>JARQOC010000001.1:256028668-256378947 GCA_033576535.1 Allobates femoralis | reverse complement strand
GAAGCCTCACCAACAAAATAGAGGAATTAGAATTGATTTTGTTGGAAAATAATTATGACATGGTGGGGATTTCGGAGACTTGGCTGGACGAGAGCCATGACTGGGCTGTTAATTTACAGGGCTATTGTCTGTTCAGAAATGACCGTACAAATAGGCGAGGAGGAGGTGTATGTTTATACGTAAAATCATCCTTAAAACCCATCCTGCGTGATAATATAGGTGAATCTAATGGAAATGTAGAGTCCCTGTGGGTGGAGATAAGGGGAGGGGGAAAAAATAATAAATTACTGATAGGGGTTTGTTATAAGTCTCCAACAATAATGGAAGTGGAGGAGAATATCCTCATAAAGCAAATAGATGAAGCAGCGACTCAGGGAGAAGTCATTATTATGGGGGACTTCAACTACCCTGAAATACATTGGGGATCAGAAACCTGCAGTTCCAGCAAAGGTAATAAGTTTTTGAAAACTATGAGAGACAATTACCTTTCACAACTGGTTCAGGACCCAACAAGAAGGGGGGCACTGCTGGACCTAATATTAACCAACAGGCCAGACCGCATATCAAATATACGGGTTGGAGGTCACTTGGGTAATAGTGATCATAACTTAATAAGCTTTCAAGTATCCTTTACTAAGACGTGTAGTAGAGGAGCCACAAGGACACTAAACTTCAGGAAGGCAAATTTCCAACGGTTGAGAGATGATCTTAGTGCAATAAACTGGGACGATGTCCTGAGACATAAAAGTACACAACACAAATGGAAGATGTTTATTTTTTTTAAAACATAAGTTTTTATTGAAATTTTAACACAGCACACAATGTATGTCTACGCATATAACAAAGGTATACAACTTACAATAGCTCCTTCAGGAAATCATAAAGAAACATTAAACCTTATATTCGAGATAACCAGGATCAAATTGTAAAAAAAAAAAGAAAAAAAGAGGGGGGAAGGGGTTGTATAAGGGGAAGGAGGTGGAGTGAGCTAAGTGGGGGGGGAAAGGGTACTTGGGGAAGATAAGAGGGATGGGGGGAGGGGAGGGGAGGGGAAGGGGGGGGAGGGTAAGAAAATGGGAAGGAGAAGTCATGGTCTGTACCATTGTCGTTATTATCCATTTCTTATTTAACCCAACAGTATATTATAACATTACACTCTGAACATTAAACATTAACGGGTCTGTGAATTCCTTGAGAAGTGAATCTGCCCCGGAGGCTCAACCAAAATGGTGTTGTAAGATGACAAGATCCATGGATCCCACCAGGTTAGGATTTTGGACCGTCGGGACGCACTATGTGCCAGCATAAGTTCGTACTGAAAATGCATATTAATGGAGTTGACTAGTTCTGCTCTGGACGGAACGGTAGATGTTTTCCAGTACCTAGCTATGCAGGCACGAGCGGATATGAGGACATTGGCCATGCTTGGTCTATGCAAATGTGAAAACTCCTCAAGATCTAATCCCAAAATTGCTAAGGCAGGATTCAAGAGTACAGGGTAACACAATATTTCGGTTATTAATGCTTCAACTTCAGACCAAAAAGCGGAAACTGCTGAACAATACCACCACATATGCTGGGCAGTTCCCTTATGACCGCATCCTTTCCAACAAAGCGGAGAGGAGGGGGGTAGCGATGAAGAGTGAAATCGCGAGATCCGTTCCGGCGTTAAGTACCAGTCCATGTGCACCTTTTTTAGTTGTTCATGGTGCGTTATGCATTTTGAATAAGCCGTGGTGCGTGTCACCGCACTATGCCACTGGTGAAGTTCCCTGTTAAGTTGAAATCTGGACTCCCACTTCTCCATATAGGGGAGTTTCGCTTTACTTCTATGTCCATTTAGTGCTTTGTATGCCACGGAGACCCCGTGTAGGCCCAGAGATTGTGTCTTAAAGAACCTTTGCAAGGGCTCATCAACGTCAATCAGGCTCAACTCAGGCAGTGCGAGGGAATCCAGAAAGTGTCTCAGTTGTATATATTTGAAAAAAGAGGAGCGGGGGATCTTGAATCTGTCAACTAACTCTGTAAAAGCTTTGACTCTGACTCCGTCCCTCACCTGCCGCAAAAACTCCACCCCAAGCTCTTTCCATTGTGAGAGAGAGAGAGACTCCACAGATAGCTCCACTGCAGGGATAGTGATATTGTGATGGAGGAACAGAAGGAGACTTAGACTATGTGTAGACCAGACTTTTAAAAGTGTAGTCATGGACTTCAGGTAATTAGAGGATCGTCTATGAGCAAGAAGCGAACTCTCTAACAGGAGTTTGGTAGAATTCCTGGGAGATAGGTGTCGTTCAATTTGTAACCAATGACACTGAGAGGACTCTTTCCACCACTCTCCAGCTGCAGCAATTTGGATAGCTTGATAATATGTAGTTATGTCAGGTAGAGCTAGTCCGCCCATTTTGGAAGGTAGTGTTAGAATTTTGAGGCCTACCCGATGTTGCTTATTATTCCACACAAATTTCCCTATAAGGGTCTGTATGGATTTCAGATATTGCCGAGGAAAGCTCAGTGGGAGACATCTCAGGATATGCAGGATTTTAGGGAGGTAGGTCATTTTTATAACTTGAATTCTCGCTATCCAGGAGAGGTCAAGAGAAGAGTGTGAGTTGAGTCCTGTTTTTAAATTTTTATATAAGATATCATAATTACTTTTCACAATATTGGCTGTGGGGGTGATTTGAATGCCCAAATATGGGAAGCCTAGGGGGGACCAAGCAAATGGTAAATTCCGCTGGAGCTGAGAAGCTTCTTCAGGAGGTATATTCACTGGGAAGAAGAGTGATTTGGATGGATTTAATTTGTAATAAGAGACGTCTGAGAAATCGGCTAGTAGACGAGTAATATTTGGAATGGTTTGGGACAGTTTTGTACATACGAATACTACATCATCAGCGTATAGGCCTATCTTGTGTTCGCGAGAGCCAACGCGAAGACCCAAGATATTGGGGTCCGACCGGACTCTCTCAGCCAGGGGCTCCATCACCAAAGCAAAGATCAATGGTGATAGTGGACACCCCTGCCTGGTTCCGTTCGTTATTGTGAAAGCTGAGGATGTGTATCCTGAAGATTTGACTCTTGCATTGGGGTTAGAATAAAGGGCCAATATTGAAGCTTGGAAGTCGCCCACTAGCCCAAATCTGTTTAGTACCTCTTCTAGGTACCCCCAGTGCACTCTATCAAAAGCTTTTTCAGCATCCAAGGAGAGGAGTGCACTGGGGGTTTGTCTACGTTCCATCAGCTCCAGCAGGTCCACCAATCTCCTGGTACCGTCTCCCGCTTGTCTGTTTGGGATGAAACCTACTTGGTCTGGGTCAATCAGGGATGGCAGTACTACCATCAGGCGCTTAGCTAATAATTTAGCATAAATCTTCAGATCTCCATTCAGGAGAGCAATGGGCCTAAAGTTTGTGGGAGTATTGGTGGGTTTACCGGGTTTCGGTATAGTGGAAATAAGAGCTTCCAATCCCTCTGGAGAAATTTGGCCTTTTTTCCGCCAATAGTTGAATATTGTCAGGAGATGTGGAGTTAGTTCTTGGAGGAAGCTATTATAATATGTGTACGAGTAACCGTCCGGGCCAGGGGCCGATTTCTTTTTCATAGTTTTGATGGTTGATTGAATTTCATCTAGTTTAAAAGGTGCGTTAAGGAAAGCTTCTTGTTGCGGGGTTACTCTGGGGAGGTTAATTTTATCTAAAAATTGGTTGATGAGGTCTTTAGTCGGTTGGGCAGTGTGTCTATCAGCCTGAAGATTATATAGTTTGGCATAATAGTTGCGGAACTCTTCCACTATTAGTAAGGGATTTCTGATCGGGATATTTTGGTGGTTCAATAGGTGATCAATTTTGGATGCAGATTGTCGTTTTTTAAGACGTCTTGCTAACAGCGTGCCTGCCTTATCTCCCATGCCATAGAAGTTTGCTTTAACCCTCTTTAAATTGTGCTCTACTTTGCCTAATAACACACTTCTCAGTTTTAGACGGGCGTTAGCTAATTCCGTTAGTATGGTGGGAGTAGTATTGTGTTTGTTGGTATGTTCCAATTCAGTTATTTTATTTGTGAGTTGATTAGTTAGCTCTTCTCTTTTACGTTTGGCTAGGGACGCCATTTTGATCAGCTCTCCCCGGATATAAGCTTTATGTGCATTCCACACTGTTTCGGGTGAGGTTTCCCCATTGTCATTGTGTCTAAAGTATTCTGCAATTTGAGAGCCAATGCTCTGTATGTTTGCCGGGATTGAAAGGAGGTAATCATTCATTCTCCAAGAAGCAGTAGGTGGGAAGTGAGAGGCATCTGCAATGGTAAGCGAGGCGGGGGCATGGTCAGTCCAAGTGATGTGGCCAATATCAGCTCGAAGGCAATGAGGCAGGAGTAGATCATTAACCAATATGAAATCGATCCTGCTATAAGTGTTATGTCTGGGGGACATGAATGTGTAGTCTCTTTCCTCTCCATGGAGGTATCGCCAGATGTCGTGTAGTCGATGTGAGCTAATTAATTTACTCACATCAGAGCGGCAGAGTGAGGTGGAGGAAGAGTCTAATCTCCTATTTGGTGGTACATTGAAATCTCCCGCAATTATTGTGGGTCCCTTTACAAGCCCTTCCATTTTTGCTAGCAGAGCTCTATGATATTTCACTTGGCCCGTATTAGGACCGTAAATGGACACTAGGGAGTACAGTGTGTTGTTTAGATTTACTCGGAGTACAAGGTATCTTCCTTGAGGGTCAGGAATTTCTTCAATGAGGTTTACAGAGATAGATTTATGTATGAAGATGGCCACCCCTGCCCTCTTTTCCCCTGCGCTTGCAAAAAATCTATGGGGGAAGCTTGGGTGGGACATTCGCCCATTATCCTGCTGTAGTAGGTGTGTTTCTTGCAAGAAAATTACCTCGCTTCGGAGTTTCTTTATTTGGTTCCACACCAAGGATCTCTTCCCTGGTGAGTTGAGCCCGTTGACGCTGATTGTTGAGCATTTTATCGACATCCCAAGGACTTACTGGAGAATACTACAAGTACAGAAAAATAAACGTAAATTCTACAGTCAGTTAAATACAGTAATTGTAACGGGTTTCAATGGGTTTCAATGGTATGTCAGACCATGTACAGGGATATGAGTAGAAAACTCTAGTTGAGGGATGAAAGGAAGTGGTTTGCTGGGGGGGGGAGGAGAGAGGGGGAGGAGAGGTGAGGGGTCACTGGGAAGGGGTGAATAACTATTTACAGTCTCACTTATACAAGTGAGGAGTGCGAAGCACTCTAGGTGTCCCGCAGTGGCTACCTTAGTAGGACACTATAGGACAAGAAAATTTAAGGTACAAAAAAGGTACCTGTGGGGGCAGAATTGGTCACAAGTGTGGACCAAAGTGAAAGAGAAGAGTGGATAAAAAGGGGGGAGAGCAAGAGAAGAGATGGAGGAAGAAATAGGTAAAGTCAGTAAGAGAAGGATAGAACCGTAAGAGATAGAAGTGTGGAGTAAAGTAGTAGTTAAACTTAAGATGAGTTTTAAGGTAGGTAAGGAAAGGATTCAGAAAAGAGAGATCAGGAATAGAGGCCCCGAGTCAACAATGAAATAAATCGGCAAATACAAAACCAGCATGTCGCGAAAACCAGTGTTCAGGCTGGATCCAGGGTGCGATTGAAGTCAGCACTCGCTGTCGCCGGCCGATCAGAGTCCTGTTGTGGTGATGGAGAGAGTCTCTTAGGTGGTAGCATCCTCCACTTCTGCAAATAAGCCATAGCTTGGTCCGGAGTGAAGCAGGCGTAGGTAACATTGTCCCGTTTTATTAGAAGCTTCATAGGGAAACCCCAACGGTAGTCCAGATGACGATCCCTCAAAATTGCTGTGGCCTCCTGAAATGCTCTTCTTCTTGCCAGGGTACCTGGTGATAGATCAGGATAGACAGAAATGTGCTGAAATTCTTCTAGGATCTCAGTTCCATTCCTTATGGCTCTCAGGAAGTCCTCTTTGATCTCAAAAAAGTGGACTCGGGCTAGAACGTCTCTGGGAAGCGCAGGGTCCACTGAGGCTGGTCTTGGTAACCTGTGTATGCGGTCTATAATGATCTCCGTAGGCTGCAGGGTAGGTAGGATTGCGGAGATAAAGCTTTGGAGAAGCTTTCTCAGTTCTCCAGTCGGGACTGATTCAGGGATCCCCCTCAATTTAACATTATTTCGTC
This sequence comes from Allobates femoralis, assembly GCA_033576535.1. Lineage (NCBI taxonomy): Eukaryota > Metazoa > Chordata > Amphibia > Anura > Aromobatidae > Allobates > Allobates femoralis. The sequence goes on along the minus strand of JARQOC010000001.1, from coordinate 256,372,765 downwards.
TGGAGCGGTCCTCCAGATCCAATTGTTTGAGAGCTTGCCTCTCCATCTTAGATTGCAGCTCAGCATGGGCATCTAGAAGGTCGTTATGTGACTTGACCAGTTCTTCCATTTTGGCCTCTATATGGTCAGTGCGTGTGGAGAGCGCACCCACCTCGCCTTGCAAGCCCGCCAACATCCTCTGCATGTCTTCCTGCAAAGAAGCTCTGAAGTCTGTCAGCAGCTCTCTCATGGCCGCGTGTGTGATGGGGCCGCTCGCCATCAGTCCTGGTGACGGGGGGCCGGAGGCGAGAGAGGCCATAGAGTTGCGCCTGGAAGCACGCGTGGAGCGTTGTGGGGAAGGAGGGGGATGCCCCATGCTGGCTTCAGCGGCCGCGGAGCTAAGGGGCCGCGTGTGCATAAAAAAGTCCGTGACTCTGCGTGGCGGGGGTCGTTTGGCGGGTCTGACTCGGCCCATTCGGTGCCTGACCTGTTCCGCCGTGTAATGGTGGATTTCTGGGGATCAGCTCGCCGGTTCTGCGGTGTATAGTCGCTGTGAAGACTCAGGGCCTGCAGAGCTCCCGAATTATGCGGCCATTGCAGAGAAGCTCCAGGCCACGCCCCCCGGAGATGTTTATTAGCATCCTGAATAGGACCTGTGCACAATATATACCCTATGGGAATAAGCATGCTAGAAATAGGAGGAAACCACTATGGCTAAATAAAGCGGTAAGAAGTGCAATATGTGACAGAAAGAAAGCATTTAGGGAATTAAAGCAAGTAGGTAGTGATGAAGCATTAAATAAATACAGAAAATTGAATAACATTTGTAAAAAGCAAATCAAGGCAGCAAAGATTGAGACAGAGAGACTCATTGCCAGAGAAAGTAAAAAGAATCCCAAAATATTTTTTAACTACATAAATAGTAAGAAACTAAAAAATGATGGTGTTGGCCCCTTTAAAAAATAGTCTGGGTGAAATGGTGGATGAGGATGAGGAAAAAGCCAATATGCTAAATTACTTTTTTTCAACAGTATTTACACAAGAAAATCCCATGACAGACAATATGATCAGTGATAACAAAAAGTCTCAATTAAATGTCACCTGCTTAACCCAAGAGGAAGTACGGCATCGTCTAAAAATCACTAAAATTGACAAATCACCGGGCCCGGATGGGATACACCCCAGAGTGCTGCAGGAATTAAGTACTGTCATAGATAGACCATTATTTTTTATATTTAAAGATTCCATAAAAACAGGGTCTGTACCACAGGACTGGCGTATAGCAAATGTGGTGCCAATATTCAAAAAGGGGACAAAAACTGAACTTGGTAATTATAGGCCAGTAAGCTTAACCTCTACTGTGGGTAAAATCCTAGAGGGTTTTCTAAGAGATGCTATACTGGAGTATCTGAACAAAAATAACCTCATGACCCATTATCAACATGGTTTTACGAGGGACCGTTCCTGTCAAACTAATCTAATAAGCTTCTATGAAGAAGTAAGTTCTGGACTGGACCAAGGAAATGCAGTGGATGTGGTGTATATGGACTTTTCAAAAGCTTTTGATACGGTGCCACACAAAAGGTTGATACATAAAATGAGGGCAATGGGGATAGGGGAAAATATGTGTAAGTGGGTTAAGAACTGGCTTAGTGATAGGAAACAAAGGGTGGTTATTAATGGAACACACTCAGAATGGGTCACAGTTAACAGTGGGGTACCACAGGGGTCAGTGTTGGGCCTGCTTCTATTTAATATATTTATTAATGACCTTGTAGGGGGCATACAGAGTAGAATCTTAATATTTGCAGATGACACTAAACTCTGCAGGGTAATCAATACAGAGGAGGACAATTTTATATTACAGGAGGATTTATGTAAACTAGAAGCTTGGGCTGCTAAATGGCAAATGCGCTTTAATGGGGATAAATGTAAAGTCATGCACTTGGGCAGAGGAAACAAAAGGTATAATTATGTGCTTAATTGTAAAACACTGGGCAAAACTGTCACTGAAAAAGACCTGGGTGTATGGGTAGATGACAAACTCACATTTAGTGGCCAGTGTCAGGCAGCTGCTGCAAAGGCAAATAAAATAATGGGATGCATTAAAAGAGGCATAGATGCTCATGAGGAGAACATAATTTTACCTCTATACAAGTCACTAGTGCGACCACACTTAGAATACTGTGTACAATTCTGGTCTCCGGTGTATAAGAAAGACATAGCTGAACTAGAGCGGGTCCAGAGAAGAGCGACAAAAGTCATTAGAGGACTAAGGGGTCTGCAATACCAAGACAGATTATTAAACTTGGGGTTATTTAGCTTGGAAAAACGAAGGCTTAGGGGTGATCTTATAATAATGTATAAATATATGAGGGGGCAGTACAGAGACCTTTCTAATGATCTCTTTACTCTTAGGCCTGAGACTGGGACAAGGGGGCATCCTCTACGTCTGGAGGAAAGAAGGTTTAATCATAATCACAGACGCGGATTCTTTACTGTAAGAGCAGTGAGACTATGGAACTCTCTGCCACATGATGTTGTAATGAGTGAGTCACTACTAACATTTAAGAGGGGCCTGGATGCCTTTCTTGAAAACTATAATATTACCAGTTATACATACTAGATTCTTTGATAGGGCGTTGATCCAGGGAATTAGTCTGATTGCCATATCTGGAGTCAGGAAGGAATTTTTTCCCCCAATGTGGAGTTAAGTGTTGCCACATGGGTTTTTTTTTTGCCTTCCTCTGGATCAACATGTTAGGCTATGGGTTGAACTAGATGGACTTAAAGTCTTCCTTCAACCTTAAAAACTATGTTACTATGTATTTTAAGTTAATCGCTAATAGGATTTGAATTCACAGGTGCTGGACTTTACACTGGGTTTAGACCTCCCTATCTGTGATTCTCCAGAACTTTTTGTATGCTTCTGGGCAATGCAAGAGGTAGGCCACTAAAAAAGCAGTGACCTTACATTAAAAGACTGGAGGCTGGCTGAGTGCCTGCTTTAACCCCTTCATGACCCAGCCTATTTTGGCCTTCCTGACCTGGCCATTTTTTGCAATTCTGCCCAGTGTCCCTTTATGAGGTAATATCTCTGGAACGCTTCAACGGATCCTAGCAATTCTGAGTTTGTTTTTTCGTGACATATTGGGCTTCATGTTAGTATTAAATTTAGGTCGATAATTTTTGCGTTTATTTGTGAAAAAATCAAGAATTTGGCAAAAATTTTGAAAATTTTGCAATTTTCAAATTTTGAATTTTTTTTCTGCTAAACCAGAGAGTTATGTGACACAAAATAGTTATTAAATAATATTTCCCACATGTCTACTTCACATCAGCACAATTTTGGAAAAAAACAACAATTTTGTTAGGAAGTTATAAGGGTTCAAAGTTCATGAGCAATTTTTCATTTCTCAACCAAAATTTACAAAACCATTATTTTAGTGACCACGTCATATTTGAAGTCCCTCTGAGGGGTGTACATGACAGAAAACACCCAAAAGTGACATCATTCCAAAAACTGCACCCCTCAAGCTACTCAAAACTATATTCAAGAAGATTATTAACCCTTCAGGTGCTTCACAGGAACTAAAGCAAGGTGGAAACAAAAAATGGATATTTTAATTTTTTTATCAAAAATTTTCTTTTAGCCTCAATGTTTTCATTTTCACATGAGCAACATGATAAAATGGATCATAAAATGTGTTGTGCAATTTCTCCTGAGTATATTGATACCTCATAAGTGATCATAAACCACTGTTTGGGCACACGGCAGGGCTCAGAAGGGAAGGAGCGCAATTTGAATTTTGGAGCTAATTTTACATTCAAAAAGTGAAATTGCGCTCCTTCCCTTCTGAGCCCTGCCGTGCGCCCAATCAGTGGTTTATGACCACATATGAGGTATCGGTGTACTCAGGAGAAATTGCCCAACAAATTTTAGGATGAATTTTATCCTGTTGCCCATGTGAAAATGAAAACAATTAGGCTAAAAGAAAATTTTTGGTAAAAAAAAAATACTTTTTCATTTTCACAGATCAATTTGTGAAGCATTTGGGGGTTCAATATGCTCATCACCCATCTAGATAAGTTCCCTGCGTGGTCTAGTTTCCATAATGGGGTCACTTGTAGGGGAGCTCCAATGGTTAGGCACACAGGAGCTCACCAAATACAACATGGTGTCTGCTAACAATTTGAGCTGATTTCCATTCAAATTGTTAGCGGACACCATGTCGCGTTTGGAGAGCCCCTGTGTGCCTAAACATTGGAGCTCCCCCACAAGTGACCCCATTTTGGAAACTAGACCCCCCAGGGAACCTATCTAGATGGGTGATGAGCATTTTGAATGCCCCAGTGCTTCACAAATGAATCTGTAAAAATGAAAAAAGAAAATTTTGGGGAAATAAAAGTACTTTTTCATTTTTACGGATGAATTTGTGAATCAACTGGGGGTTCAAAATGCTCACCACCCATCTAGATAAGTGACCTGGGGGGTCTAGTTTCAAAAGTGGGGTCACTTGTGAGGGAGCTCCAATGTTTAGGCACACAGGGGCTCTCCAAATGCAACATGGTGTCCGCTAACAATTTGAGCTGATTTCCATTCAAATTGTTAGCGGACAACATGTCGCGTTTGGAGGGCCCCTGTGTGCCTAAACATTGGAGCTCCCCCACAAGTGACCCCATTTTGGAAACTAGACCCCCCAGGGAATGTATCTGGATGTATAGTGAGCACTTTGAACCCCCAGGTGCTTCACAAATTGATCCGTAAAAATGAAAAAGTACTTTTTTTCCACAAAATGTTTTTTTTTTCATTAATTTGTGAGGCACCTGGGGATTCAATATGCTCACTAACCATATAGATAAGTTCCCTGCGGGGTCTAGTTTCCAAAATGGGGTCACTTGTAGGGGAGCTCCAATGTTTAGGCACACAGGAGCTCACCAAAGGCAACATGGTGTCCGCTAACAATTTGAGCTGATTTCCATTCAAATTGTTAGCGGACACCATGTCGCGTTTGTAGAGCCCCTGTGTGCCTAAACATTGGAGCTTCCCCACAAGTGACCCCATTTTGGAAACTAGACCCCCCAGGGAACCTATCTAGATGGGTGGTGAGCATTTTGAAGCCCCAGTGCTTCACAAATTAATCTGTAAAAATGAAAAAGAAAATTTTGGGGGAAATAAAAGTACTTTTTCATTTTTACGGATGTATTTGTGAAGCAACTGGGGGTTCAAAATGCTCACCACCCATCTAGATACGTTCCCTGGGGGCTCTAGTTTCCAAAATGGGGTCACTTGTGGGGGAGCTCTAATGTTTAGGCACACAGGGGCTCTCCAAACGCGACATGGTGTCCGCTAACAATTTTAACTGATTTTCCATTCAAATTGTTAGCGGACACCATGTCACGTTTGGAGAGCCCCTGTGTGCCTAAACATTGGAGCTGCCCCACAAGTGACCCCATTTTGGAAACTAGACCCCCCAAGGAATGTATCTAGATGCATAGTGAGCATTATGAACCCCAAGGTGCTTCACAAATCGATCTGTAATAATAAAAAAATAATTTTTTTGTGGAAAAAAAAGTACTTTTTTATTTTTATGGATCAATTTGTGAAGCACCTGGGGGTTCAAAGTGCTCACTATGCATCTAGATAAGTTCCTTGGGGGGTCTAGTTTCCAAAATAGGGTCACTTGTGGGGGAGCTCTAATGTTTAGGCACACAGGGGCTCTCCATACGCGACATGCTGTCCGCTAACAATTGGAATTGTTAGCGGACACCATGTTGCGTATGGAGAGCTGCTGTGTGACTAAACATTAGAGCTCCCCCACATGTGACCCCATTTTGGAAACTAGACCCCCCAAGGAATGTATCTAGATGCATAGTGTGCACTTTGAACCCCAAGGTGCTTCACAAATTGATCCGTAAAAATGAAAAAGTACTCTTTTTCCACAAAATGTTTTTTTTTCATTAATTTGTGAAGCACCTTTGGGTTCAGTATGCTCACTACCCATCTAGATAAGTTCCCTGGGGGGTCTAGTTTCCAAAATGGGGTCACTTGTGAGGGAACTTCAATGTTTAGGCACACAGGGGCTTTCCATCCGCGACATGGTGTCCGCTAATAATTGGAGCTAATTTTCCATTCAACTTGTTAGCGGACACCACGTCGTGTATGGAGTGCTCATGTGTGCCACCAGCACAAGGGCAACTGGAAGGGTTGGGGTACAGCACCAGAGAATGGCGCCTCTAATGTGCTTTTCTGGGGTGGCTCTGGGTTGCAATTTGCAGCATGGGGGGGGCCACAACATTTGGGTCTCTCCACAATGAGGATTGCAGCCCCCAACTGCCAAGTTGTACCTGACTGGCAGCCAAAAATAAGGCAAAGCTCCTTGTCATTTTATTGGTAAAATAAAAAAAAATGATGTGGGGCTTCGCCATATTTTTGGTCCAGCCAGGTACAACTTGGCAGCTACGGACTGCCACCAACCCCCAGCTGCCTCGTTGTACCTGGCTGGCAACCAAAAATACAGCAAAGCCCTTTTTTTTCTAGAACTAATTCTAGAAAAAAAATTACATGGGGCTCCGCCATATTTTTGGTCCAGCCAGGTACAACTAGGTAGCTGGGGGCTGGAATCCTCAGCATGGAGAGGCCCAAGCGTTCTGAGGCCCCCTATGCTGCGAATTGCAGCCCGCAGCCACCCCAGAAAATGGCGCATTCATTGAAGCGCAGGAAAACGGGTGCAGGAGCATCGGGACACAAGGTTGCAGGGGTGCAGGGCAAGGGGCGCAGGGACACAAGGATGCAGGGCACAGGGGCACAAGGTTGCAGGGCATAGAAACGCAAGGGTGTAGGAGCGCAGGGCAAGGGGCGCAGGGACACAAGGATGCAGGGCACAGGCGTGTGGGGTTGCAGAAACATAGGGGTGCAGGGATGCAGGATTCAGGGCACAGGGGTGCAGTGCACTTGGCTGCGAGCTGCAGGGGTGTAGGCTGCAGGGGCGCAAGGCATGGGTGTAGAGACGCAGGGGTGCGGGCTGCTGGGAACAGGGCTGCGGGGCACATGCTGGGCACAAGGGTGCAGGCTGCGGGGCACAGGGATGCAGGACTGCGGGGTGTGGGCTGAAGGGTACAGGGTTGTGGGGCACAGGGGTGCGTGGGCGCAAGGGTGCCGGGCTGTGGGGCACAGGGGTCCGGGGCGCAAGGGTGCGGGGTTGCAGGGCACAGGGGCGCAGGCTACAGGGATGCAGGGCTGTGGGCTACAGGGTTGCAGGGCGCAAGGGTGCAGGGACGCAGGGGTGCAGAACTGTGGGCTGCAGGGCAAAGAGGTGCAGGGCACAAGGGTGTGGGGCACAGGGCTGCAGGCACAGGAGTGCGGGGTGCAAGGGTGCCAGGTTGTGGGGCACAGGGGTCCGGGGCGCAGGGCACAGGGGTGCAGGCTACAGGGGTGCGGGCTGCAGGGCACAGAGGTGCGGGGCGCAGGGCTGCAGGCACAGGGGCGCAGGCTACAGGGGAGCAGGGCACAGAGGTGTGGGGCACAGGGCTGCAGGGTGCCGGGCTGTGGGGCAGAGAGGTCCGGGACACAAGAGTGTGGGGCACAGGGGTGCTGGGCTGCAGGCATGCATGGCTGTGGGTTGCAGGGCACAGGGGTGTGGGGCGCAAGGGTTCCGGGTTGTGGGGCACAGGGGTTCGGGGCGCAAGGGTGCAGGGATGCAGGGGTGCAGAACTGTGGGCTGCAGAGCACAGAGGTGCAGGACACAGGGGTGTGGGGCACAGGGCTGCAGGCACAGGAGTGCGGGGTGCAAGGGTGCCAGGTTGTGGGGCACAGGGGTCCGGGGCGCAGGGAACAGGGGTGCAAGGGTGCTGGGCTGCAAGGCACAGGGGCGCAGGCTACAGGGGAGCAGGGCACAGAGGTGTGGGGCACAGGGCTGCAGGGCGCAAGGGTGCCAGGCTGTGGGGCACAGGGGTCCGGGGCGCAAGGGTGCAGGGATGCAGGGTGCAGAACTGTGGGCTGCAGAGCACAGAGGTGCAGGACACAGGGGTGTGGGGCACAGGGCTGCAGGCACAGGAGTGCGGGGTGCAAGGGTGCCAGGTTGTGGGGCACAGGGGTCCGGGGCGCAGGGAACAGGGGTGCAGGGCCGTAGGCTACAGGGGTGCGGGCTGCAGGGCACAGAAGTGCGGTGCGCAGGGCTGCAGGCACAGGGGTGCGGGCGCAAGGGTGCTGGGCTGTGGGGCACAGGGGTCCGGGACACAAAGGTGCGGGGCGCAGGGGTGCTGCACTGCAGGGGTGCAGGCATGCAGGACTGTGGGCTGCAGGGCACAGGGGTGTGGGGCGCAAGGGTGCCGGGTTGTGGGGCATAGGGGTCTGGGGCGCAAGGGTTGCCAGGTTGTGGGGCACAGTGGTCCGGAGCGCAGGGCACAGGGCCGCAGGCTACAGAGGTGCAGGCTGTGGGGTGTGGGGCACAGGGCTGCAGGGGTGTGGGGCACAGGGGTCATGGGCGCAAGGTTGCAGGGCTGAGCTGCAGGGCACAGGACTGCAGAGGTACAGTGTGAAGCAGTGATGATGGGGGTGATCAGATGGGAATGATCACTCCCATCATCGCCGCTTCACACTGCGCCCACTCTGCTGTCTCCTCTAGTCTTCCCACTCCCAGAGGAGAGCGGACACAGCACAGCATAGGAGCGGAGGACCGGGGAGAGCGCGCACAGGAGCCAGATGATCGGCGGTGAGCAGGGAAGTTCAGAGGACCGGGAAGAGCGGGCGCAGGATGATAGGAGTGATATGGGAGTGAAAAATCCCATCAGATCACTCCCATCATTACTGGAGGGGGTGATATCCGCCCCCTCCAGCACTCCATGCTATGGAAGGGGCGGTGCCAGCCCCTTCCATAGCTGACTCACACAATTATTGGGATTGGCTGTTGGAGGATTCAACAGCTAATCACAGGAATGGCAGACGAGGGGTGGGAAAGCCACCTCCCCTGACATCACCCTAAGGTCCCTGGCTTCCTGTAGCCCCGATGAGATTTTACCGGCGCCGCTCACCGGGGCTACAAGACGGGGATCCCGCCATGACGTCGTGTGACGTCACAGGTCGGGAACGCATCGATTTCTATGACGTCCCACGACGTCATAGGTCGTGAAGGGGTTAAAAAAATATAAAGAAAATTCTTAAAAAGACAGGGATGCCCTCTAAGTGTTCCCTTGGTTTAAAGAGATGGCTGGAGTTTGAGATTGAACAAATAGGTTGATAAGGGGAAAAAGATTTTTGTCAGTAGTAAAAGCATGGAAGAAAGTGACCCAGGAAATGGATGAGATGAAACAAGGCCATGAAAAGTGCAAAAGTAATGGAAGGGTATAATACATCCATCAGCTCCTAACACTCCACCTTTATCCTCTGGCCCACCTTCAGTTTACCTAACTTAACAGGACCAGAATTCCACACCATGTGTAGGAAAGGGTGAGTAGATTAAGGTGTAGTACTATATTAAATACTTGGTTTGAAAGCAAGGAGAAGTTTATGACCGAGGAATTGAACACTCTCATAGATGTGAAAATAGAAAACCAGAGAATAGAATTGGAAATCAGTGGGGATTTAATGACATGACCTCTTCTCCAAGTTCATCTGTTAATAGTCTACCCACTTATGCAGTAATGATACAGAACACCACTCATCCACCGCTACAGGCAGAAAGGTATGTACATGCTGAATCTACCACTTAGTATAAGCCATGGATATATTCAGAATTACCATGGTGTCAAATGCTACAGACATAGCCAATCATCCAGAGACAAAGAACACAAGGCACTCTAGTATAAAATAAATCAAATGGCTTTATATTCAAATGGATAACTCAGTGAAAAGAAAATGTTTCAGTCAAACGACCTTCGTCAGTAACTTAACTCTGGGGGATGTAACATATTGGGTAAAAATTATTATTATTATTAAATATTTATATAGTACCATTAGGTTCCATGGCGCTTTACATGTGTAAGGGCAGACGAGGACAAGAACGTAAAATGGTGACAATGAAATCATACAGGTACAGTAGGGCAGAGGATCCTGTCCACGCAGGCTCACAATCTATAGGATAATAAGGTGGTTTAAACCGCTATGGTGAGCCAGTATGCTTGAGCTTGAATTTATATCTTGAGCTGGGTATAGTATGCAGCAGTGTCTGCCCCTGTTTTGGTGCCCTAATAATAAGTAATAAAAAGTAATATGTACTGCATATGGATGTAATCCGAGTTACATCCATATGATACATGCTGGAAAAAAACTCATGTCGCTGTAATAAATTATTTTTTATGTGCAAAATATATGCAATAATGCTAAATGATAAATGATGATAGAATAAGAGAAAGATAGATAGATATTTCATAAATATAGGGCAGCACCATGCTTCCATGTGGTGCCTGCAACCAAAGCCGTCCACTATCAGCTCTCAATACATACGTTTACAAATGAAGTTGCAGCACTCAGGTCCTTTCTTGTGCAAAAGGGCTCTTTTATTGCAGCACGGTACACAGCGCGACGTTTCGGGTAGTGTTGCTAGAGGAAGGGTAACACTACCCGAAACGTCTCGCTGTGTACCGTGCTGCAATAAAAGAGCCCTTTTGCACAAGAAAGGACCTGAGTGCTGCAACTTCATTTGTAAATGTATAGATAGATAGATTGATAGATAATATAAAATTAGCTGCAGCACTCCGGGAAGAGGATGTAATATGCCTTTATTCTGGCATCATATACAGGGTATGGCTATGCTTCGGGCTCCCTTCTTCCAGCAATCACTAGCCCAAAAGCCCAAGTATATATACACAATGGTCTTAATACATCAATTATTACATCAATTATTTATATATAATCATTTTTTACATAATTCCATGATCTGTGCTGATTAAATTAAATGTGCTCTTTTAACTATACAGTATATAACCATTACAACCTGTGTTATGACTCATAAATATATATCTTTCATGTACATGAAGTGCATTTAGTTTCCTAATTGCCCTCCTGTAGCTCACCTGTCTTTCATGACAATTAGTAATAGCTTAGTTTACATATTAAAAACCTATAAGAGAAGCCATTACTCACCAGCGCCATGTGTTCTGTGTGTTTGGTGTGGCGGAAGCAGTATCTGCGGCTGCGTGCGTCCTCTCTGCTGTGTATTGTTGCTATGGACACAGGGGGCTTGGCCTCAGCGCCATTATGCGCATGCGTGCCAGTTCTGCTCCTGTGTAAGCCAACCATTCAGACAGCCACAAGATGGATGAATGCCGCTCTGCTTCTAATTATAAAGTGCTTATATATAAAGTGTTTTGTGCTGATATAATTAAATAATTTACCTTAAAAGTGTCTTAAAACTTTAATTTATATCTGTGAGTCATGTTTATATTAAAGATTTCTATAGATCACCGCTCATACATTCTTTTACACATGACCCTTTTTGGCTCATTATTAACCCTTAAATCACAGGTTTGTTTACAAGAGTACTATACCTTTGCTAGAGTACCTCAATTCACCTCAAGGTCTCTCATAGGTACAGGGTAACAATCACATACATACAGCGGTGTCTATGTCAATAGGTTTTCTCACAGATTCATATAAATAAATACATAATATATTAAAAGTGAAAAAAAATTATTTTGTATTTAATGTGTATTAAAGTGTTTACATAATATTCAGAATGAATTTTAAATATCTGGTTTGTAAGGCTCCTCTCATATTATATATAACTTCATTAATTATATAACGTTGTTAAACCATAACAAATTGTCATTCTTGAAGTTGGTCCACAGGGGGCTCTTTTTACATCTTTTCTTATCTGAAAAAAATCAAAAAAAGATGCATATGAATATATGTTTTTACATTACACATTTATTTACAAGGTCACACTGGTGATTAGTGATTTCACTGTATACGAATCTTGAAAAGGGACTATACCGGGATTTTGGTTCTCATTGTATTTTTTCTTAATGTACCACTCCTAATTTGTAGTCTACATTTAATCCTAAAAGCCACTTTACACACACAGATATCTGTGACCAACTTCTGAACAGATCTCTGGTTGCAGTGAAATCATGGACACATTGTTCCATTTTGTGGCTGTGTACAAATATAACAATGTGTCCATGATTTCACTGCAACCAGAGATCTGTTCAGAAGTTGGTCACAGATATCTGTATGTGTAAAGTGAACTTAAGGGTTTTAAGGTCTCAAGTTTGTTAATCCACCTTAATTATTTTTCCATGAGGATTTTGGCCCTATCACCTCCCCTTTTTATTTGGGGTACCATATCTATGATTCTCCATCGTAGGTCTTTTTCTTTATGTTGCGCTTCCACCTAATGTTTTGGTACAGATAAGTGGGTACGTTTTTTCCGTATATCATATCTATGTTGACATAATCGTAGTTTTAGTTCTAATGTTTCTCCTACATAATATAATTTACATGGACACTCTAGTAGGTATACCACATGATCTGAGGAGCAAGTAACAAAATGTTGTATCTTATATTCTACTCCTGTTCTAGCGTGTACAAAACTTTCACCTTTTTGAATTTGTTGACATGCAATACAAACTACACAAGGGTAGCATCCAACTCGTTTTTTACCTGAAATGGTGGTCAATTTTATATTATATATCTGAAGCTAAGGTATAGGCTCAGCTGAACTTCACCAAAGAAGGCATTGCTGCTCCATTTTTACTTCGTTAGATAGATAGATAGATAGATAGATAGATAGATAGATAGATAGATAGATAGATAGATAGATAGATAGAATAAAATAGAAGAGGTACAAGAGCTATATAATGTGTCACTTTTTTAAACATTGTAAGCTTGTACCCTATAGTGCCTTTCATGTGGCATGAAAAGGTGTTTAACCTTGTATTTAGCCACTAAATACATAATTAAATGAAAAAGATTTTTTTTTATTTCTTCATTTGTTCACTAATTCTCTCTTTTATGTCTTGCAGGTTTACTTTTTTGGACTATGTCAGATTTGATGGACTACAGCAGAAACCTTGGACTAGTGCAGGGATTTCGTTTTCCTTTTTTTCTGTAGGGGGTAGTTTGTTGTGTTTTTTTTTTCTTCAATAAATTGGTGAAAGAGGGAATGTGTTTTTCCAATAAAATATTTTGTAATATCTTTATTATTCTTAGTAATAAGTTAATAATATGGGGTATCTGAAGAATGCCTTGACATTACTAACTCCTCTACTTAATACCAGCTTGCATTACACAGCTGGCTTCAAACCCAAACAACATTACCTTGTTTGTCAATGCACGAGGGCAGCAGGAAGACCCAAGGTGAAGCGCCAGGATTGGCGCATTTAATTGAGGCACCAGTTCTAAGGGTGGCCAGCCTGCTATTTTTAGGCTAGCAAGGGACCAATAATCATGACCGTTCCCACCCTGAGAATACCAGACCCCAGCTGCCTGCTTCAGCTTGGCTGGTGAACCAATTTTGGGGGAATTCACATTTTTATTAAATTATTTCTTTATAAAGAAATAATTTAAAAACAGCATGGGGTGACCTCTATTTTGGATTACCAGCCAAGGAAAAGAAGCCAGCTGCAGCTTTCTGCTTTACCCTAACTGGCTATCAAAAAGAGGGGGACCTAATGTCATTTTTTTAATTCATTATTTTATTTAGTGGCTAAATACAAAGATTAACACCCTTTAGTGCCACTTGAAAGGGACTAAAGGGTGCAAGCTTACAAAATGTACATTACATTATAATGCTGTTGTACCTCTATTTACAGTATCTATTCTTTTTATCTATTTCTCTATTCAATCTATCTAAATATATAGTTACCAAATATTTGAGGCAGCACTTCAATTAGAAAAATGCAAAAATGTATTCAGCCCATATGGCGTTGAAACAATTATAACCCACCTTTATCCAGCCAGGCAGGTTAGTGTATTTCGAAGTTTGTACAGGGAAAGGAAGGAGGGAAGTGATGCTTATCCATAATGGTATACCCATGTAGTTAATGTTTACCTGTGACCAGATTTTGGAGTTCTAACCTAAAAACACCTTCAGCAGCACCTATGCTGCTTTCTAAGAAGATTTTTACTAAGCCCTGACTCCCTACAGTACACCTCAGACATAGCATTTTATTAATCTTACACCATGTATTATAATTACCTAGGTCAGGTCCAATAGGTTGAATTCCATGCTGCCTGTCCCACCTTTCTGTGCCATCCAACCTCCTCTTCTTCTGATTGATGTGGTTAACGACTCACTTCCAAATCACCAGGCCTCTCTGGCTAGTACAGGCACACTATGATCTGCCCTACTACAGGCAGAGCATAAAACACAACTATGCATGTGAAAACCAGCGAGGTCCCTGTGCAGGCGTGAGATTTGACCTGGTTTAGAAGATGACGTCTCCTAAATCATCCATTCACCTCTGTGAATCTCGCTACTGTGCAAAGACCTTGCAGGTTAAGGTACAACACTTTTGTAGTTGTGCTTTAGGCTTTGCCTGCAGTAGGGCTGAGATCAGTGCACCGGCACGTGCCGGAGAGGCCTCTGCACAGGCGCGAGATTTCCATCAGTGATGTGGATAACGCGGGTAGCGTTATACACATCAATCAGAAAAAAAGGATGGTGATTGGCACGGAGAGGCAGAACGGACAGTGTGGAGTTCAACACATCGGACTGGGCCAAGGTAATAATAATAATGTATAGTGGAATGTTTATAAATGTTATTTCTGAGGTGAAGAGGGAGGAGTCAGAGTCTAATATAAACTTTCCTTGAAATCAGAGACTCAAGTAATCACAAAATGGTAGAGTAAGGAGGGACATCCTAGGTCATCTGGACCAACCCCCTGCTCAAAGCAGGATTCACTAAATCATCACAAACAGATGTCTATCCAGCCTCTGCTTGAAGACTTCTATTGAAGGTGAACTCACCACCTCTCATAACAGCCGGTTCCACTTGTTGATCACCCTCACTGTCAAAATGTTTTTTCTAATATCTAATCTGTGTCTCCTCCCACTGAATTTCATCCCATTGCTTTTAGTCTGTACTTGTGCAAATGAGAATAAAGCTGATCCCTCCACAATGTGATAGCCCTTGAGATTTTTATAGACTATTAAGTCTCCTCTCAGTGTTCTTGGCAAGCTAAAAATGCCAAAATTCTGTAACCATTCCTCATAGGTCATGGTTTGCAGAGCGGTCACCATTCTGGTAGCTCTTCTTTGAACTTGCTTCAGTTTATTGATATTTTTTAAAATGTGGTGGTCAGAACTGGACACAGTATTCCAGATGAGATCTGACCAAAGAGGAGTAAAGAGCGATAATTACTTCACATAATCTAGACTCTATGCTTTTGTTAATACATCCCAGAATTGTGTTTACATTTATTGCTGCTGCATCACACAGTTAGCTTATGTTCAGTCTATTATCTATTAGTATACCCAATTCTTTTTCACACATGAAGTTGCTTAGCGCTATTCCTCCCATTCTGTATATGCTTGTTTCATGTTTCTTGCCCAAAATAAGGACTTTGCATTTATCCCTGTTATAAACCATTCTGTTAGTTTTTGTCCACTTTTCCAGTTTATTTAGATCTTTTTAAATCCTCTCCTTTTTTTCTCTATCATTGCCTATATCTTCTATCTTTATGTCATCGTTAAATTTAATTACTTTACCCTCACTTTCTTCATTCAAATCATTGATACAAATGCTGAACAACACAGGGCCCAAGACAAAGCCCTGTGGTACCCCAGTTGAGACATTCTTCCAACTTAATGTGAAGCCATTTATGACTACTCTTTGAGTCCAATCATTAAGACAGTTATGAATCCATCTAACAGTTGCCTTGTGCATTCCATACTTGAATTGAAGAACAGAAAACAAAATATTGAAAAGAAAGAAATTTTGTGTGAATGCCAGTATCTCCTGAAGACTATACTGTGGTAGGACAACCCAGTTGATCCAGAAAAGAGAAGGCAGCATCTCTAGCATATACATTTCTTTCTTTATCCATTAAAAACTTCATCACATGGGTTGACGTGTTTCTGTTGGTATATGCAACAGTTGTGGACTTTGTGATCTGACAATAGATGGCAATGTTATATATAGTTTTCCTTGCTTACTGTATTGTAAAAGAAAATGTCTCTCTTGTACTTTTAGTTTTTTACTTGTTCCTGGTGCAGTACTGAGTGACTGTGCATTTTTCCTTTACCTCATGTCCTGAGAAGTAAAAGCTTGTTATCCCATATAATCTGCTCTGTGAAGTTTCTACTGCAATGGTGTATATCCAGAAGCTGTGCAACAGGTTATGGGCCCAGACACCGAAGAGCCCAGGCACTTAAGATCCCAGGCACTGAGGATCTTAAGCACTGAGGAATCCAGGCACCGACACCGAGAACCCCAGACACCCAGGACACCGGAACTCTCAGTAAGACCCAGGCAAATGCAGAAGAATTCTTCAGTACAATTCTCTACAAACAAGTAAGACAAGTTAAAGATGATGAGTAGCACAGAGCTAAAACGTACAGTAGCTAAGCTGAATAATGAGAACTATCAGTTATGGAAGTTCAAAGTAAAGATGCTATTGTCTAAAGATGATTTATGGGAAGAAATCACTACAGATAGACATGATGAAGATAATCAGACATGAGATAAGAAAAATAGACAAGCAAGAGCTACCATTAGCTTATTATTGGATGATGCTCAATTAATCCACATAAGGAATGAGGATACAGCAAAGGGAATGTGGGAAGCACTAAGAAAGTTACGTGAAAGACCCAGCTTAAATCACAAGGTATTTCTGCTAAGAAAGTTTTACAGTATGAGACTAAGTGCAGACAATGACATGCAGAAGCATATATTCTCTATGATGGAAGTGATATCACAGCTGAGATCAATTGGTGAAGATATTAAGGAAATCCATGTAGCAGCAATATTATTGTGCAGTTTACTGGATTCATATACTGTACTGCTTTGATAAATGCACTAGAGACAAGACCTGAAACAGACATTACATTAGAGTTTGTGAAGACAAAACTCATAGATGTATATCAAAGAAGGAAAGAACAAACAAATGATTCTTCTACTGAAAAAGATAATGGAAATGCTCTTAAAGCTACAGAATCAAAAATACCCTACAATAGAGAGACAAGAGAATGTTTCAGATGTAAGGAAAAAGGACACTTAAAGAAAGACTGTACTATATGGAAAGCAGAACAACAGAAATTATACCATAGAGAGAATACATAGAAGGTGAAAAACATATTTTCTGATTCATTTGAAAATAATTGGAATGGCACATTTAAAGTAACTGATAAGAAATCATCATTGGGTTGGTTTATTGACTCAGGAGCAACAAGTCAAATGACAAGTAATAAAAATGGCTTTACTGAACTTGATTTAACCCCTTCCCGACCTATGACATTGTACAACGTCATGGGCCAGTAAGGGTATTTGATGTGAGCTTCGGCGCGGAGCTCACATCAAACAGCCGACATCTCAGCTGATTTTATCAGTTGAGATGTCGGGCTAACAGCTCCGATCGGATCCGGGATCTGATCGGTGCTGTTAACCTCTTGGATACCACTGTCAATCACTGACAGCGGGATCCAAGGTGGCCGCAGCGGGAAACGCACTGTTCCCCGCCTGCTCCGGAGATCCCGTGATAGTATTGCGAGATCTCCAGTGCTCACGTGACAGTCCGGGGTCCTGGCTAGACTCCAGATGCTGCCAGAGTGCAGTTCATGTTGTGGTTGGCAGGCGCTGCCAAACACATCAGGTCTGCGATTCTGGGAGATACCGATGAGCTGCAGCTCATCTGTATCTCCCAGAAGCGATAGGACTGTGCAGCAAGGTGCCTCTTAAAGAGGTAGTATAAAAATAAGAATGAATGAAAAAATTAAGTTTTTAAAATCCTGTAAAAAAAAAAATATATAAAAGTACAAATCACCCCCCTTTACCCCCAATCACAATAAAAGTATTAAAAAAAAAATACACATATTTGGTATTGCCGCATTCAGAAATGCCCGATCTATCATTGTATTAAATCTGTTAATGAGAGCCGTAAACTCCGTAACGGAATAAAGGTCCAAATGCCGAAATTCTGTTTTTTTGGTCACCGCAACATTGCTATAAAATGCAATAACGGGCGATCAAAACTGAGGATCCCCCCTGGTATCATTAGTAACGTTAGCTCAAGACGCAAAAAATAAGCCTTCACACAGCCCCAGATCCTGAGAAATTAGAATGCTATGGGTTGCAGAACATGGCAGAAAAAGTCTGTTTTTGTTTTTTTCAAACTTCTGAATTTTTTTTTACCACCTAGATACCAGTAAAGGTATACATGTTGGGTGTCTATGAACTCGTACCGACCCATATAGTTAACATGGTGATTATAATACCCAAAAAAACAAACCTGTCATAGCACTTTTTTTTGCAATTTCACTGCATTTCCCTGTACACTATATGGTAAAATAAATTATTCCATATGAAAGTACAACTCGTCCTGCAAAAAACAAGCCGTCATATGTCTATATTGACAGAAAAATAAAAAAGTTATGGCTCTTGGAAGCAGGGGAGCAAAAAACGAAAATGAAAAACGAAAAATTCCCGTGTCATGAAGGGGTTAAATAAGAAAGAAGCCATTCATCTTGCATATGGAAGCAAAATAACTGCAGAGGTGATGGAAAAGGAATGCTAAACTGTTCTAACAAGTTTGAGCATGATTCAAAAATACTTGTACAGGATGTGTTATATGTTCCAGGATTAGAAGGCAGATTGTTATCTGTAAAATGTCTAACAGCTAAATGACATACTGTAAAATTCAAAGATGATGAATGTACAATTCTAGCAGGAAATAATGTCAAAGCAGATGAACAATTATATCATCTAGACACAATAAAGGAACAGATGAAGATGTGTACACATGATCACAAGAATTGTATTCACATGTGGCATAGACGTCTAGGACACCGACATCCTGAAAGTATAATGGGGCTACAAAGGAAACAAATGACAAAGGATTTATTGATATCTGATTGCTCAATTACTGTAAGATGTGAATGTTGTAAAAAATCTAAAGCCACAAGGATATCTATTCCTAAAGAAAGTGAAACGAAAAGCACAAAACCACTTGACTTGGTGCATACCGATGTATGTGCACCCATGAAAGTGACTACATCAGTAGGCAATAGATATATGATGACTTTTATAGATGACTACTTAAGATACACAGTCACATACCTGATCAAGAACAAAAGCGAAGTTTTCAATAAACTAGTAGACTATGTGACAAGGTCGAATAACAAGTTTCAGAGGAAGCCAATTTTCATTAGAAGTGATAATGGAGGTGAATTTACCGGACACAAAATAGAAAACGACTTAAGACAAAATGGTATAGAGCATCAAAAGACTGTTTCATACACACCTGAGCAAAATGGAGTAGCAGAAAGGAAAAACAGAACTGAAATGATAAGGTGTATACTGACAGATTCCAACCTACCAGAGAAATATTGGGGTGAAGCAGCAAAGACAGCTACATATCTACAAAACTGACTTTTTTCCAGAAAACTGAAAAAAAAACATATGAACTGTGGCAAGGTATGAAACCAAGTGGGAATCATTTAATAATTTGTGGTTGCAAAGTTTTTGCATTCATTTCAACAGAAAAATGTTCCAAACTTCAAAATAGGTCCACAGAAGGAATATTAGTTGGATATAGTGAAAACTGTAAAGTTTATATAATCTAAATCCCAAAACAGACAGAATCACAGTAACAGTGTGACATTCATTGAGGATCTAAATGAAGACATTATGATTTCACTGAAAACAAAAAATAAGAAAAACAGATGTGATATAGCTGAAGGAATATCTGATGAAAAAGAAGTTGAAATTGATAAATAACAGAATTCTGAAAGTGAAGAAATACAACTACAATTGGACACAGAACCAAGACGTTCAATTAGAGAAAACAAAGGAAAACCACCAATATGCCTCTCATAGAAGGCAAGTACAAGTAAAATTTATGAGCCTACCTCTTGGTAAGACATATCTCTACTTCCTGAAGAAGAAGCTAATAAATGGATAGAGACAACAGAAATAGAAATAAAATCCATGCATGTCTCAAAGACATGGACACTAACAGAATTACCAGAAGGAAGAAAAGCTATAGGATGTAAATGGGTTTTTAATTAAAGTACCAAACAGATGGCACAGCTGAACGATGCCGAGCAAGACTCATAGATAAAGGTTATTCTAAAAAATATGGAGAAGAAGTGCCTTAATGTCCGCGCTGCTGCTACAGGATCAAAGGAACCAGGACACATGGATGTCTGGATCAGCACAGGATGTTCCCTCAGGAAGGAGCTCGGTAGGAGGCTCCAAAACGCGTCGGAAAATAAAGGTTTGTGCTGATCCAGACATCCCTGTGTCCTGGTTCCTTTGATCCTGTAGCAGCAGCGCAGACATTAAGGCACTTCGTCCAAAGAACTTTTGCATCACAACCACGTTTTCCTGTGGGAGTGCGGTCCCTGCAGCAGCTGCTCTAATGCTTTTCTACCAGTTGTAGGTGATCACAACTGACAAAGGTGAGCATTTCCACATTGCAAAGCGAAAGTGTTTAATTGAGATAAGACCCTATATGCGCATTGTTTTTTCGCTTATTATGAAACATTAGCACCAGTTGTCAAACTTACTACAATAAGAAGTTTTTTTGCAGTTGCAACAATGAAACAAATGCAACTAAAACATCTGAATGTAAAGACAGCAGTTTTGAATGGACGTTTAACAGAAGATATATACATGGAACAACCAGATAAAAATAACCCAAACATGGTCTACAAATTAAAGAAATATATGGTTTAAAACAAGCTGCTAATGCATGAAATTATAAAATCACGGAAATGCTCACAAATGAAAAATTTCAAAGAAGCAAAGCTGATCCTTGCCTGTACACAAAAAGACTAATGGACATATGGATCTATGTACTCATATATGTTGATGACATTTTAGTTTGTTTTGAAAAAGAAAGGGATAAGGAGGAAATACTAAAATTCCTGAATCAACATTTGAAGATCAAAGACTTGGGAATTGTGAAACAGTACCTAGGAATACAGATAGAAAGAGAAGAGGATGGAAGTTTCCAACTTAGTCAAATTCACATGATTCAAGACATAACCAAAACATTTGGATTGAAGGATGCAAAACCAGCAAAATCTCCAGTGGAAACTAATTATCTTAAAGAGATGAATAGTGAGAAAAACATGTTACCAAATAATGAAGAGTACAGAATGGCAATAGGAAAATTACTGTATCTAGTGACTGTTACAAGGCCTGACACTGCAGCAGCAGTAAGAATTCTGAGTAGAAAAGTGTCCAAGCCAAATAAAGCAGATTGGAATGCCGTGAAGAGAGTAATATGTTATTTGAAAGGAACTAGTAATGTTAAACTGAAACTGCCTACAAGTGATAAATGCATTTTAACTGAATACGTTGATGCAAATTGGGCTGGAGATCCAACTGACAGAAAATCTACCAGTGGCTATCTTTTCTTTCTCTCAGGCGGACCAATTAGTTGGACTAGTAACAAACAATCAATAGTAACGCTGTTGTCAACAGAAGCAGAATATGTTGCAGCAGCACATGCGAGTCATGACGTTCTATGGTTAAGACAATTGCTAACAGACCTAGGACAACCACAGTTGGAACCAACAAAATTAAATGAGGACAATCAAGGATGTCTTGTTCTTGCTCAGATGGAACGAGTTAACCCAAGAACTAAGCACACTGAGGTGAAGTATCATTTCTTGAGGGATCATCAGGAACAAGGAATCCTGAAATTAGAATATTGTCCAATTCAAGATATGACAGCAGACATTTTCACAAAAGCATTGAATGCTGAAAAACATCAGAGACTAATGAAGAAATTGGGTTTGACTGAATAAGTCCTTACTGTTGAGAAAGGGTGTTTATGCAACAGTTGTGGACTTCGTTTGTGTGAAGGAGGACTTTATGCTGATCTGACAATAGATGGCGATGTTATGTAAAGTTTTCCTTGCTTACTGAATTATGAAAGAAAAAGTCTCTCTTATACTTTCAGTTTCTTACTTCTTTCTGGTGCAGTGCTGAGGGACTGTGTGTTTTTCCTTTACCTCATGTTCTGAGAAGTAAAAGCTTGTTATCCCATATAATCTGCTCAGTGAAGTTTCTACTGCAACGGTGTATATCCAGAAGCTGTGCAACAGTTTCGACACTGAGATTGTCTTAATCGTAACTGATTTGATTACAAATGCAGACGTATTTAAAAACATAGTTCCCACCCCATTGTAATCAATAACAAATGAAGAACATATGAGTGAAACAATTAAATTGACTACAAGTGAAGGGAATTTGACTACAAATTTTGACAAATGCAATATTACAACCTTAGAGCAAACATAAATTCATATATAATTTAAAATGAAAAAACAAAGACAAATGTGTGTGTTGAAGACAATATTCATAAAACTACTGACCAACATGGATAAAAATGCAGTGAAACTAATAAATAAGCATTAGATCACTGCAGTAATTTAAGCCATTTGGAATTCTTGTATTTAACTTTACAATCTATAAAGCTTCATTCTTAGCAAATATTCCTCCAATCTCCCACTCTTTTAGGCTAATAAATTTTTATAGTACCATTGAATTAAAAAGAATCCAAACTACGGTACTTCCATATATTTTAGTAACACTTCTGGCCGGACCTAATTTATTACTTATTTTTTTCTTTTTTATGTCTGCTATACCTTCACCAATTCTGACCTTTAACCCCTTCATGAGCCTGGAATTATTTCTTTTTCATTTTCGTTTTTGCTCCCCTGCTTCCAAGAGCCAAAACTTTTTTATTTTTCCGTCAATATAGACATATGATGGCTTGTTTTTTGCGGGATGAGTTGTACTTTCAGATGCAATCATTTATTGTACCATATAGTGTACAGGGAAGTTGCAAAAAATTCCAAGTGCAGTGAAATTGCAAAAAAATTGCAATTACATGTTTTTTTTTTTTTTGGTATTTTAGTCGCCATGTTCACTATATGGTAAAATCGACGTGAGAGGGTGATGCCTCGGGTCAGTACGAGATCATAGATACCAAACATGTATACCAGTACTGGTATCTAGGTGGTGAAAAAAAATTCAGAAGTTTGAAAAAAAAGAAATCACTCTTTTTGCACCATATTTTGTGACCCTTTGTGTCCTCATTTTTCGGGATCTGGGGCTGTGTGTGGCTTATTTTTTGCATCTTGAGCTGACATTTCTAATGATACCATTTTTGGATGAATGCACTGTTTTGATCGCCCATTATTGCATTTTATAGCAATGTTGCGGTGACCAAAAAACGTAATTTTGGTGTTTGGACCATTTTTTCCATTACGCAGTTTACGGCTCTCATTAATTGATTTAATATCTTGATAGATAGGGCGATTCTGAACGCGGCGATACCAAACGTGTATTTTTTTTATTTTTTTAATAGTTTTATTGTGAATGGGGAAAAAAAGTGGTGATTTGAACTTTTATGTTTTACTTTTTACAGGCTTTTAAAAACTTTATTAAAAAAACAATTCTTACTTTTACAGTGCCTCTTAGAGAGGCACCCTCCTGCACAGTCCGATCGCTTCTGAGAGATACCGATGAGCTGCAGCTCATCTGTAACTCTCAGAATCATGGAAAAGATGTGGTTGGCAGCTTCCGGGGTCTAGCCAGGACCCCGGGCTGTCACGTGAGCATCGGAGATCCCGCGATATTACCGCGGGATCTCCAATGCAGGCAGGGAAGAGAGCGTTGGATCTCGCTGTCAACGATTGACGGCGGGATCCAAAGGGTTAACAGTACTGATCAGATCCCGGATCTGATCGGTGCTGTTAGCCCGACATCACAGCTGATGAGATCAGCTGAGATGTCAGGTGTTTGATGTGAGCTACGCGCCGGAGCTCATATCAAACCCCCGTTACCGGTCCATGACTTTGTACGTCATAGGTCGGGAGGGGATTAACCATCTGATTGTACATCCAACATAGCATAGATTGCATTGAGTACAAACAACAACATAGATGACTTAAGTTGTTTCAAAATGTATAAAAGATATTATTTGGAAGGGATTGTTTACATTATTTCCAAAAGATTTTTCTTCAATACAAATTGACACACTGTTCATTGATTTAATCGATATTTGTGAAAACCCACCATGGAAGCCACATTCTTGATGTTTTCTCCGTGGGTTTAGTTCTTCCTGAAGAGGATTTTATCTCTTCTGATTGTCCTTCAATAAAAAAACGTGTTTTGGATGATTTGAACTGCTGGAGTTCAATTCAGTAGTTAAAAAATCGGATTGGTGATTATTCGGCAAGAGGCATCATACCAACAAGTCAGTATCACCATATAGTGAACATGGTGATTTAAAAAAAAAACAAAAACAAAAGTGTAATTGGACTATTTTTTTAAATTTCACTGCACTTAGAATTTTTTTCCCATTTTCCTGCACACTATATGGTAAAAAGAATGACGTCATTCAAAAGTGCAACCCGTCCCACACAAAAAGAAGCCCTCCAATGTCTATATTGACAGAAAAGTAAAAAAGTTATGGCTGTTGGAAGAAGAAAAGGAGAAATAAAAATCGGAAAATGGAAAATGGGCCGGGGGTGAAGGTGATAAAGCCCAAGACGGCAAGGGGATTACTAATGGCTTTGAGAGTCGGGACTCAGCTGACAGATAAGCTGAAGTCCCAGCAGCAATTGCACATGCACAGCTCTTGTACCCATACATCATGGGTTGGGAACACCATGGGAACCATGACAAATTGGCACGTCATAAGTCATGAATGGGTTAAAATACCAGTAGGGTCAATACTCATTACATCCGAAGATGAAATTCTAGATTTGTACAGATTCCATGATCTTTTGTATTTTGGGATCCTTCAAATTAAATCTTAATAAAATAGAAGCATCACAATTTGCAAGTTGTTTCTTTATTTTTAAGGACTGTCTTTGAACACAATATGGAATAATTAAATTTCTAAATGATGTTTAGAATATCTTATAATTATGGTTATTTATAGTATCTGTGTTAAATTATTGTCTCCTAAGCCACTTCAGAACTCAATTGGTTTTTACAATATGTTTTTGAAATGTGTATCACAAGAATAGAAACTGAAGTTTTAAAAATGTTAGTATTTTTTTATATAGACACAAAACATATAAACCAAAATTATAAAATAAAATGAGAAATACAATGTGTCTCAAAAATAACTCAGTGTATAGGAAGCACGTGAATATGTAAAATCTTTTCACAATTATTGCAACGTAACATATGTCAGATAAACATGAACTTGTAACAAGGTGGAAGTAAACTATTCACACGCTTCAACAGCTTAAGGAAATAAACAAGTCAAGAAAACATCTCAAGCCATGAGCTTGGTAGTGGAGTGACATCTGAGCTTACTTCAATACACTGAAAATTAAATATACGCAATGTGCAAACTCCTTTAGAAGTGTGAGATATTATTAAAATCGTCCAAGTGTCTCATCACTGTTCTAATTAAACTGCTTGAACAATAAATAGAAAAATTGATCTGGTCAACATGAATAGGCCACAGATACTCACCTGAGGCTACTTTTAAACAGTATATTTGATCCATGTGTTACATCAGTATTTGTAGGCCAAAACCATTTGTATCCAACAAGAGAGGTAAAAATATTTCTCTTATTAAAACAAAACCAGCATCAGAACTCAAATGTAACCATGCAGTAGGTGCATGTTCACACAGGCCTTAAAATAGCAAAAACACCAACAAGGAAAAAATGAGCAAATACTCTTAAGTAAATAAAAGTAAAATGCTCTAGTGAATGAAACTAAATAGGGTACTTTGTGACATGATTTTGATAAAAAAAATGCACAAGCCATCCCACCGCGACAAGGTGATCCCATTTGGACGGTCCCTACCTAGCAGTATTAAAACCTTACCATATATCCTGTGATATGTACATGGCAAGGAAGGAGCAGGACCTGAGTCCCAACAGAGAACACCAGCAATAAGAAGCTATACACATTAAATAATGTTCAGCTAATAATGCTGGCCACACCTTCGATTGTAATGACTGCAACAAAATATAATGAAACAAAAGCAGAACTGGAACTCAAATGTAACCATGCAGTAGGTGCATGTTCACACGGGCCTCATAATAGCAAAAACAACAGGAAAAAAATAAGCACATTCTCTAAAATAAATAAAAGTAAAATGCTATAGAGCATACAAATAAACAGATTACTTAGCGACATTATTTTGATTAAAAAAATGCGCTTGCGATCCCACCATGACAAGGTAACCCCATCGGGATGGTTCCTATCTAGCAGTATTAAAACCTTACCATATGTCCATGATGTGTACATGGCAAGGAATGAGTAGGCCTGGGTCCCAACAAACAACACAAGCAATGGGAAGCTATACACATTATAGTTATGTAATTGTGTAGTTATATTGTTTTTTTTTTTTGTTTAATTACACTGAGGCACAAAATATGATAATGGTGCTGACATGTCGATGTAGTGCTATACACATGTTTCTGGACACAATTAGGGTATGTCCTCACTTGTGTGAAGCCGCGGGTGGCCGCAGAGAGACCGCAGCCGCCCTGTACTCACCATGTGCGGCGGATGCGGGGCGGCTTCTCCCTGCAGTCTCTCTGTGGCAGCCGCTTCCGACTCCGCAGCATGAAATGAACATGCTGTGGAGGAGCGGACTGCCAGCAACCAGCACCGCAGCTCCAAACACGTTGCGAGCGGGTCACGCATAGTGAGGATGGGATTTCTTGAAATCCCATCCACTATGCTAGTACTGTACGACGCAGCGTTTTGGACGCGGCGCAAAGACGCTGCGTCTAAAATGCTGCGTCTCATGATCGTGAGGATGCACCCTAAATTTCACTCTCATGGTTATCTCTGATTTACTTTACCATTGCTTTTCACCGTAAAGTTAAATTCTACATTATAATTTACTTCTTTTAATGACAATAATGCATACAATACAGCCCTATAAAAATTAATGCATTTAAAGAGAATCAGGTCATGTAAAAGATAGTTAATAACCAGCAGATATGGGATTGATATGGTGGTTAATAGCATTTTAAATCTACCCAGCGTCTGCACTGAGAGCTCCACTGTCGGGTGGAAATGAACTTTATTCCTCTAGCCAGCCTCAGGCTTTGAGTCGGCTGTCAGTCAGTCCCTGGGGTGCAGTCACAGCAACTCTCACTATGCTCAAGGACTGAAACCATGGCAGCGCCACCATTATGACTGAAAACGCAAAGCTAATGGGAGGAACAAAGTTAATTTCCTCTTGTCAGCAAAGCTTGAACTTTGGGTGCCAGGAAACTTCAGAATGCTATTAACCTACAGATTATTCCCATATCTGCATGGTAATAGCATTTTTTTTACATGACAAGGTTGATTTTAATAATATGTTTAGTATTGGATGTGATTCCTAGATTTTACATACAAAATTGAAATGTTTTTGGAAATATCAATATAAATATCTAATAAGGGAGAGTTAATCTTACTCTTTTTTAAATATTAAAAAATGACAAATTGCTAATAATATTGGCTGGTAGATAATAGATTTTTAATTGAAATATTCTCCAATGCAATGGAATAAAAGAGATTAGGTAGTAATGTATCTCCTCCGCATTGCCTCTGCGTTGACACCCAGTGTTTGGATAGCGTAAGGCTGGAAGCACACTGTCCAAGTGACATGCGAGTTACTCACACAAGTCTCGGATCATTTACCCAGTATGACCCCTGCCTCTTTGGACGGGTCAGTGGTATGTTTTTCTATGTAGCTCCACTGCTCCCATCCAGACAGGGGGAGGCCATCCCGGGTGAATGATCCGAGACTCATGCGAGTAACTCGCATATCACTCAGACAGTGTGTTCCCAACCTAAATATTCCACCAGTTTGTTTAGGTTATTGATTTTATTGTAATATTTTTCTCTCAATTTTCTTATTTTATAAGCAAAATCAATATAAATTGTGAAAGTAATAGCTAGATTTTACGTGGCAATTGGTAAACTGTGACAGAAAAAAAAATCTTAAAATCTGTTAAACTGCAAAATGCAGAAGTATGTAACATCAAAGCAATGGGAATTCTCGGCTCAGTGCTGTAAAGAGAGGCAGAACTTAAGCCATTTTAACATGTTCCAAAGATAAACAATATGGCTTTAAAATATCTCAGTTTTCTTCAATGCAACTGATGAAAAACAACCTCCTGCGGTGAGTGATTGGCATGTCAAAATGGAATTTCAACCTGGATTTCTATTTCAGTTGTCTACACATTGATTTTATATCTGAGATGTTATACAGTGTAAGAAAACACCCAGTACTCTTATCTCCCAAGCTGCATCTTTATTTAAAAAAAGGAAAAAAAAACTAAAGATAGAAGAGTAATAATCTTTTTTCATTTCCTTTACTTCACTCATAAGAAACTCAGTTTGCTGTTTAAGCTTCTCGTCTTGCCTGATATCCAGCACATATAATAAATGCATATAAGCGGCTGCCTGCCCTGAATGTACTCCCATTCTGTTTTCTTTTTATCTTTTATTTTTTCTTATCTTTTTCTTTTTGTCTAGTGTATTTTCTTACTTTGCTCATTACTTCTTGAACAGCCAATATGCACATTATGCATTGATCCTTGACACTCAACATGTCCCAGGATGTGAAATAATAATGGATAAAAAAAAAACTATATAGGGTGAAGAAAAGTTCTGTACAGCCTAAACTAAACTGCAATTGAACAATAAAATATTCAATAACCCTGAAATACAATGAAATATAATTTCAGTCTATTTAATTTACACACAGTTTGACATTTGCTCCTCATAAAGATGACCATTTAAGCGACTCAGTAAATGAGGGAGATATGCAGTGCTTCTGACAAATGATAATGATTAAAACTCCTATTATAAAAGCCTATTTTACTGTAGTAAATATTATTCTTATTAATAAGTGATCATCCTCTGAAGCTGGTAAAATACACTACACAGAAGAGTGCAATGCGCAGGACCTGAAGTAGTCGCGCTAGGCGCGTGTTACCTGGAAGCAGCCCATCCATTTTGGTATCCACAAAGAAGGGGCAGCACTTGTATATTAGGTTATCACGCCCACAGGAGTGTAACAACCACGGATGGGAAGGACTCAGAAACAATGTCCAGACTGTCTAGTCTGTGCCTAATTAACATGGGGATAAATAAGTTATAAAATGCTTTTTTCAACTATTAAACTACATTTTTAGCTCAGACAGAGATACTTAGGAAAGTCCTAGGAAGGTGCAGGGACAGATAGTGATAGCTAGGGGGCATAATTGCTTAAAGTTTCCTTTTAAGGTCATTGAATGTCAGCCCCAGCAGTCACAGTAGTACAGAATAGAATACATGATGGAGAATGAATAAATGCAGTGTTGTCCATCAACAATGGCATCAACAGAACTGTGCAGACAACAGTCAAGGGACAGGAAAGCAGTGAGCAGTGGCATCAGTCATCAGTGCAAGGAGGTCTTCACTAATACTTTCCTGATTAATTTTGACACATTTTAGCTATCCAAACTAGTGACAGACAGCTTGTTCCGCCTTAGTGTGCCAAATCCACTAGCCGTACTGAATACCCTCTTTGACATGACACTGGAGGCTGGACCTGACACAACTAATCCCATAGCAAACTAAGTCAGTTCACTTGTCCAATTTGATGATCCAGAAATCCATGTGATCAGGGTTCAGGGTGTCAGCCTGAGAAAGGACAGAATAGGTATGACTGAAACTGGCTGTTCAAGTGGTAGATCTATGTATGTTGAAGTGCAATTCTGATAAAGCAAGGATTCAAAAAGCGCCTCAAGAGGCACACATGGGTGTATGAAATTGTGGCATGTTCTGTTATTCTTTTTATTCATCTATTATTATGGTAATGTAATGGCTTAATCATTGCATTCATTCATCTGAAGTGATTTTGCTGTGATTCACCCATCTTTCTGTGCTATAGAAATGTTATGTAATATTTCATCTCATTCATTCATCTGATGTGATTGTGCTGTGATTCACCCATCTTTCTGTGGTATAGAAATTGTATATAATCATTTTAATATTACTTAGATTGTTTAGGAATGCTGTAATAAGATCAGCTGTCTGTAAAGGGCCCATTACACGCTACAATGTTCCAGCGATCCGACCAACGATCCGACCTGGCCGAGATCATTGGAACATCGTTTATTGATCACTAGTGATGTGTCACACGTACAGATATCATGAACGACGCAGCAACAACTCCGCGACAAGTGAACGATACTAGCAGTCGTTTGGATGCCTATGTTTCTCAGTTCTGAATAGGCGAAGTCGTAAACGATATTGTTATCAAGGTGTCACACACGCCGATGCTGCAGGTTGAACGGACGACCAACGACTGATTTATGGTCCTGTTCATAAACCTGTGATCAACGATCAGCCGACTTATCGTTGGTTGTATCTACGTGTTACACGCAACGACGTCATAACGACGTCGTTGCTCTGCCCTAAAAGCCATGACATTTATTTAAGACAGCAGGGGAGCATGCAAAGTCAGATAAATAAACAGGGTTGCAGGCCAGAATGGGCTATAAAGCCTTAAGGGCCCGTCACATGCTATGATATCGTGAATGATATCATTGAAACATCACGGCTTTTGGGGCGGTGCAACGACTTACTTACGACGTCATTGCGTGTGACACGTAGATAAAACCAATGATAATTCGGCTGATCATTGATCGCAGGTTTATGAACAGGACCATAAATCAGTCATTGGTCATCCGTTCAACCTGCAGAATCGGCGTGTGTGACAACTTGATAACGATGTCGCTTACAAATTCGCCTATTCAGAACTGAGGAACATAGGCATTCAAACAACTGCTAATATCGTTTGCTTGTCGTGGAATCATTGCTGCGTCTTTCATGATATCTGTACGTGTGACACCTCACTAGCGATCAATAAACGATATTCCAACGATCTCGGCCAGGTCGGATCGTTGGTCGGATCGCGGGAACATGGTAGCGTGTAACGGGCCCTTTAGTGTGATTGATTGATTAACGAGTTAAATTGACCCTGATCTAAACACAAGCTCCCCTATAAATTTAGACATAGCCAGGTCAGCACATGATGTGCAGATTTAAATAAGTGCTGATTTTAAGAGGTGCAATATGCAGTTATACCGGGCAGTTAAACGGGACAGGAAACGGGTAAGTCATACCACACAAACAAACAGACATATACCTTGTTCACTTGTGCTGCAAAATGTGTTCTTTATTTGTATTTGAATAATTTTTGTGCTAGCTGCTTTCATGCCTCATAGCTATTGCTCTTTCACACACTCGGTTCACTCCATCCGTATCAGTCCCTCTCTGCTCCCCACTCCTAAGTACTGCTCTCTTGCTCTTTTTAGAATGTTAATAAACCCAGATTTATCGACACCCTCCAAACAATATAAGAGACGGCTTCACAAATCCCTTAACCATCTACTCACTCTCTTTATTCTTCTGCTCCTTATTGCAGAGGTATTGAACCACATCCAGGCCCTTCTTATCATAGTAAACTTAACTCCTTCCCTACTAATCTCAGAAACTCCAGGAATTTAATTAATATCCCATGCATGCCATCTGTTTCCTTCAACTGTGCCCTTTGGAACCTTCGCTCAGCATGCAATAAACTCTCCTATATCCACAATATCCACAACTTTTTCTTTTCACATAACATTATTCTCTTTTCTCTTACAGAGACCTGGATTCAGCAGTCAGACACTACCGCTGCTGCTGCTCTTTCATATGTGGTGTCCAACTTTCTTGAACCCCTAGACCTGAGAACAGACCAAGTGGAGGTGTTGGTCTTCTGCTGTCAACAAAATGTGCTTTTCAGTTTATCCCACCTGTCCCCTCACTTATCTTCCCTTCTTTTGAGGTACACACTGTAAGACTCTACAGGCAGTGGTTTATCAACCTCCAGACCCCCCACGACAATTTCTTGATCACTTTGCCACCTGGCTTCCACACTTTCTAGCCTGAAATCTTCCCATTCTCATCATGGGGGACTTTAAATTTCCTATTGACAACCCCATCTCCACATCTGCCTCTCATATTTTAACCCTAAGCTCCTCTCTTGGTCTTTCACAACTTTGTAACTCTGCCACACAAGAAGATGGGAATACATTGGACTTGATCTTTTTCTGGCTCTGTTCAGTGCATGAGTTTACAAATTCCTCTCTTCCGCTCTCTGACCACAACCTTCTTTCATTCTCAGTCAAATACTGTCAATCCTTCAAGGACACCCCCAACTCGTTCACCTATAGGAATATACGTGTCATTAACACTCAGAAACTTATAAAGAATTTACAGTTTTCACTCTCCCCAATCTCCTCACTCTCTTGTCCTGACTCTGCTCTAAAACTCTATAATGAAACACTGCAAATTGCCCTGGATGAAGCTGCACCTCCTACCCTTAGATCAACTCAGCACTGACAGTGGCAATCCTGGCACACACTGCAAACACAGTTTCTCCAGCGGTTTTCCAGGTGCTCTCTGGAGAAAATCCAACCTGGCCGAAGATTTAATCCATTATAAGTTTGTGCTGAAAACATACAACCCTTCACTTCTCCAAACAAGCTTACTACAACACTCTTATCACATCACTAGCCAACAATCCTAAACGACTCTTTGACACTTTCCATTCCCTCCTCAGTCCAAGAGTGCAGGCCCCAACCACCAGCTTCAGCGCTGACTATCTGGCCACCCATTTTTAAGGACAAAATTGACAACATACAACAGGAAATTTCCTTACAGCTTCAGAACATCATCCAACTCACTTTCGGTCTTTGATCCGGTCACAGAGGTAGAAGTCACTCGGCTTCTTGCATCTTCTCACCCTTTTAGCTGCACCAGTGACCCTATTCCCTCACATCTCCTGCAATCCGTTTCTCCAGCTGTCACATCTCACCTAACTAAAATATTTAATCTTTCCCTCTCATCTGGTGTTTTCCCCTCCTCCTTCAAACATACCAACACACATCCATTATTAAAAAAAAACATCCCTCGACCAGAAATCTTCTACTAACTACCGACCTGTCTCTAATCTCCCATTCATCTCTAAACTCCTGAAACGCTTGGTCCACTCCCGTATGATCCGCTATCTCTCTGACAATTCTCTTCTTGACCTTCTACAATCTGGCTTCCACTCCTTATATTCTTCTGAAACAGCCTTCACTAAAGTCTCTAATGATATACTAACAGCTAAATCTAATGGTCACTACTCCCTGTTGATTCTCCTGGATCTCTCAGCTGCATTCAATATGGTGGATCACCAGCTCCTGCTCTCTATGCTCTGCTCTATTGGGCTCAAGGACACCACTCTCTCCTGGTTCTCCTCCTACCTCTCTGATGGCTCCTTCACTGTATCTTACGCTGGCTCCTCTTCCTCTCCTCTTTTCCTCATGGTTGGGGTTCCTCAGGTTTCAGTCCTATGACCCCTTTTTTAGCATAGTCCTCTTTACTTGCAGTAAAAACTCTCTTGCAGTTTTCTCACCAGGGATGGTGATAGCCGTTCCTCCTGGTACTCGGCTGCTGAACTGTTTTGGGGGGGTCTAAGGTACTACTTCTTGAGGGCATTCTTTGCCATCACCTGCCTGCCAGCACACCCCATCATAGCCACACAGGAGAAGAGGATGGAGGAATTAGGAGATGACCACCTTCTCTAGGAGAGACAGGACCAACTTGGGAGATACCAACAGACCCTTCAGGATCGAGGAACCCTTTGGGTTTGGATGCAGATAGCTGGATAACTAAGCGAGGCCTCCATCCAACACATCATTCTCTCCTGGTCGGCCTCCTGCTGCCACTTTTCAAAGTCATCAGCGTTGGCAACCCAACTTATGCAAACCGTGATCCACCCCTTGCTTCCTATCACCTTCATGAAGGTGACCTCCTCCCCAACATAGATCATGCAGAGTCTTTTGGGAAGATGGTCATGCAGCAGGGTGAACCGGTTGACGTAGCACCGATACCCAATACATTCTTCAGCTATGAAGCCAAATCTGCTCTGCTGGATGAATGCACCACCATGCCTAGGGTACATTGGTTATCAAAGTCACTGGCCTTAGGCTCATGCATTCACTCTTGGGTGATGGTATCTGTGAGATGAATCTCCTTGACAAAGGAGACAGGATGGGATGGTTCATGTCATATCAGGTAGTTGCTTGTAGGGGGTAGAGGTC
This sequence comes from Allobates femoralis, assembly GCA_033576535.1. NCBI lineage: Eukaryota > Metazoa > Chordata > Amphibia > Anura > Aromobatidae > Allobates > Allobates femoralis. Next base: position 256,338,512 of record JARQOC010000001.1, on the reverse strand, counting down.
TCAACATGGCATTCTCCCAGTTCCCAAGGTTGGGAAACAGGTCATTTTGCCTCTACTACCTTCTCCTTTTCCTTTTCCTCCTCAGCCTACTCATCATGTTCCTGGTCCTGGATTTGCTGATCCCGTGGCTGTGGCATCGGCCCCTGGTGTAATAATGCTAGGCATGCTGCAAGAGCCTCCTGAATGTGACATCTGGAGCTTCCAGCTGACATGGGGAATGGCTCACCTCCTGACTTTGAGCTCTTCAGGTCCTCCTCTGGGATCTGAGCCCAGCACTGGATCCTAATGTTGCTGAATATGAGGCCCATCGTGGGTAGCATAGTAGAACTCCAGGTCACATATGTGTCATGTGTGTGCCGATTCAAAAGGGACGGTGTGTTGTAGGTCCGCGCTGCTACAAAAAAACATGAAGCTCAAATTTTCAATTTATAAGGGTTTATTGTAGCCATCCAATGAGTTTCAGAGCCTGCTATGCTCCTTCATCAGGGAATGCATTCCCTTTTGAATCCTAGAATTGCCTACCCCTCTGCACGTGGAAGTGTGTGTCTCGCAGCATCTACCTCATGGTCTTTGTACTAGTTGTGTGTTACACAACCTGAACAGGTGAGAAGTTTCATTGAGTGGCTTCAGAGCCTCCCTTAAATATATAGATAAAACCCTATTTGCGCTTGCTTTCTTTACAGATATATGCGTGTGCTGAAGCACCCTCTGCCCCTTGGCGGGTGAGGAATCCTGCAGAGCTGGCATATTTCCATCATTCATTTGACTCACTAGCACATGGAAGCATAGTGTATCAGAATGTAGCTGCGTTGTACTGCACTGCCAAGATGGCACCGGGCTCCACAGTGATGCCTCTTTGCTTTGCCTGGGGTCCCACCTTTTTCAGTATCAGGACATAATCACAGGATATTATTGCTTGCATAATCTTGTTGCCTAGCTCCTCATCAACACCTCCATGGGCCACCTGACTTACATTACAAATCTCATTACCCATTACACAGGTAACACCCGTACTTGCAGTTGGGTGGAGTGATTATTAAAGCCTGACATAGTTGAATAAGAAATAATGAAAACAAATAAGTTTATTCCGGTCACTAAAAAGTCATCTGGAATGCTGAATAAGGCTAGAGGGCAGCAATGCAAAGACAAGTTCAGTATTAATGATACATGGAACAAACTAGTGCACATGCCAAAAATTCTGTTTTCTAAACATATGGAATGAAATAATGTGATTGCACATTTTCAAGAAGCACTTTCGATAGTATGGTGTTTAAGGAGTGTGAACAGACCTATATGACCCTACATGTGAAGCATATAATGACCATATGATATCATTATATGAATTGCTATCACATGAGTATAGAAGAGATGGCCATGCAAGCTGCTTATCCTCTCCAATAATTAAACTTTGCTCTCCCCCCAAAAAAAAAAAAAAAAAAAAAAAAATAATAATAATAATAATAATAAATAGCAAAATAAAAAAATACACCAAAAATTTTTTAAAAAATTAAGCTCTCTTAAATGGATGTTTTAAGGACATTGTAAGGTTTCGGGACTTCACAGCTACCACCACATCTGGTACTGTTTCCAAAATTCACACACTGCTGGTGCCAAAAACACGTCCAAACTCCAGGAAGCTTAAACATTTTTTAAAGAAAATGGTATACCCAATGGTTGGGAACACTCCTAAAAGTAAAGTGAAGTGTGGTTCTTAACCAGCAGGTATTCTGGAGAGCGTTTTAGCCCCAAACATTGAGGGAAACCTTTAGGGAAATTTTGAATTTCAACTTTTTTTCCCAAAGAAAGCTGTGTTCACCAGTCTTTTGATAAATTGCTTTTACTAAGGCTGGTTTCACACTACGATTTTAGCATTTCCGATGCTGTCCGATAAAAATCGGACAGCATCGGAATGATTTTTGCCCCCATGCAGCCCTATGGGCATCGGACCGAATCGGATGTGCACTAAATGCCATCGTTTGGTCCGATCCGATTCTGTCCGATTTTTTTATCAGTGCAATGCTCCGATTTTTGCACCAAAAATAAAATTGGACCAACTCGGATCGGACCAAATCTGATGCTATTTAGTGCACATCCGATTTGGTCCAATCAATTTAACATGGGGCCCTATGGAGCAGGGTCCGAGGAAACATCTGATGCGTCCTCGGACCCGATTTTACTGTACTGAGCATGTACAGTACAGTAAAACTGCTCCAAACTGGGAGAGCAGGGGTTAAAAAAAAAAGTATATGCTCACCTATCCCTGAGGCCCCCGCCGTCTCCCGGTGTCCTTGCGGTGTCTGCAGAGGTCTTCTTCTGTACAGGACCTGCCGTGATGTCACAATCATGTGACCGCAGGTTAACATAGTGTAACCTGTGGTCACGTGACTGTGACATCACGGCAGGTCCTGTACAAAAGAAGAAGACCTCTGTAGACACCACGAGGACACCGGGAGCCGACGAGAGATGGCGGGGGCCTCGGGGAAAGGTGAGCATATACTTTTTTTTTTTTCAGCCTAACAGAATATGCAATGTTCGTGCCGAATTTGAAATTGGTTAACATGTTCAAGGAAAGTTCACTTATCTCTTACCATAATCAATTATTCACTGTGCATTGTGCACTAATATCTGTAAATTATGAACATTGCCACTTTTAAGATAGGCAGAACATTTGCTGTAGGGCTCAGAAATTAAGTGTGGGCCCATCATGACTCCGAGGTAAGTTACAGTTAGTAATAATTGTAGATGAGACAATTGTAAAAGAATGTGAAAACTAAAATACCCATATGCATTTCTTGTCCTGACGAAGCAGTGCTCTATTACGAGTTTAGCTGCTGTGATACTTGTTTCTTCACTGGTTAGTATAGTAAATAAATTATTGAAATAATTTAGCTTTATTTACATAACTTATAATAATTTATCATAATTGAAAAACTGAACAAAACAATTTGTTTTATCTTAGTGTTTAAAAAAAAGTAGTTCAGATCAAAGGACTATGTTGTGTGAAAGTCAGTCTGACACCTGTAAATTCAGAATACAACATTATTTATACTTGGAATCTCAATGTAAGTTTAATTCCTCATGTCTCACTTCTAAACATTTTATAAATATACTCGCAAAATACCTGAGTGATTTGCTAATTCCTTTCAAGAGCTGCGTTATAACTGCAGCCTTTGTTCTTTTTCCAACAAAAAAACTTAAGAAAGTCTAACAACTGAAGAAGAAAGTTGTTTGATCCTCATTATTCTATCCTTATCCAGTCTTGGAACAAAGTGTCGGGCAAGTCCAAATCCTGTGCTTAAAATGTCTAAATCCTTACCAGAAATATGACTGTAATTGACATTAATATTCTGTGAAGTGGTTATTATGAAATGTAAATTCTCTCTGAACAGTAAGAATTATTTATCTTCTTGTGTTGAATTAGCTTTCAATGGCCAGGATATATAGCACTTGATAAGGACATCAATTGAAAGCTAATGTGATAAAATAATCCAAAAACCAATACAAAACAGAAAAGAAGGTGATATACAGAGATAAAGTAGAAAAGTCTTTTGATAATTTATTTAAAAATATATTACAATATTACATGGACCGAACTAGAAAATAACGTTACACAATTTAGTCCTATCTTTTATTGTTTAAAGTTTACTTTTTTGTAATTTGGGTAAACTATGAAATTACAAAATCAAAGATAGAGATTAGGTAATCACTTTGCACAGCCCCGATCCATGGTCCTGGTCAGTGGTTTCTGGCCATGGACAGGACCTATGTGAATTTCCAGACATTTCAGGTCTCCTGGGTTTGTTTTATAATGTGCCATGCAGAATGATGTTACACCAGGCAGGCATATCAAATGCCAAGTAACCAGGAATGTTAGAAAATTTGCTCAGCTCCTCTCCACGACCAGGAAGCAGTGAACTAGCCTATGGACCAGAATTGCGAGGAGTGAAACATTAATCTCTAGTAAAAACCCAACTTAGGCTGGGTACACATAGAAGTCCGTTTTGGAAGTGATTTCATCACCAATCCGTTTTATAGGTGCTTTTTGAGCCTCCTACACCCCTGAACGTTTTTGGACTTAGTCTTTTTTCATTATTTTTCCTTAAAAACGATGTGCGTTAACGCATGCGTTAATGCAAGTGGCTATATATGCCATGTGTTAACGCATGCGTTCCCATTGGGCCCCATGTTAAAAAACGCATCGTTTTTTAACTGATCCAAAATGTTGCTAGCAGTGTTTTTGCTCAAAAACAGACAGAGCAAGGTTTGAGGTCCAGAAAAATGGACAGGTGTTTATTACATCCAATCCGTTCTGTCAGTTTTTGGACTTAGAAAAAAAATTAACAAAATGAAGCCAAAAAGGACCAAGGCTCATGTGTGACCCAGCCTTAGGATAAACTTTTAGCTAGAATCAGGAATGGAGGTGGATCTAGGATGAAAAAAAGTATGTCCAGTGGAGTAACTTCAGCAACGCGGGCCCTGGTGCAGGATTCACTCCGGGAGGGCGTGCTATGAAATTTTCAGGTCAGCGGGACCAGCGTGATACCTGGTCTCAATGACTGCCGTGCATTCTGCCGGCTTCTGCACAGAGGAGAGGAGGGGCGGGCACAGCTGCGGAAGTGAGACTTCTCTCACTTCCCGTCCTCCCTCCACTCCACACGGGGCACGGGGCCCCCAGAGGCTCGGGGCCCCCCCTGAGGGGCAGCCCGGTCTCAGCCACGACCGCTGCGACTACGGTAGTTACGCCACTGGGTATGTCTGATAACATCATTAAAGTTCCCTACTACACAAAACATCACCCCTTAATGAGAAGCAATTTAACTCAGATCTAGTCTTGAAGAATAATTTTCAGAGTGTAAGTAAACATTACATAGGAGACCACATCTCTTAAAGGGAGTGTCCAGTTTAGAAATAATGTAGCTTTACAGGGTGATATACAGGGTGGGCCATTTATATGGATACCCCTAAATAAAATGGTAATGGTTGGTGATGCAAATTTCCTGTTTTTGGCACATTAGTATATGGGAGGGGGAAAACTTTTCCAGATGAGTGGTGACAATGGTGGCCTTTTTGACATTCGCCAGTTTAGATCCAACTTTTTTTTTTCAGTGGGAAGAGGGTCATGTGACACATCAAACTTTTTGGATTTTCATAAGAAAAACAATGGTGTGCTTGGTTTTAATATAACTTTATTCTTTCATGAGTTTTTTTTTATAAGTTTATGAGTTTATGACCACTTATAAAATGTTTTCAAAGTGCTGCCCATTGTTTTGGATTGTCAATGCAACCCTTTTCTCCCACTCTTGACACATTGATAGTAACACCGCAGAAGTAATGCTAGCACAGGCTTCCAGTATCCGTTGTTTCAGATGCTGCACATCTCATATCTGCACAGCATAGACAATTGCCTTCAGATGATCCCAAGGATAAAAGTCTAAGGGGATCAGATCAGGAGACCTTGGTGGCCATTCAACTGTCCCTTGACTACCAATCCACTTTCCAGGAAACTGCTCATGTAGGAATGCTCAGACTTGACACCCATAATGTGGTGGAGCACCATCTTGTTGGAAAAACTGAGGGAACGTAGTATCTTCAGTGCATAAAGAGGGCAACGCATCATCAAGTAGCAGTTTCAGATATCCAGTGGTATTCAGGTTTCCATTGATGAAGAATGACCCACTATCTTGTACCACATATACCACAACATACCATAATTTTTGTGTTCTAACAGTCTTGGAGGGATCATCCACTGGGTTAGTATCAGAATATGGGGTGGTTTGTTGTTAACTTCACCATTCACAAAAAAATTTGCCTCATCACTGAACATAATGTTCTGTGTAAACTGAGGGTCATGTTCCAATTTTTGTTTTGCCCATTCTGCAAATTCAGTGCGCCGATCTGAGTCATCCTTGTTGAGATGCTGCAGCAGCTGGATTTTGTAAGGATGTCATTCGTGAGTAGCTAATATCTGCTGAAGGGATATTCGACTGATGTCACTCTCCAGTGATATGCAGCTAGTGCTACACTGTGGACTCTTGCTGAATGAAGCTAGAATAGCCACTGATGTTTCTTCATTAATGACAGTTTTCTTGCGTCCACATTTTGGCAAATCCAACACTGAACCTGTTTCACGAAATTTGGCAAGCAGTTTGCTAACTGTAGCATGGAAGATGGGTAGTCTCGTAGGGTGTCTTGCATTGAAATCTGTGGCAATGACCCGGGTACTGAGTTCACCAGACATCAACACAATTTCTATCCGCTATTCACGTGTTAACCTCTGCAACATGTCAATGGCTCTACACAAAGAGAAACTTGAAAATAACTCATGAAAGAATAAAGTTATGTTAAAACCAAGCACACCATTGTTTTTCTTCTAAAATTCTCCATAAGTTTAATGTGTCATATGATCCTCTTCCCATTGAAAAAAATAAAGTTGGATCCAAAATAGCCGAATTCAAAATGGTCACCATGGTCACCATCCATCTGGAAAAGTTTTCCCCCTCCCATAAAATAATGTACCACAAACACGAAGTTGATATCACCAACCATTACCATTTTATTTAGGTATATCCATATAAATGGCCCACCCTTTACAACTTATAGAAGAATTATGAGGGCAGCCCTCTGTTCAAAAGTTCCTAGGCTAAAGTGGACAATGCTTACATTTTTGTCCTAATAGGGCTGTCCTTAATCAAAAAGACAAAATATTGGTTTATGTAGGTCACAGAATGGATGCATTTTAGGGCTGTTGTACTACCAAGAAATATGTCCCTGGTTCTCTGCTTTGGGGACTACATGTTGCACATGTATAAGAGGTCTGCCCTTGCAGAGGACTGCTCCACCTCTGCTCTGCATGTACTTGGAATAGCCCAACTCCCCTGCAATTTGCTGTGTGTTAATTTAGGCATGAGTTATTGTTTGTGCTGTATGGAAGAGGAAGTGAGAGTCCGGGAGAGAAGAGAGTATGCATGCTAGACTGTAAGGGAAAATACAGACCTGGAGAGGTGTCCGAGACTGTGAGACTCTCCCAATCTGCGGCCCAATCAAAGACACAGTGCCTGTCTACCTCAACATTGGCCAGTAGGACTATGTGACAGACAAGGTACTGCATAGGAGAACCAAAGCGGTTTTCCCCTGACACCTCTAATCCTGAGAGAGGGAGAGGTAGAAACACACCACAGTAAAACCAGTGACCCCTCAGGACTAAAAGTAAGACGTCACCTGCTTCAGTCCCAAGTAAAAGATAGCTACCTCAACTCAGCTGCATCAGGACAAGGAAATATTGCCAAATGTCCCCTTCATCACTGCAGCACTGTAAGCGACACACCGGTGTCCTACTGTATTAGTGTTAGAGCAGGCTTCATTAGATTAGTGCACTTTAGCAGCGCGATCAGGTTAGCAGAAGCCCGATAGATTAAAGTAGCTTGTAGAAACTGTTTATATTGTTACTACAACAATATTACAGTTACAATAGCTCTGTTTGCTGATACTGCTCTAAAAAAAAATCTGTTAAGTGTATTTACCAACTTATAAATTTATGTCCACCAATAAAGCTGATACTTTGCTTCAGCCTCCTTGTCTACTGCACCATATTTGAACCCTGCCCGGCAGTGTCTCTCTTTTTACAGCTACGAGTGGTGCTGCAAGCAGAGAAAAAAACTAGTAATTGACTGGCGACACGTGTGTGAAGGAGCTAGCTGGAAAAAAACCATTATAAATAAATGAGGAAATCTGCTGCACACTAAACAATAAGACAAATGTGACCTTGCAAACTGGCTAATAGATGAATGGCAGGGCAATGTGTAAAGCTAAGGCAAATGTGTATAAGGAAAAAGGACATGGCAGAAACTGCTACAGATTGTAGAAAAATTGAGAAACTTAGCTGGTGCACTGGCCATTGTATGAGAGCCCTATAACCTTGTGCCTCTACTTGCGGTATAACATTGCATGTGTGGTTGTTTTATGCAATTAAAACCTTCAAGAATGGGTATATCTAGGAACCTGGTTAAGACAAGTTGGAGGATTTAGCATGGCTGCAAGGCAGGGGAGGGATGCACAGTCTTAAAATTATAGTAATTCCAACACTAGAAATTGACTGGCGACACCTGTGTGTGAAGGTGCTAACTAGAAAATTGTGAACTAGCAAACTAACTCACAGATGGATGGCAAGGGAATGTGTAAAGCTAAGGCAGATGTGTATAAATGTCCTTTTTCCTTATACACATTACAACACACTGCCTCAGATCGAGGAGTCCCTCATGGCCCTAGAGAAGGCTAAATACTTCTCCACTCTGGATCTGACTAGTGGGTACTGGTAGGTGATGATGGCAGAAAAGGACAAGGCAAGATGGCATTCATATTTACAGATGAGTGAACTTTGCTCGAACATGTTCGCCAATTTCAAATTCAACTTGAACGTCGCTGATTTGGTTCGGTGTTGTGGATTATAACACTTTCCCCAAAAGTCAGCAAATACAGCTAAGTTTGGGAAAAAGTTTGCATTTTAAAATGACACAAAAACTTTGCCAGTTTATTTGGGGCTGAAACGCTCAATGTAAGACTCGTTGGCTGGGGTCTACACCTAACCTACTTACAGTTACGAGTGTCCCCAGCAATCGTGTCTACCGGCTTGTGTTAAGCTGTAGAATTTTGGGGAATTTTTTTAAGCTTCCTGGAGTTTGCAGGCGTTTTGACACCTGCAGGGTCTGAAATTTGGAAACAGTGCCAGATGTGGTAGCAGCTGGGAAGTCCAGGAAGCTTACAATGTCCTTAAAACATCAGTTTAAGAGAGCTTTACCTTTTTAATGGAATTATTATTATTATTATTATTATTATTATTAGGGAGCAAACCTTTATTATTGCAGATGGTCACCAACAGCATGCGAGGTCATCTGTTTTATCACTTATGTAAAAGCAATTCATATAAAACTAACATATGGTCTGTTCACACTGATGAAACCCCATAGTATGGCTGTTACTTATTAAAAATGTGCAATCATTATTTAATGTCATAATAATCATAATACTACTCATAATAATATGTATTCATTTATTTAGTGCTTTTAATTTCATAGTACTTTACATACATTTGCAGCAGCATCCCCTTTGAAGCTCACATTTCATGTATAATGGATTTCCCACATTTCCTGGCATTCCTGCAGTGCCCAGTAGTCTAGTTGAGCATTCCAGATGAATTGGTGGTAACTGTGACCTGAATAAACTTATTTATTATCATCATTATCTTCCATACTAACATGTCATGCTTCAATAATGATTGCAACTAAGTATCCAAAACCCAGTTTATAAACATTGTGGCCTGACATACAGTTGTTAATTAGCAGTTAGGCATTAGACAACAATAGTGTGCAAACATTCAACTCCATTACTGATTCCTTAGATCTGAATCGTGGAACTCAATCTAAGAAGCGAGCCCCTTATGGAAAGCTAGCAAAACACACCCAAACGTGCAGAACTTTAAAGTGCCCGACATCTTACCTCTGTCTGACCCTGCACTACCAGACGTATGCAGGTACACTGTCTGGATTCCGCACTGCAGTCTTTTGGTTTCTTCATGGATCACCTACAAGGCATGGCTGACCTCGACTCAGAGGATGATATAATCTACCTAACACCCCGAGGGCAGAAGGTGGGTCAGCATAACCAGTCCCAGAGTGGTATCATGAAAAGGAGATAGAGAGTAAGACCTATGTCAGCTGAAGCTTCACAGCACTTCCCAATTTGGACATCATCAGCATTGAGGTGCGGATCCAGTCCTGGGTTTCAAAGCAAGCTGCCGACCTGAGGAGCGAGTCCCAGCAGTCAGGTGACTTTTACTTTACAGCATCAAGGCCCGGGAGCAGCACATGTCAGACTGTAGATGATCTGGCAGTCTGGCAGTATGTATGTCTACATTCCAGATGCAGCCAGTGTTGTAGCCACAGCTACTGGATCCCATTCCCCAAGACCACAATGACCAGGGCCTTTATGGGAAGCTCGAGGAAGAGAAGCACCTAGAAGGCAAAGTGTCCCAGCTGTGTGGATCACCTTCACCACCTCCGGAGGCATTGAACTGAGACAATGTCATGTAGGGACCCATACCCCCTCCTAGCACCTATCCAAGAAGGCATCAACCACCCCATTCTCCTATGTCATTTGTTGAGGAGATTCAGCATGCACATGCCATTGCCCAGGACTGGCTGCTTGGGCCTAAGACTAATGACTTCCTCGACCAATACATGAAATACAAGGTGGTGCTATTCAAACAGGATAAGGGGTATGGGTTCATAGTGAAACATGGCACTAAAAATCAATGCTAAGTTAACCACGCTGCCCTGCAGCATAATGATCTTCACCAAAGACCACGTACCATCTTTGTTGGGGATGAGGTCACATTCATGAAGTTGAAAGGCATGAAGGGGTGCTATGCAATTGGCGTTTGCCAGATTGGCACCCCTACCCAATTTGGGAAGTGACAAGAGGAGGCCAACAGGGAGAGAAGTTTGCGTCGAGTGCAGCCAAAGTGTCTCCTGGTTGGCCAGCCAGATGCACCTAAAACCCACAAAGGCATGGACTTGTTCCCAAAGATGGTACTGGTCTTTAGGGGGTTTTCATCCCCTAGTTCCTCCATCATCAATTCCAGCTGTGGCAATGATGGAGAGGGCTGGGGGGCAGGTGGTTGTGGAGAATGTGGCAAGAGGAGTAGCCCTGCGATCCACCAAGACCATCCAGAAGCAGACTACCATATGAAACTGCACCAACCATTCAGGCCATGGATGAAGATGAAGATTAACATGCCCAGTCGACCTTCCTAAAGGCATATTGTTGGGTCTGGAGACAGTGATTCATCCCTTACTTGTCATTTTAGCAAAGGAATGACTTTTGAGACTTGTTTTATTTCCAGTTTTTTGGTGTCCTTTAACAAGGCATGTGTTTTTGTTAGTTATCTGTATATATTACCGTATATACTCGTGTATAAGCTGAGTTTTTCAGCCCAAAAATTGGGCTGAAAAGTCCCCCCCTCGGCTTATACACGAGTCATACGGTATGCTGTGGGGGGGGGCTGTGACCGGGGGCTGGAGGAGGCAGGAGGGGCCGCGGTGACCGCAGGCGGTCACGTGGGGCCGCCTCATTAGTGCAATGAATATGCACGGCATCCCCCCGTCCATCAGCGGCGGGGGGATGCCGTGCATATTGCACTACACAGCCCCCCTCCTTAATATGGGTCCCCCAGTAGTAATAAACAGCCCCCCCTCCTTATCATGTCCCCCCCAGGCTGCGGCAGCTGTCAAAATAACAAACACTTTATTCATCACCTCCCGGCGCAGCTCCTCCGGTCCTCCGGTCCTCCGCTCCTCCGCTCGCCGGCTTCTTCTTCCTTGTTGTGCCGGTGTGATGTGACCGGGCGCAGGAGATGATGTCACTTCCTGCGCGCGGTCACAGAAGCCGGCACATCAAGGAAGAAGAAGCCGGCGAGCGGAGGAGCGGAGGACCGGAGGACTGGAGGAGCTGCGCCGGAAGGTGATGTATAAAGTGTTTGTTATTTTGACAGCTGCCGCAGCCTGGGGGGGACATGATAAGGAGGGGGGGCTGTTTATTACTACTGGGGCTGCTGGATACTACACTGGGGCTGTATGCTACCACTGGGGCTGCTGGATACTACACTGGGGCTGTATATACCTCTGGGGCTGCTGTATACTACCACTGGGGCTGTATATACCTGTGGGGCTGCTGTATACTACACTGGGGCTGTATATACCTGTGGGGCTGCTGTATACTACCGCTGGGGCTGTATATACCTATGGGGCTGCTGTATACTACCACTGGGGCTGTATATACCTCTGGGGCTGCTGTATACTACCACTGGGGCTGTATATACCTGTGGGGCTGCTGTATACTACACTGGGGCTGTATATACCTCTGGGGCTGCTGTATACTACCACTGGGGCTGTATATACCTGTGGGGCTGCTGTATACTACCACTGGGGCTGTATATACCTGTGGGGCTGCTGTATACTACACTGGGGCTGTATATACCTGTGGGCTGCTGTATACTACACTGGGGCTGTATATACCTCTGGGCTGCTGTATACTACCACTGGGGCTGTATATACCTCTGGGGCTGCTGTATACTACCACTGGGGCTGTATATACCTCTGGGGCTGCTGTATACTACCACTGGGGCTGTATATACCTGTGGGGCTGCTGTATACTACCACTGGGGCTGTATATAACCTCTGGGGCTGCTGTATACTACCACTGGGGCTGTATACACCTGTGGGGCTGCTGTATACTACCACTGGGGCTGTATATACCTCTGGGGCTGCTGTATACTACCACTGGGGCTGTATATACTTCTGGGGCTGCTGTATACTACCACTGGGGCTGTATATCCCTCTGGGGCTGCTGGATACTACCACTGGGGCTGTATATACCTCTGGGGCTGCTGGATGCTACCACTGGGGCTGTATATACCTCTGGGGCTGCTGTATACTACCAATGGGGCTGTATATACCTCTGAGGCTGCTGTATAACCTCTGGGGCTGCTGTATACTACCACTGGGGCTGTATACTACCTCTGGGGCTGCTGTATACTACCACTGGGGCTGCTGTATATACCTTTGGGGCTGCTGTATACTACCTCTGGGGCTGCTGTATACTACCTCTGGGGATGCTGTATACTACCACCGGGGCTGTATATACCTCTGTGGATGCTGTATACTACTACTGGGGCTGTATATACCTCTGGGGCTGCTGTATGCTAACTACTGGAGCTGCTGCTGTATATACCACTGGGGCTGCTGCTGTATACTACGACTGGGGAGGCTGCTGTATACTACCATTGGGGGGCCTGTATACCACACTGCTGGGGGCTGTATACCTGTGCTGGAGTCCACCCTCGGCTTATACACGAGTCAATAGGTTTTCCCAGGTTTTGGGGGCAAAAGTAGGGGGTCGGCTTATACACGGGTCGGCTTATACACGAGTATATACGGTATGTATATTTTTAAGTTATTTGGTTTGAGACTTAAAATCTATCTGTATATAGTAACGTTTTTAGAGTTCACTCCTTGTGTGCTGGACTGTTTCTGCAAACACTTGCTTTAATACTGCCCTACAGAGACTGGTGAGACCTGAGGAGGTATGGAACTGCAAGACACTACACCCACTCCAGTAAAACAGACCTGGCCATGTGCAGTTTTCAAGGGCTCCAAACAGTGCATGTTTTCAGGAAATCCCTAGCATTGCACAATGTGCTGGAAACATCCATCACCTCTGCAGGTGATGTAATTAGCACATGTACAATGCAAAGGAAATCCTGAAAATGTGCACTGTTTTCAGACCTCCAGGACTGTAGTTAGCCACACCTGCCCTAGAAGTCTCTGTGGAAGTAACCAGAAGGCAAGAGGAATCCTTGAGCCCTTTCAGCACAGCTGTGGCTCTCCCTGGACTCTCTTATGGCCTGTGCCCATGATGTGTTGTTTGATGTTTTTTTATACGCAGATTGAGAATCTGCATCATAATCTGTATGACTATCCAGATGTTAGCAAAAGGTAGGACAGGTCAGAAGTGCTGTGCCCATGTTGCTTTTTTGTTTTCTTGCACTTGTGGTTCAGATTTTTTTTTTTGCCCCAAAATCTGCAGCAAATCAGTAATAAAAAAAAACATGTTGGCACAGCACTTCAATATTCTCTTAGGCATAGACTTCAGGATAGACATGCAGCTTCTCAAAATCTGCTTTAAAAAAACATCAAATAATATCACAGGGCCACAGATGGATTCCATGCTGTGTGATGCCGGATGTGTAACCTGATTTAAAATAAATAAGTGTTTGATTCCATCCTATTTTTAATTGCCAAGCAAGGTTAAAGCAAGCAGCTGAGGGATGGTATTCTCAGCAGGGTGAGGGCCCATTATTATTGGGCCCCTGATACTATGGAATAGCAACACGCAGCTGCCCCAGAAATTGGTGCTTTCATAAGAAGCTCCAATTCCTGATGCTTTACCTGCCTCCTCCAGTTGGCATGTAGTTGTGGCAAACTGTGTAGTATGAAGTTAATGGCAGCATTGTATTGCCAGCTGGCATTAAGCCTGAAATTCTTAATGTGGGGCCAATGTTAAACCCGACCGCTAAGAATTTAACAGATTAATTTATTTAATATTTTGATAGATCGGACGTTTTCAGTTTTTTGTTTTTTTGATATTTGTATAACCTTTTTCTTATTTTTTTAATGACTCTAGTCCTAATTGCTTGTACTGCACAGAACAGTGCATCAGCACTTTTCTATATAGCAGAAATTATCATCTCTTATGAGTGCTGGCATACAGCCAGCATTCACAGGTGCATCATAATGACAGAAATAGGGGTCATTAGCTGACCCTTAGCTGTCATGACAACCCATTCATGCCCCGCGATCATGTCATGGGGCCACAGATGGCCGCAGAGAATGACGCTCCCCTAGCACATGTTAAATCCCGCTGCCAGAGATTTACTGTAAGATATAACTAGTTTCTGATCCTCCCACAAATGTAGATTGATAGATTGCACATGTTGGCTGATCCTTCATTAAATTAAAGTAGGGAGAATGAAGGGTTAAAAACTGTGCTGCCGTTTTCCAAGAGACATCAATGGGTGAATATAATATTGATTTATTAGTCAAAGTGTTTCAGGGCTCCTTTAAAACGCCATGAAACATGGCAATATATTGATTTTTGATGATATTCTAATTCATTGAGATGCACTAGGATATCATTACACAAATGCAGTGTCAGTGTCCTACAATAAATAGAAGTGGGTCAGGGGAAATAGCTAATGAACACCCCTCATAATTACAATTTGATTGTGTTATTGAAATATTGGAGGCAACATATAGACTGAGTCTTTTAGAACAAAACAGGGGAAACACAGAAAACCCATCTTTTTAACATATTAGGAACTCTCCTGATACAGTGCCTTGCATGGCGGAGAAACATGTCGGGGTTCTGAGTCATATTCCTGCTAGATCTTTAATCTGGTCTCCATAATGGGTAAGTGCCTTGATCCCTGAACTTCTGAGCTTGTTGTTGTTTTTTTTTTTTTTTTTGTGTATGGGCTGCACTGCTGGTTAGGTTAGGTCTAAAGGTGTAATTTACAACACCCTCTGCCGCAGTTGATTTTCGCCTTTCCTTCTCTTTCAACTGCTCTGTTATGTGGCATTACCTTATCCATTGTGTTTTTTGCAACTGGTTTGATCTTAAGCTGAGGTTTTGGCTCTAGGTTTCTTCCTCCACTTGTCTTATTTAATCGTTCCTTTCTCTGTGATCCTGCTGTCATGACCTTTTGTTTTTTTAATTGATACCTGTGTGTTTCTCAATAAAGTGTTTTTTGGAGCAAAATTACTTGTGGGATCTCCAGGTTTTCTGCAGGGGACGTGTGCCTTCAATGGGAAACGTGTGCCAGCTGCAGGGGACGTGTGCCTTCAATAGGGGACATGTGCCAGCTGCAGGGGACGTGTGTCTTCAATAGGGGATGTGTGCCAGCTGCAGGGGATGTGTGCCTTCAATAGGGGATGTGTGCCAGCTGGAGGGGACGTGTGCCAGCCGTAGGGGACGTGTGCCAGCCGCAGGGGACGTGTGCCTTCAATGGGGGACGTGTGCCAGCTGCAGGGGACGTGTGCCAGCTGCAGGGGATGTGTGCCTTCAATGGGGGATGTGTGCCAGCTGCAGGGGACGTGTGCCTTCAATGGGGGAAGTGTGCCAGCTGCAGGGGACGTGTGCCATCAATAGGGGACGTGTGCCAGCTGCAGGGGATGTGTGCCTTCAATAGGGGATGTGTGCCAGCTGGAGGGGACGTGTGCCAGCCGTAGGGGACGTGTGCCAGCCGTAGGGGACATGTGCCATCAATAGGGGACGTCTGCCATCAATAGGGGACGTGTGCCAGCCGTAGGGGACGTGTGCCAGGTGTAGGGGACGTGTGCCATCAATATGGGACGTGTGCCAGCTGTAGGGAACGTGTACCAGCTGTAGGGGATGTGTGCCATCAATATGGGACACGTGCCAGCTGTAGGAGACGTGAGCCACAAAATAGACGTGCCAGCTGTAGGCGATGTGTGCCAGCTGTACTGGACGTGTGCCATCAATAGGGGACGTGTGCCATCAATAGGGAAGTGTGCCATCAATAGGGGACGTGTGCCAGCACTGGGGGACATATGCCAGCACAAGGGGGCTATATCCAATATAAGGGGGCCATATCCAAATTAAGGGGGCTAATTATAGGATGAGGGGGCTATATCCCAGGATGAGGGACCATGTACCAGGATGAGGGGGGCTATGAGGGACATATACCCGATATGATTTGTAAGACGGACACTGGCATTGTAAGATGGACCC
Source organism: Allobates femoralis (assembly GCA_033576535.1). Lineage (NCBI taxonomy): Eukaryota > Metazoa > Chordata > Amphibia > Anura > Aromobatidae > Allobates > Allobates femoralis. The sequence continues at coordinate 256,322,150 of JARQOC010000001.1, read as the reverse complement.
CATTTAACATAAAAAAAAATTTTCTCTTTTCCTTCACCAAATTTGGGGGTGCGTCTTATAATCAGGTGCGTCTTATAAAGCGAAAAATACGGTATATAGACTGAGTCTGCTGCAAAAAGCTGTTTAAACAATTAAAAGTGTTCTGTAGTAAATAAACAAACTAGTATTTTTGCTGAATACTGCACACTGTGTCTTATAACCACATAATCAGTTCTACAGATTGCTGCGCTTTGAACAATGAAAGATTTGTTCTTCTTATAGTCTTATTACAATTCGCAGACTTTCCCTAATGCCAACAGTTTATAAGATTACTTGAAATATTTTCAAAGCAGTGCATCTCATAATTTTGCATGTCATCATTTTATGAAAACTTGATTGCCTATTATAAGTAGAAACTTAAAGTATATATTGTTTACTAGTAAGCTTATACACAACAAAGAAGTGTTGATTTCTTCCAATGCATTTTATGACATCTACCCAGCAGGGGAAAAACCGTAATTAAAGTAGGATTACTGAAAAAGTAAAACTTTTTTGCTATTTTTTTCCTTGCAGCTGGTAAAAGAAGCATTTTACAATGAAAAGAGTTGCTTGGAGGATACTTTGCAGGAATCTTGCAGTTTTATTTACTATATTTTGACCTTAATTTGTGTCTTACTTGGACATATAGATACAAAGCAAAAAATGATCAAACAAACAAAAACACACGATAGTTTAAAAACACATGCATGAAGCATTATGAAGGGAACCTGTCACCTCATTTTACCCCAAAACCTATCACTATCTGTCCCTGCACCTTCCTAATACATCCGTAACCATCCCTTTCTGACATATAATGGTTGTAAAAAAGAAGTTTGATACTTACACCTCTGTATGGTGATTAGTCACCCTGGGTGTTCTCAACGGCTGCTGGTATCACGCCCCAATCGGTGTTCTCCATGGCTGCATTCTCCCCCCTCAATGCTGGGATCACGTCTCAGTGGGTGCTCCCAATTGAAAATTCTTGTTCCTCGTTCCGGGTGTGCAGCTCTGCCGGTTGTGTGTCATTTCTGGTCCAATGGCATTATCGGGTGTAGACACCGACTTTAGAATGCGCACTGCACATGCTCCAGAGCCGGCCTGTATGCTAATACACCCTCCACACTGTACAGGACCAGCAATGACCGGCGCCTCATCACTGGAAGGAGGAACAAGAATTTTGAATCAGGAGCGTGCTCCTGACTAAATGATCACGCCCAACCAGGCGTGATACAGTGCCTTGTGAAGGTATTCGGCCCCCTTGAACTTTTCAACCTTTTGCCACATTTCAGGCTTCAAACATCATATATATAAAAGCCGAAGCCACTTCCGTCTTCAAGGCACAAAAATGACGACACAGACGGAAGTAGCTTCGGCACTACACCCGCTCAGGGTGATCCAAGATGGCGGCGAGCGGTGGCGCCACACACACCCACACACCGCACTGTCCGCTATACTTACCACCTTCATCTTCCCCGTTGCCTGCTTGGATCCTCTTGCCTCCGCCGCCGACATATCGCCGCCCCCTGGAGGACTGGATCCAATATGGCGTCCAGGAAGTCTCGCGAGACTTCCCGGACGCCATCTTGGAAAAAGTATGTCGCCGTCCCCCAGAGGACTGGATCCAATATGGCGTCTGGGAACTCTCCCGAGAGTTCCCGGACGCCATATTGGATCCAGTCCTCCGGGTGCGGCGACATGTCGTCAGAACAGAGGACTCAGTAAGACGCAGACGGCAGGGAAGAAGCAGGAACGGTGGTAAGTATATCGGAGTGTGTGTGTGTCCGTCCGCCCCCCTTTGCTCACCACTGACCACTCTGCCCTGCGCTGAACACTCTGCCCACCGCTAACCAGTCTGTCCTGCGCTGACCACCCTGCCCACACAGCGCCGCTGCGCTGACCACCCTGCCCACACAGCGCCGCTGCACTGGCCACCCTGCCCACACAGTGCCGCTGCCCTGAACACCCTGCCCACACAGTGCCGCTGCGCTGAACACCCTGCCCACACAGCGCCGCTGCGCTGAACACCCTGCCCACACAGTGCCACTGCGCTGACCACCCTGCCCACACAGCGCCGCTGCGCTGACCACCCTGCCCACCGCGCTGCTGCGCTGACCTCCCTGCCCACCGCGCTGCTGCGCTGCCCACCCTGCCCACTGCACTCGCTGCTAACCACTGAGCCACCACGCAGTGCTAACCACTGAGCCACCGCGCAGTGCTAACCACTGAGCCACCGCGCAGTGCTAACTACTGAGCCACTGTATACTCTGCTAACCACTGAGCTGCCTTACAGTGCTCCATCCTCCCCCACCCCGCCACTTTGCCCTCCATCCTCCTCCTCCCACTGCTCTGTGCTTCGTCCTCCCCTGCCTGTACTGTTCCATCCTCCTCCACCACTTCCTCCTCCTTCCTTTGTCCGCCTCCTCTCTGCCACTCCATCCTCCCCTGCCTGTGCTGCTCCATCCTCCCCCACCCCACTGCTTCGTCCTCTGTCCTCCTACCCCCGCCGCTCTGTACTCCGTCCTCCCCATGCTGCTCTGTCCTCCCCCTCCTGTGCCGCTCCATCCTCCCCCACCCACCGCTTCCTCCTCCTTCCTTTATCCTCATCCCCCGCCATTCCATCCTCTGTCCTCCCCCTGCCTGTGCTGCTCTTGCTTCCCCCACCCCTGCTGCTCTGTCCTCCCCTTGCCGCTCTGTTGTCCCCCTGCTGCTCTGCCCTCCCCCTGCCGCTCCATCCTCTCCCACCCCACCCCTTCCTCCTCCTTCCTTTATCCTCCTCCCCCCCCGCCACTCCATCCTCCGTCCTCCCCCTGCCTGTACTGCTCTGGCCTCCCCCACCCCCTGCTGCTCTGTCCTCCCCCTGCTGCTCTGTCATCCCCCTGCCGTTCTGTCCTCCCGCTGCCGCTCTGTCCTTCCCCTGACACTCCATCCTCCCCCTGCCTGTGCTGCTCCATCCTCCCCCACCCCACTGCTTCGTCCTCTGTCCTCCTCCCCCGCCACTCTGTGCTCTGTCCTCCGCCTGCCACTCTGTCCTCCCCCTGCCGCTCTTTCCTCGCCCTGCCTCTCCGTCCTCACCCTGCCTGTGCTGCTCTATCCTCCTCCACCGCTTCCTCCTCCTTCCTTTGTCCTCTTCACCTCCGCCACTCCATCCTTCGTCCTCCCCCTGCCCGTGCTGCTCCGTCCTCCCCCACCCCTTCGCTTCAGCCTACATCCTCCTCCCTTCTGCCGCACTGTGCTTCGTCCTCCCCTTGCCTGTGCCACTCCATCCTCCCTCACCCCACCGCTTCCTCCTCCTTCCTTTGCCCTCCTCACCTCCGCCACTCTATCCTTCGTCCTCCCCCTGCCTGTGCTGCTCCGTTCTCTCCCACCCCGCCGTTTCATCCTGTCCTCCACTCCCCCCACCGCTCTGTGCTTCATCCTCCCCCTGCCGCTCCATCCTCCCCCTGCCTGTGCCGCTCCATCCTCCCCCACCGCTTCCTCCTCCTTCCTTTGTCCTTCTTCCCTCTGCCACTCCATCTTCTGTCCTCCCCTGCCTGTGCTGTTCCATCCTCTCCCACCCTGCCACTTCATCCTGTCCTCCACCCCCCCGCCGCTCTGTGCTTCATCCTCCCCCTGCCGCTCCATCCTCCCCTGCTTGTGCCGCTCCATCCTCCTCCACCGCTTCCTCCTCCTTCCTTTGTCCTCCTCCCCTCTGCCACTCCATCCTCTGTCCTCCCCCTGCTTGTGCTGCTCCATCCTTCCCCACCCTGCCGCTTCGTCCTCTGTCCTTCTCCCCCCTGCCGCTCTGTGCTCCATCCTCCCCCTGCCCCTCCTTCCTCCCCTGCCTGTGCTGCTATATCCTCCAACACCCCGCCGCTACCTCCTCTGTCCTCCATCCTCCTCCCCCCTGCTGTTCTGTCCTCCCTCCTCCCCCCTGCCAAGCCATTCTTCCCCCGCCGCTCCTTCTTCAAAGTTCCTCCCAATTCAGCCCTCACCGCCTTCCCCATACAATCTCTATTTCTATAATCTAGAATACCCGATGCGTTAGAATCGGGCCACCGAGAGTTTCCGGATGCCATACTGGATCCAGTCCTGGGTGTGGCGACATGTCGGCAGAACGGAGGACTCAGGAAGACGCAGGCGGCAGGGAAGAAGCAGGGACGGTGGTAAGTATATCGGAGTGTGTGTGTGTGTGTGTCCGTCCGCCCCACCGCTGACCACCCTGCCCACGGCACTGCGCTGACCACCCTGCCCACGGTGCTGCGCTGACCACTCTGCCCACGGCGCTGCGCTAACCACTCTGCTCATGGCGCTGCGCTGACCACTCCGCCCACGGCGCTGCGCTGACCAATCTCACCGCACTCACCGCTAACCACTGAGCCACCGCACTCACTGCTAACCACTGAGCCACCGCACTCATTGCTAACCACTGAGCCACCGCACTCACTGCTAACCACTGAGCCACTGCGCAGTGCTAACCACTGAGCCACCACGCAGTGCTAACCACTAAGCCACCGCCCAGTGCTAACCACTGAGCCACCGCGCAGTGCTAACAACTGAGCCACCCCACAGTGCTAACCACTGAGCCACCGCGTGCTAACCACTGAGCCTCCGCGCAGTGCTAACCACTGAGCCACCGCCCAGTGCTAACCACTTAGCCACCGCGCAGTGCTAACCACTGAACCACCGCGCAGTGCTAACCACTGAACCACCGTATACTCTGCTACCCACTGAGCCACCTGTATACACTTAATTCATTTGACCACACTCCCCTAACTATTAGTAAATAAACTATATATGGATTCTAGACTACCCGATTCTTTAGAATCGGGCTGCCATCTAGTAAAGATATAAATTCTAATTTTTTTGTGAAGAATCAACAACAAGTGGGACACAATCGTGAAGTGGAACGAAATTTATTGCATATTTTAAACTTTTTTAACAAATAAAAAACTGAAAAGTGGGGAGTGCAATATTATTCGGCCCCCTTGAGTTAATACTTTGTAGCACTATCTTTTGGTACGACAACAGCTGCAAGTCGCTTGGGGTATGTCTCTATCAGTTTTGCACATCGAGAGACTGAAATTCTTGCCCATTCTTCCTTGCAAAACAGCTGGAGCTCAGTGAGGTTGGATGGTGAGCGTTTGTGAACAGCAGTTTTCAGCTCTTTCCACAGATTCTCAATTGGATTAAGGTCTGGACTCTGACTCGGCCATTCTAACACCTGGATACATTTATTTTTGAACCATTTCATTGTAGATTTTGCTTTATGTTTGGGATCATTGTCTTATTGGAAGATAAATTTCTGTCCCAGTCTCAGGTCTTTTGAAGACTCCAACAGGTTTTCTTCCAGAATGGTCCTGTATTTGGCTTCGTCCATCTTTCCATCAATTTTAACCATCTTCCCTGTCCCAGTTGAAGATAAGCAGGCCCAAACCATGATGCTGCCACCACCATGTTTGACAGTGGGGATGGTGTTTTGAGGGTGATGAGCTGTGTTGCTTTTACGCCAAACATATCGTTTTGCATTGTGGCCAAAAAGTTTGATTTTGGTTTCATCTGAGCACAGCACCTTATGCCACATGTTTGGTGTGTCTCCCAGGTGGCTTGTGGTAAACTTCAAAAGAGACTTTTTATGGATATCTTTGAGAAATAGCTTTCTTCTTGACACTCTTCCATAAAGGTCAGATTTGTGCAGTGTATGACTGATTGTTGTCCTAAGGACAGACTCTTCCACCTCAGCTGTAGATCTCTGCAGTTTATCCAGAGTGTTCATTGGCCTTTTGGCTGCATCTCTGATCAGTCTTCTCCTTGTTGGAAATTAAAGTTTAGAGGGACAGCTGTGTCTTGGTAGATTTGCAGTGGTCCATTTCAATATGATCGCTTGCACAGTGCTCCTTGAGATGTTTAATACTTGGGAAATATTTTGTATCCTAATCCGGCTTTAAACTTTGCCACAACAGTATCTCGGACCTGCCTGGTGTGTTCCTTGGTCTTCATGATGCTCTCTGCACTTGAAACAGAACCCTGAGACTATCACAGAGCAGGTGCATTTATACGGAGACTTGATTACCCACAGGTGGATTCTATTTATCATTACCACTCATTTAGGACAACAATGGATCATTCAGAGATCCTCACTGAACTTCTGGAGTGAGTTTGCTGCCCTGAAAGTAAAGAGGCCGAATAATATTGCATGCCTCACTTTTCAGTTTTTTATTTGTTTAAAAAGTTTAAAATATGCAATAAATTTTATTCCACTTAACGATTTCGTCCCACTTATTGTTAATTCTTTACAAAAAAATTAGAATTTATATCTTTATGTTTGAAGCCTGAAATGTGGCAAAAGGTTGAAAAGTTCAAGGGGGCCGAATACTTTCACAAGGCACTGTACCAGCATCAAGGGGCCGAGAATGCAGCTGTGGAGAATGCCCAGGATGACTAAATATATAGTCATGAAGACTAAATGGGGGACATTTATACCAGGATGGGGGCCATATATACCAGGATGATAGCCATATATACAAGGATGGATGGATATATACCAGAAAGAGGGCCACATATACCAGGTTGCGGGCCATATTTACTAGGATTTTTTTTTGGGAAAGGAAGGTGTGCCACAGTCCGCGCTGCCAGAATTTTCCGCTTGTAAATAATGCAATTAGGCGATGTCCAAATCAAACCTTTCTTTTATTTCTCCAACACGTTTCAACGCCCTCCTGGTGTCTTCATCAGGGATACCTCCACCCCACCAAACAGCTCTTATTTATAACCACAACAATTGTCATAATCAGTGGGTGTTCCCTGTCTTGTGACGTGAAAAACGTCATCAAAATGGGGAAGGTGCTATGTTTTGGCGCAGAAAAACATAAAAGTCCTTATAAACACTTAGAAATACAGAGACAATATTATTAAACAACTCCAAAAAATCGATATTGTAACAACATAAAAAACTTTCTGAAAAATCATGCGGAAAAGCTCCTGAATTTTGCCCTGTATACATACATCAAACAAGTAAAAAATAATGAATAAAAGGATAGCATTATCTGTCACCCCCAGGGATAGAACTCGCGTTATCAGAGTGTTCACTAATATGGGTAGACTCTCTATGTGCTATACTATCTGAGCTGACAGCTACAAGGTCATCAGATATTATGTTTCATTCGAAGATGTAAAATAAGGCTCTTTTTGTTTTACAGGTGTGGTCCGGATCGGAAGAACCGAAGGGACAGTGTCAAGATTTGGAATGCAAAAAATTTTTGATTAAAAACACTGATAACTTTTTTCGTAAAATATAAGAGTATATATTAAAAAATAAATAAAAGAAAAATGAATTTTAAGATAATAATCACTATTAAAAAGTACTAAAAGGTACAACTGTATGCATAATTTGATAAGAACTTGAAAAACTTAATAAAAGATTAAAAACTCCTGAAGCTCCAATTTTTTGTCTCCAGGAACTAGTGACAAGTGTTGGGGAGAAAGGGAGTCAAGATGCAATCACTCACCTCTTCCAGTGATGTGGAACCACAGGGAGGAATATAGAGCTATAAGTCTAGGAGCACCAAGTTCTATCCCAAACAGTAGAGGAGTCAGATATTTGCCAAATGTCACAAAGTCCACACAGCACATTTGTATATCTGCTCGCATGGTAAATCATGTAGTCAAACTGTGATTTTACTATAATGTGATGTCATATTCCTGACTGTCCACCAGATGGCAACGGCCGGGATATTATTGTCATGGTGATGCAAGCAAGCGGTAAGATTCGTACCAGCCTGCATCCTCTACAATACATTTTTCCAAGTCATCCCTTATAATTAGTGATGGGCAAACCCGCCCAACTGGACATTTTTAAAGTTTGAGTTTGGGGCCGAACATGACTCAAACTTGAGTCTGAAACCCAAACTCAGACTTTAAGGTAGGGGCTGAGGGGCTGTAAAAGGAGGGAAAACACTGATTAAGCATAAACGTTATACTTAACAGCATCCAGCTGCTTGTACTTCCGGGCCACTCATTAACTTCCTGGGTATTCACTGCGGAAGGATGTAACAACCAGTAACAGATGCTGTCACAGAGAGTGGGCATCTTTGATTGGCTGTTGGCGTAACCTGCAAACACTGCAAACATTCTAGTATAGCTTGGGCCTTCTGATGCTGAAGAATCCAGCCCCCACCTGTCTAGTTTTACCTAACTGGAGACCAAAAATACGGCATAGCCCCACATTGTTTTTTTTTTAATTATTTCAAGAAATAATAAAAAAACGGCTTCTCTATATTTTTGGTTTCCATCCAGCTATAACTAGGAAGCTGAGGGTAGGGGGAAGCCCCCTGTTGTTTTTTTTAATCATTTCAAGAAATAATTTTATAAATAGGCTCAACTGTGTTGTTGTGTGTTCAATGTATTCATCTGCACCTCATGGAAAAGAAAGCAACAAAACCACAATACAGTTTGTGCCTTGGTTTTCATGCCTTTTATTACTACTTTGGCACAAAACTACATGCATTGTGTTGAATGTGTTCATCAGCATCTGCTGGTAAACAACCACCAAAACTGCAATGCAGTTTTTGCTGCAGTTTTCATGTTTTTAGTGCAATTTTGGCACAAAACTGCATGCAGTGTGCTCAATGTGTTCATCTGCATCTCCTGGCAAAAAAGCATAAAAACCATGACACAGTTGAGCCCTTTTAATAAATTTATTTCTTAAAATAATAAGAAAAAAAGATACGGGGCCTTGCTGTATTTTTTTATGCCAGCCAGGTTAAGCAGGCATGTACGAGCTGTCCCTAAACCGCAGCTGCTTAGTTTTACCTGGCTGAAAACCAAAAATATAGGGAAGCTCTTTTTTTAATTATTTAATAAAATAATTAAAAAATATGGCAAAGCCCCACGTCTTTTTTTGCTTCCAACCAGGTACAACTAGGCATCTGGGGGCTCGAATTTTCAGTGTGGGAAGGCCCAAGCTTTCAGGGACTCTCTGCTGCAAATTTCAGCACACAACCACCCCAGAAAATGGCACATTCATAGAAGTGCCATTTTATGGCACTGTATCTGACTCTTCCAGTTATCCTGCTGCCGGCGACAAACTGGGTAATAACTGGCTTTGTATTGGCAGCTGGCACTAAGTCTGAGGTTTCTGATCACAATTTTTTTTTTTACAGCTCCCGAATGCAAACCCGAACTGTCACATGGACTTCTCAGGGAAGTCTGTGTTCAGTATCTGTGCCCGTACACTGTGTGTTCGATACAGACTCCAAACTTTCTAGCTTGGGTTCACCCTTTGCTACTTATAACGCCCTCAAAATATTGCATGCTACTAATGTCAACATTACCATATAATAGTTGCCTGCATCCACCTTAACTTTAATAAATTTTGGTGCCAAGTCAGTCATACTTCAATCTTTTCACACAACCTTGTTACGAGAGAGTTTAAGGAGATGAAATATGGTGGTCTGTCAATTACTCAGCTCCGTCAATTATCACGGATGAATGCCTCTCGACCAGAGGCTTTGACAAAATTTGATTGATTGATTTATGTTCAGTCGTGAACTTTGATTTCTGCCTTGTTGATTGATACCTGACACATGTAGTTCATTGATAAACATTGATGAAAAGTACACATTTTATATTTTAGTTTTCTTTTTGTTTTCAATTATCATATTACTATGATCCTTTAAGAGGCCTATATCATCAGATTTTTTCCTTTCTTCATTGACTTAACTATATTTATACAAATTTTTATTAATTATTTAAATATTGTAGGCAATTTTTCACTCTGTAGAAAATTTTGTAGCTTAATTTCATTTTTATATTCCCTCTTGAGATCTTTATACTTTTTGGCCTTCAAGGTTTTAAATGCCATTAGTTTATGCTTTGTTTAACTTTGTAGTCTCATAGAGCTTTCTTTGTATTCCTGGAGTTTTTATTTTGAGGACACATAAACGTTCTGTAGGATTCTAGTAATATATCCTTAAACAATCCCCACTTATGTTCAGTATACCCAGTTACCTGGATACAATCTCAGGCTACAAAACTAAGCTCTTCCAATAATCAAGTAAATTAAAAAGGGTATTCCTATCTCAGAGATGCTATCCCAATATGCAACAAAAATAATAATGTTAGCAAATACCTCCAATTAGAAATTGAGTTACATTCTCCTGATATAGTCATGTCTCGTGATGGAAGAACCCAAATTGTAAAGTTTGGGGTCCGTACTGAACACCTAGTCTGTGAGAAGTCTGTGCTACGGTTTACTCATCATAATCAGCCAAAGGTCTGATATCCAATGCACTTAGCAGGATACCACAGGTCCTAATTTTAAAGGCAACACAGGTGCATAATACCGATGCAGCAATCACTCTCAACCTACCATTACATGGGAGAGGTGATTGGTGGTATTTTGTACGCACACCGATGAGGTTTCCATAGGGCGTCAGTCACACAGGCAAGCATGATGCAGAATGTCTGTATGCAACCTATTGATCAAGGCCATACTATTACCATTCTGTGTTGCCTCTATTATTGGGGCCTGTGGTGTCCTGCTAAGTGCTTTGGGTATCAGACCTTTGGCTGTTTATGATGAGTTTTCTGATTTTATGTACTTATAAGTTGTTTTTTTTGCTGTGTTACAGCTTACTTGACTTTTTGGGGAAAAAAGCTGTGTAGATCTACACCTTATTTTTGGTAACCAGCACACATAAAGCAGGCAGCAACGGGCTGCCCCACTGCCAGGATGGTAATCAAAAATACAGGGGAGTCCTTTTTTAATATAATTTTAATAATTAATTAAAAAAAATTGGTGTGGGCTCTGACGTATTTTTGATTGCCAGCCAAGGTAAAAACAAGCAGCTGGGAGCTGGAATTTTCAGCATGGTGAGGCCCATGCTTTCTTGGCCCCTCACGCTTAAAACTGCAGCCTGCAGCTGCTAAAGTTTTGACACCTCCATGAGATGGCTCTTCACCTAGCTCTTCTAGTTGCCCTGGTGCAGTGGTAGGGATTCCAATCCGCATAGACCTTGTACATAAACTTGGCACAAAATGTGTTCACAAATTTTTATTTGAAACAGGCCTTCATCCAGACTAAAAACCGTTAAAGACACTCACACTATGCATTGGAGTCGGAATGGTGCAGTCCCTGGGACCCGGTAGCCATTTTACACACACCAAGTTCAAGGGTGGAACCCTAGATGAGAAATTTGGTGCTATTTAAAGACACTAGGGGGCATGGAAGGCGATATGGTGCAAACTGGGGCTGTCCTGGAGGTTATCCAAATACCTCAATCTGTGGCAGAACCCTGACTTCCCGCAGGGTAGAGTCAATGCACATTTTAGAATCTGAAGGGAGAAGGGAATTGGAACCTTATGTAACCTACACATGCAAGAGGCTAGATTGTTAACGACCGACAAATTATTTCACAGGTTGAGACTCGGCCCTGCTCATGTGCTGGAATATGAGCAGGTATGACTCCACCTATTTGAACATCTGAGAGATTTGGGGAGGGAGTGCAGTAAGCATTCACTGGAAGAACTACGTGAGAGAGACATCCACTTGATACCTTTGGAGCTGAGCAGTCTCTTCAGGCCCCGTTACACGAAGCAACATCTCCGGCAACATCGCCGGCAACTCAGAGGCATGGCCAAGTTGGGTCAACATTGTAGGTGAGTTGCCCCATGTAACAGGGTGATTTCAATGGCGATAGTTGCTTCAGCAACATCGCCAGGTTTCAGGACAATGTCCTGAAACCTGGTGATGTTGGCGATGTTGCTCAGGCGATCTGCCCGATTCACCCTGTCTGACATCGCAACAGCGATGTTGCAAACAACTTCCCCCATTGACTGTAATGTTAAGGATCGCTGCCAAGGTTGAATTTAACCCTATCAGAGATAGTTGCTTTCAACATCGCCGCTGCGTTGCTGGCGATGTCTCTCCGTCTGACAGGAGCACAGCGATCTTGGCCAGCAGCCAAAAATGAGCATGCTCCCATCAGTTGCTGGTGGTGTTGAAATGTCTGACGGTACCTTTCAGAAAATGGGAGACGCAGCTCCAAGACGAAGAGGTAGACAATACTATCCTGGAGGGGTGGCGGGAAGTATGTAAGAACATAACAAATGAAAGATGGTGTGACACTCATTATCGTGTGATGCATAGAGTGATTTTGGGATTCAACATACCGAAACAGTATTTAGAATGGTACCCTATAGAAAAAGTGGATAAGAAAAACACCACAGCATCATTTTGAAGAATTTGGCATAAGAAATAGCAACAAATATTGAAAAACAAAAAGGAAATACCGTATATACTCGTGTATAAGCCGACCCGTGTATAAGCCGACCCCCCTACTTTTGCCCCCAAAATCTGGGAAAAACTATTGACTCGTGTAAAAGCCGAGGGTGGACCCCAGCACAGGTATACAGCCCCCAGCAGTGTGGTATACAGGCCCCCCCGATGGTATACAGGCCTCCCCAGTGGTAGTATACAGCCCCCAACAGTGTGGTATACAGCAGCCTCCCCAGTGGTATATACAGGCCCCAGCAGTGTTACAGCAGCCTTCCCAGGGTTATATACAGCAGCAGCAGCCCCAGGGGTATATACAGCAGCAGCAGCCCCAGGGTATATACAGCAGCAGCCCCAGGGTATATACAGCAGCAGCCCCATGGTATATACAGCAACAGCCCCATGGTATATACAGCAGCAGCCCCATGGTATATACAGCAACAGCCCCATGGTATATACAGCAGCAGCCCCATGGTATATACAGCAACAGCCCCATGGTATATACAGCAGCAGCTCCATGGTATATACAGCAGCAGCCCCATGGTATATACAGCAGCAGCCCAAGGTATACAGGCCCCCCCCCAGGCTATATACAGCAGCAGCCTGAGGTATACAGGCCCCCCCAGGCTATATACAGCAGCAGCCCGAGGTATACAGGCCCCCCCAGGCTATATACAGCAGCAGCCCGAGGTATACAGGCCCCCCCAAGCTATATACAGCAGCAGCCCGAGGTATACAGGCCCCCCCAGGCTATATACAGCAGCAGCCCGAGGTATACAGGCCCCCCCAGGCTATATACAGCAGCAGCCCGAGGTATACAGGCCCCCCCAGGCTATATACAGCAGCAGCCCGAGGTATACAGGCCCCCCCAGGCTATATACAGCAGCAGCCCGAGGTATACAGGCCCCCCCAGGCTATATACAGCAGCAGCCCGAGGTATACAGGCCCCTCCAGGCTATATACAGCAGCAGCCCGAGGTATACAGGCCCCCCCAGGCTATATACAGCAGCAGCCCGAGGTATACAGGCCCCCCCAGGCTATATACAGCAGCAGCCCGAGGTATACAGGCCCTCCCAGGCTATATACAGCAGCAGCCCGAGGTATACAGGCCCCCCCAGGCTCGGGAAACCTGTAAAGGAAGATGATTATACTTATCGCTGTCCGGCTGCCGTCCCCGCTCTGCATCGCGATCCTCCATCTGCATCGCGCTCCTCCATCTTCCAGCTTCCGACTTCCTGTGTTCTGCACCGACAATGACGTCATTCTCGGCGCCGACAGGAACCCGGAAGATGGAGGATCGCGATCAGTGGTGCACCCAGAAATTTCCCAAGGTAGGGGTCCAAGAAACACACACCGGCCCTGAAAGGGGGGTGTCACCCCCCAGCAGAGTTCCGAGGGGCAAAGCCCCCGGTGGGGGGGTTTGGGGGAGCGAAGCCCCCCTAAAAGCCAAGCGATTTTTGTAAATTTAAATACCTACCTGTGTCTCTCCCCCTGTACCCATTTCCCCCCTGTGTGCTGTGTCTCCCCAATGCGCACTGTGCACTTATCCCGTGACAGGGGGGCCCCAGAGTGATGTGCCCCCGACAGGGGGGCCCCAGAGTGATGTGCCCCCGTCAGGGGGGCCCCAGAGTGATGTGCCCCCGACAGGGGGGGCCCCAGAGTGATGTGCCCCCGAAAGGGGGGGCCCCAGAGTGATGTGCCCCCGACAGGGGGGCCCCAGAGTGATGTGCCCCCGACAGGGGGGCCCCAGAGTGATGTGCCCCCGACAGGGGGGCCCCAGAGTGATGTGCCCCCGACAGGGGGGCCCCAGAGTGATGTGCCCCCGACAGGGGGGCCCCAGAGTGATGTGCCCCCGACAGGGGGGGCCCCAGAGTGATGTGCCCCCGACAGGGGGGGCCCCAGAGTGATGTGCCCCCGACAGGGGGGGCCCCAGAGTGATGTGCCCCCGACAGGGGGGCCCCAGAGTGATGTGCCCCCGACAGGGGGGCCCCAGAGTGATGTGCCCCCGACAGGGGGGCCCCTGTGTGATCTGCCTCTTGCTATGGTCCTCTTAGTGCTGTTTTTCCATCCCACTTCTCTCCCTCCTAATCTGAGCCGGGCAGCAGCAGCAGATAACTCTGTCTCCTGCATCATCGCTGTGCAGGAAGTAGAGATCTGCTGCTGAGTGCTGACGCTCGACTCAGATTAGGAGGGAAAGAAGTGGGGTTGAAGGGGGGGCAGTGCTCAGGAGCCCCTGTAAGGGGAGAAAACATGATACACAGCTACCAGGGGAGCCTACCTGCCAGACCAGGGCCCCGGGTGGCGAGTGCTGATGACTGGAGCACAGGAGGGTGAGTGATCCTCCTGCTCCTGCTCCACACTGTAGACCGGAAAGGAGGAGGCGGACAGGGGCGCTTCTTCTATGCGTTCCTACTGAGGAACGCACAAAGAACCACAAATGACGGACCGGAAGCGGGGGCGGCCAGCTTCCCCAGCTTCTCAGGGCCGTCCAAGGGGGGGGTCCAGACACGTAGGTCCCCCCCCTTGGGTGCGCCCCTGATCGCGATGCAGATGGAGGATCGCGATGCAGAGCGGGGACGGCAGCCGGACAGCGATAAGTATAATCATCTTCCTTTACAGGTTTCCCGAGCCTGGGGGGGGCCTGTATACTGATGGGGGGGCCTGTATACCTCTGGGGGGGGGGGGCGCCCGTATAGTGACTCGCGTATAAGCTGAGGGGGTAACTTTTCAGCCCAATTTGTGGGCTGAAAAACTCGGCTTATACGCGAGTATATACGGTAATTTAAAAAAAAAAGTAAAAAGACGAATAAGGACCAAAATAGCTAAATAATACATAAAAAATGGAATTACATATTCATTATGCTTAAAAATAGTTTAAGAGACACATTGTCATACTAAAATTTAACTTATAGCTACAATTCATGTGACACAAGTAACAAATCCATTGACAACAGTTATGTTAACGGACTCCATAAAATAATAAAACCTCCAATTTTTCAGGATTCTGTGTGAAAAGCAGAAAATGAGCATCAAAACTTTAAGTGATGTACAAGGTATAGAGACTACTTACAAGGAGACATTATACTACATGTTCATGAGCTGGCAACTGCTGCTGGGAGATTGGTTGTATTGGTTACATTTTCTTTTTAATTTACAACTTGTGATATCTTTTATTCAATGAATTCTGTGTGAGCCAAGGCTGAAAATCCAATTAATTCATCACCGCTGGATCTGAGAAATGTTACAGTCTAAAGAATCAATTTGCTCATCTTTACAGTTACTTTTATAGAAGTACAATGTGCTTGCAGGAATGATCATTTCTTTGTTAGTTTAATATTTTGAGCTGGTACTGAAAGTTGTTTGATACTAGAAGTGTTTGTGTAAAATAAGCAGTACTAGTACCTACCAAAGCTAATCTATTCATATTTTACTATAATAGTTATAGTCAAAGGAAACGAATGCAAGAAAAGTTTGACAATAGTTTATCATTTCATTTATCTTTTCCCTGTTACTATTCTGACTTAATATTAGATGATCTTCTTTTATCATTTCTCGACTGCACTCCCAGAATCGGTTCAAAGGATTGATTTAAAGAATAACTCTTTTTTTCAATCTATAATTCTTTTTTTCAGGCTTCAGACTGCCGTGTCAGACATCTTCTTTAAATAAAATTCCCATGCATCTTACCGTACATTCAAAATTGTTGAAGACTGGTGATGAGAAAGCAAGCTCGGCACTGTTCAATACTTAATCGAGCATCGTGGTGCTCGGGTATCCTTGGTACTCGGCTAAAATTTGTGGGCACTAAAGTGAAAGTTTGAGTCACTTTCCTGCATCTTTCAGGGCTATTTCTCTGCCACTAAACATGCTGGCTTTGCCTGCCAATCACAGTAATGTCATAGTCATGTTGGCTAATCACTTTGCTGCTATTGGCTGGCCGCATCACATCATCAGGTCTTGAGATCCGGGATGTGATGTTTGGCACATTGCAGTTGAGGAAGAATTGATGTACGGGGGAGAGCTTAGATTGTAGCAGGCATATAGGCATGGTTGTTCTTTTGCACACTTTAGTGCCTTTCATGTGACATTAAAGGGTATTTTAGTCTGGTTTAATTTAATGAATACATAATTTAAAAAAATGGCTTGGGCGTTCTCCATATTTTTGATAAAGCACACAGATGCGGCTGGTATTACCAGGCTGGGAAAGACCATGGTTACTGGGCCCTTCCCAGCCTAAAAGTAGCAGCCCAGAGCCTCCCCAAAGTGGCACATCTATCAGTTGTGCCAATTCTGGCACTTCACCCTGGCTCTTTCTGATTGCCACAACACCAGGATAATGATTAATGGGGTTGATGTCGGCTGTGAATTCTCAGCTGGTATTAAGCCCAGGGGTAAGCAGTGGAGAAAGGTCTATCAGCCACCCCGTTACTTAGGCCAGGGTCACACATACCATCCGTTTTTGGCTTAAATCCGTTTTTGGGATCATTTTTGTCATTTTTTTTCAAAGTCCAAAAATGTATATGTGTTAACACATGTATATGTGCGTTTTTGTGCAGCATCCCAAAAAACGCTGCTAGCAGCGTTTTTGGGTGCGTTAAAAAAAATGCATATGTTTTTATAAAATGGGGCCCTATGGGAGACGCATGCGTTAACGCATGGTACATATAGGCACCATGCGTTAACGCATATACGTTTTTGGTGAAAAAATTACTAAGTCCAAAAAAATCCAAAAAACGTCCAGGACCTCAGGGGACACTATTGGTACCCTAAATAAAACAGATCCGTTTTTCTAAGGGTTTAAAGAGTTTACATGAATTGGATATCCATTATTGTCATTAAAGTCATTGATGATGTATACCATATATTTCGCTTTATAAGATGCACCGAATTATAAGACGCTCCCCAAATTTGGTGAAGGAAAAGAGACTCAAAAAAAGATAGCATTAAAAAAAACTCACAATATGCAGCCAAAAACAAATCCAACATAGCACTTAGGCAGGAAGCAGTCAGACCCCAATAAAAAGAGCAAACCCAGGTGCACAGAAACGATAAAACCACCATAAACCTGCTCGAACATGGGGGAGGTGATTTGCTATGCATTTAAGGTTTGCAACATGTTCTGGACTTGTTTTTGGCTGCATATTGTGAAGGAAACAGAAAAAAATAATTTTCAATGCTAAATGGGGTTTGTCTTATAATGCCAATGTCCATCTTACAATCGGTATATATGTCTCCAGTACATGAACCCCCATCTTTGTATAGATGTTAACCATCCTGTTTTATATGTACCCCATCCTGGTATATATGTCCCCTGTTCTTTTCTATGGTCCCCCCATAATGGTACATGGCCCCACTATTCTTGTATATGCCCCCCATCCTGGTATATATGTACCTCATTCTTGTACATGTACATGCCCCCCTATACTTGTAAGTCCCTCATCCTGGTACATTGCCCTCCCATCCTGGTACATGGCCTCCCCATCCTGGTACATGCCCCCATCTTGGTACATGTTCTCCCTTCCTGGTACGTAGCCTCACATCCTGGTACATAGCCTCCCATCCTGGTAGACAACCCCACATCTTGGTATATGTATCCCTCATCCTGGTACATAGCACCCCCATACTGGACCCACCAAGTGTTACCAAGGGGGGTTGTGCTGATGGAGTGAAGATACAGGAGGCAGGTTTCACAGGTCTATGGAAAGTGGGGACAAAGCTGCATGCCCAGAGCTGCGGGGATGTCATGTCAGTGTGCTGTGGGGGCCGCAATTTTACTTTTGCCTGCATGCATTGCCAAGCTGCAATTTGGCCTTCAGCATGCAGACTTCCAGAGGTGGTGCAGTCTTGGAGGGATCTATCCACTGTGGGTAAGTGTCAGACCAATAGCAGTTGTTTTGTTTGTTAACTTCACCATTCACAAAAACGTTTGCCTCATCACTCATCTGAAGGCAATTGTCTATGCTGTGAAGATACGAGATGTGCAGCATCTGAAACAATGGATACTGGAAGCCTGTGCAAGCATTTCTTCTGCGGTGTTGCTATCAGTGTGTCAAGAGTGGGAGAAGAGGGTTGCATTGACAATCCAACACAATGGGCATCACTTTGAACACATTTTATAAGTTGTCATAAACTTGTAAATAACTGATGAAAGAATACAGTACATTAAAACCAAGCACACCATTGTTTTTCTTATGAAATTGTCAATACGTTTGATGTGTCACATGACCCTCTTCCCATTGAAAAAAATAAAATTGAATCCAAAATGTCTGATTTCAAAATGGCCACCAGGGTCACCACCCATCTGGAAAAGGTTTCCCCCTCCCATATAATAATGTGCCACACACAGGAAGTTGATATCACCAACCATTCCCATTTCATTTAGGTGCACCCTGTATTTTCTTTTTTTATAGCTTTTGGATGTAACAGAGTCAGGATCATCATGGGACTTTGTGTGGTGAATTACTTTTGACCTGCAGGATGGTTTGGGGGGGGTTAATAAATGGGTGAAAGAGGATGAGTGTTTTTTATTTCAAATTAAGGTTTATTTCAGTGTTTGTGTTTATTTCTTTTGACTAACAGGTTAGTAAGGAGGGGGTCTCATAGACCCATAAACATTACCAACCTAGGGCTTGGTGGCAGCTGTGATTTTTGAGAAATCTCAGCTGTCATTAACCCTTTATATTACCCTGATTTCCAACTGCACCAGGGCAATGGGGATGAGTCTTGTAAGTGGCAGGGTTGGCACATCTAATGGCAGTGCCAATTCTGGGGAGGCTGTGAGCTGATATTTTTAGACTGGTGAGAGCTCAATAACCATGGACGTTTCCATACTGAGTATACCAGTCGCCAGCCGTCTGCTTTAACTTGATTGGGCTATTAAAAATTGGCAGGAGCCAACATAATTATTTTCATTTTATTTAAATAAATGAAATTACATGTGGGAGCCTCCATTTTTTATAACCTAACCACTCAAAATGAAGCACACAGCAGCACCAGCAGCACACACCTGTCTTCTTTATCTGCACTGTGTATAAAAATATGGGTGTATTCACATCATTTTTTCCAATTATTTATTTATTTCTACACTGATTTGTGTATGGCAACCGATCAGTCACAGATGCCAGCTGAGAGGGTGGGGGTGCAGTCTGACTGCAACCAATCACAGAAGCTGTCACAGAGGATGGGCAGGGGAAGTAGAGAATATTCAAAAAGTTTAGTCAGCGGACCCAGAAGCTGTGTGACAGTGGCTTAGGAACTCAGCATGATTTAATGCTTTAATCCCCATTTAGCCCTGGTAAGCTTGCTGATTGGCTGCGCTACAGCCTTTAAATACGTTTTAACAATGTGGCTGAACCCAAACAGTAACACAGACTTCCCTAATAAGTCCATATTTGGGGTTCAAGCATGTACACTAGATGTCCTATGGACACAAATTTTTCAGTTCGGGTTCGACAATCACTATTCATAGGCTTTGTAATAGGCTTCACAAGTTAAACAGGATGTGTCTAACCATGTCACACACATCACTTGCCCAGATAATGTAGTAGAATGGTAAAATTACATTTACTGGTGACTACTGGCATGTGTAATTTTATTTCAATCTCTACTATGTCATCCACTATAGTTATAGGCAATATTGGAATACGGTGGGATATGACCTCACTATTAAAGCTATATTCACACGCTGCATTCTTGCGGAGTTTTTTGCACCATTTTTTTCATGAGATTCATTCAAATTAAAGCTAATTTTAACAGAAACAGCATATGCTAAGAGATTTAATAAATCTAATGCACATGATTGATATTTTTTCTTGACTGAAAAAGAAATTACTGCATTTTTGAAAGAGGCAGCATGTCAATTCTTTCATTGACTTTCCAGCATTTTTTTCAAATATTGAAAGCAATTTGAAAGTGCGAAAATATAGCAAAAATGCTACTTGTGGACATGTGATAAGTGGTGGAAGAGGCGTTCTTTTTTCTCTTTTTTTATTTTGCCTTAATACTAGTGAAAATGTTTAAGTTCTCCACTGACCTCCATTATACTCGTGTAATTGAGTCGTGCCCTTCCGAATCCATTTGGTATTTCGAGTACTGAGCGTGTTCACTCATCACTATTGTATACAAATCATTATGAAAGGAATCCTTTTATCCTTTAAAATCCATTTTACCTTCAGTTTTGAATGTTTTATAGTCAGTCCATAAAAGTGGCATAATACTCTGACAAAATTGTTCCCAACAGCACCCTAGGAGTTAGAGATGTATCCAGGCATCTTTCCCACGCTATTCTCAATCCATTTGAGCACTGCTTCTATCCATTTCAATGATTGTAATGCCTCCCCAGCCCTCCTAGGGCTTGAGTTTCCCATTGACGTCCATTATACTTGTTACTCAAATCGAGACCAACCAAGAGTCCAAGCTGCTCGATTCGAACATTTATGTGCTCGCTCAATACTAATCAAAACCTATTAAAATATTATGCCATTTAACCTATGTATTAAACATCGTATAGAAAAGGAAAAAAATACTAGAATTACACTTTTTTGTTCATCTTCCAGAAACTGAATATAAACAGGTAAAATTAAACATCCCCAAAATAGTCTAAATGGAAATATCAATTTATCCCACATAAACAGGCGCTAACACAATCTGAAAATAAAATATATATATATTTATATGGCTTTAGAACATAACAAATCACACTGCTGTGATGATAACTCTACTTTTATTATCTCCATAAAAGGTTCTGCATCTATTATCATTGATAACTGTCTGCCTGCAAATTGAGCCTAAATATTTAGTAGGATCTCAAGGAAGAGATCATTGGTATAAAAGATGTCTAAAAGCATGTGCTGTAAAATGTCATCACTGATTATTCACATTATTCCCAGCTTAACTCAACTTATTTTGTTTTCTCAGAACCGGCATGAACACAATCCACTTATCATACAGTTCGTTTTTTTTGCAGGGTACAGAGCACATAAATATTTACTGTCTGTCGAAGAGGAATATACAATTCCATTTAATTACAAGACACTCTTATAGTAATTTATCATGCAGTAAATATTCTCATTAACATTTCATTCAGTGTGATGTGCATGAAAAGGAAAAAAATTCCCCTCGGGTCAAAGTTTTTATTACAAATTCTGGAGCAGCTCCTCAGAAAACACATACAGATATATCTTGCTAAGTGGAAGAGTTGAGATTATGAGGTTGTTTAGTGACGCTCGGCAATTATTCCGTTTTTTTTTGTCTTCTGGGAGCAACTATAAAAAGAGAAGAATTCAAGGAAAACTGGAAAAATTGATAAGGGTGAAGTATACAGTCATAGTTCAGTAGAATCTTACATTTGATCTTGGAATATAGTATTTTAGTATGCAGCAGAAGTATTAACATCTGGTAGATAAAGTGACACCTTTTTCCAATTAATTCTCAGTAACGCTAAAGTTCACTTTTTCTTTCTAAACTGTGGTGGTTCAATTGGGCTCAATGAAAGCCATGAGTAGTTCAAATATTTATGTATTTTTGATGGCAGAGGTGGGAACCCTCTGGCCACATACATCAATTAAGCCCATAATGTAATTTGATTCAGCTCTCTGGCCGATTGCCAGACGTTCATCTTTCAAACTGCTGGCTCTTTCATTTCTCTATTGAGGTTGAGAATAGTGATGGGCAAGCCTGAAGTGTAAAGTTTGGGGTATGAACCAAATACCTAGTATGCAGGCACAGACCCCAAACCTGAATTTCCCTGGGAAGTTGGTGTTACTGTTACGTTTTGGGGGCTGGGGACTCTAAAAAGAAACAAAACAATGATTAATCATCAGCATCATACTTATTAAGGTCTGTGTATCACCTTCCTGGTTATTCACTGCATGGCATAGATGTTAGAATGTGTGGTCTGCTTCCAGGTTACTGAACTGACTCCAACAGCCAATCAAAGACGCCCAATCTCTGTGACAGCATCTGTGATTGGCTCTTGCGCCCCTCACCCATTGTGCCGGAAATTTGTTATTGGTTACTGAAGTTGTAGTAGTGTAAAATAAATAATATTTTTAAAAAATGACTTAATTCTTTGCTGTATTTTTGATTCTCAGTGCAGATAAAGCAGATAGCTATGAGCTGCCACCCTAACCTGCCTGGCTTTGTATTGCTGGCAATCAAAAATACAGGAGAGCTTATAATTTTTTTTTAATTATTTAAATACACACGTCTTTTTAGGCAGCCTGTAATGCCCCCTAGTCAAAGTCACTCACACATGGCCTATTCACTCCACCAGACACAAAATGCTTTACAAAGAATGGTTGGTGGCCACTCATGCAGCTCTTATCTATTCCCCACTTCTCTAAGCTGGCTGCACCATCATTGTTAATAAACCCTGGTACTCTTTGTCAGCCTCACCTCATTGTAGCTTTTAAGCTCTTATGAGCAGGGCTGTCATTATTGTGCTTTATTGTACTCCTTGACAATTGTTACTTATGACTGTTTGTATTTGAATCTCTGAATTGTAAAGTGCTGCAGAATATGTTGGCACTATATAAATAAATATTATCATTAATATTAATATTATTACTAAATGTTCAAAAAAAATGCTGGTCTGCACCCTATTTTGGATTGCCAGCCAAGGTAAAACCCAGGCAGTTGGGGTTTGATATTTTCAGCCTTTTGAGGCCTATAGTTATTTGCCCCTCCAGGATAAAGAATAGCAGCTTACCCGCCCTAGAAATTGGTGCATTTATTAGATGTGCCAATTCCTGTCACTTTACCCGATGCCTTGGTGTGGTGACATAAGGTGATAGAAGGGGTTAATGACAGCTGAGTATTGACAGCTTTTAATTAAACCAAAATTAATAATGTTCAGTTCTCTAGGAGACAGCCCATTATCAATCCTATGTTATAAAATCTATAGATTTTAATAAGTCTTCCAACACACTTTCGCTGATCTCAAAACAATTTATTAAGAAAAAATGTTTAGAAAGAAGCAAAATTGTTTAGATTAAAAAAAGCAATGACTTCTTAACTAGCTTTACAAAAGTCATCTCTTGTAGATTAGCACCAATTTCATTGTTTGAAAAGAGAAAATGTAACTGCTTCTTGAAAAGCCATAAAACAATGGTCTTTATTATTTTGGGATCACCAACAGGTTTACCATTTGCAAAATCTAGAAACAATGGCTTTATAAAAAGCCATCGAAAAATTATCTATTTTTTTGATCTTTTAAAGAAAAAAATAGTGGCTTCTTAAACAGCCATGCAAAAATAATTTATTTTGTATAACTAATTTCATATTTATGTACCCTGAACAGGGTATGGCTTACAAAAAACACGATGTACAAGCAAGAGATATTTGTGGCTGTCTTTCAGTGCTAGTAATTGATTTGGCAGTGGCACTAATATGATGTCTAACAGTATAGGGCCATAACTGGCAGCTTTGGCATCAGCAGTGCAGTGTGGCTATAAAAGTTTATCTTGAGAGGAAAAGAAGGCACTCACCCGATTGTCTTTAATTGCATGAGGACGGCTTTAATTCCACATAACAGTACAGGGTGCAAAATGGGAGATACCCTTGCACCCTGTACTGTTATGTGGAATAAAGCCGTCCTCATGCATTTAAAGACAATCGGGTGAGTGCCTTCTTTTCCTCTCAAGATAAACTTTGTTTTATATTGTTTAATGTTTAAGCGTGCACCCCTTGATTGATTGCAGTTGAGGCTGCTTTCTATTTATCCAGCTTTGCGGAGATCGGTGCCCCCTTCTCCTCTGTGAAGAAAGTGTGGTCTATAAAACACCGTGGACAGGCAGGAGAAAGTGTGGCTAGCATGGTTGTCTAACAGCAGTGACAATGGCAGAAGCCACACATTATAGAGTAGGATTGGAGAGGTAAGAACATGTTCAGCTGTATGTGTCAGTGTAATGACAGGTGGTCCTTAGAAGATCCAGTGAGTCACAAACTGAGACAGAGGTAGAAATTAAAACAAGGTTTCTTTAGTGAAATGGGGATTAAGGAACGGTTCAATATGGAATGTAACAGTCTCAATATCCCTTCATGACACTATCTCTATCCATTAAACACACTCAACGAATGCTGAAATTGATGCGCCAATCTCAATGTTCCCAGATTATGTGTATTACACCAGGATCTGGAAGAATTTTACCTAGACACTATATCAACAATGAGTTAAACTAACTGAAGAAAGGAGGGGTGTATATCTGATGAGAGTGCTCCATGAGGACACCTGAGATGACACACTGATTATAAACTTATCAGACTAATAAAATTAAGGTATTAAACTCTATTAGTGCTACTTATACATTAAGAATAGGGATAACTGGTTTCTTAAAGCTATGGTACTGTTAACCTCAGACGTGTTCTTCTACAGGCCTGTGATGTGTTTTGGCTGTGAGTGGCCCAAAAAAACGTTTGGTGCCAAAAATACAACTATTGTAAAAACAACAAGATTCCGTAGCTTACCAGACAATGCCAAGTTCTAATGCCAGGATCCCAGTTCTGTAGCCTCAGGGTACGGTCAGGGAAGTGCTCTTTACCAGGGCTTGTCAGTATCCTCTCAAAGTGGATGGCATCAGACCCCATCTCTTTTCTCGCAGACACTCGCGGTTTCCACGTCCACCATACACTCGCTCCGTTACAGGGAAGATGTCCTCTGTCCCTTCTCAGACACTAGCTGCTAGGCCCATTAAATACAAAGTCTCTAGTCCACCCAGCATGGATTTCCACACAACTCCATAGAGCCACACAGATTCCTTAAGCGTTGCACAAGTCTTTCAGCAGAGACACAATGTACACTCAGGTCAGGGATTAGCAACCCCCCGCAGAAAAACTTGCAGATAATATCTCAGCAGAGTTCAAGCTCCACACTTCTCACCACTGTTGGCTTCTAGCAGGTCATCAGTCTCTGCAGTCTGTGTCTAATCACACAACAGATCCAACTTCACGCTTTCCTTCACCACAAGTCAGCTCTGTCGTACAGATACAGGGTTTTCCAGCCTGGCCCCTGCCGGTTGACTCTAGCAGGCAACACCCACAGATTCCTACTGCTCTCCTGATACTATTACAGTACTCACTCTCAAATCAGCACTGGCAGAAGTAACAGCAGAAATATAGTATTGCTATAAAAGAGAGTGGGCAAGCAGGAGATCTGTGGCTGTAATGACTGTGTATTTGCACTGGCAACGGTAGTGGAAGAAGCCACACCATGTGGAAGATGATTTGGTAGGCCAGATATTGTACTGTTTGTGGCCAGCACAGACAGTCCCAGCAGCAGCACAATGTATATATAACATTATGGACAGGCAGGAGATGCCCATCTCTGCATGGGGTATTGACTACAATGACGGCAGAGCAGTATATAACACAATGAACAGGAAGGCAACTGCTGTGGTCAAACTAATCAATAGCATCAGCTGCATGGGAATAAAAATCAGTACTGATCCATCCTTGAATAATTTGGACAAATGTAAAGTTCTTTATACTTGTGGAGAATAAACTGATCCATATGAGCTAGACAAAGTCAGAAAAACTTATCATAAGGAGCCAAAACCTCTGATACTGAATGCACTTAGAAGGACGTAGCAGGCCCTAATGATAAAGGCAACACAGGTGCATAATACTAAATTAACAATCACTCTCAACCTGCCATAACATGTGGGAGGTGATTAGTGGTATTTTACATGCAATATGAAATATGAATAACATATTGGTGCTCTACAACTTAAAAATAAACTAATGAAAAGGGGGAGTTTATTAAAGATATATAAATAATTATAGAACATTTTTATTTGTTTAAAAAACATCTCAATGACTGTTTCCTATTAAATAAAACTTTATATTATAAAATCTGAAGGAGAAGCTGCATGTGGGCAATAGGGTCCACATCCACACCTATCGAGAGTCGGAAAACCAATAACTTTCAGACCACTGCACTCACTTAGGAATAAAAAGATTTTTATGAATTAAACTATAGTAAAAAACAATAGGTTCCTGATACTTCAGATTGATCAGTAATATTAGAGATAGCTCTGATATGGATTTTTCCGCTTCCGATACAGTTGATTTGCGTTTGCTTAAGCCTTGTGAGTAATAACAATCTAGTACAAGAAATTAAATTACAGAAATCACTAGAGTGCAGGAAATTATATTGATAACTAAGAACCAATTAATTTGTGGTGATAATTAGCTTCAGGAGTTTATTATTATAGCAGAAATTAATCAACCTTACCTATGAAGCGTTTTGGCAGGTCAGGTAGTTGGCTTATTTGGTTGTTACTCCACTAGGGGGTTTTCTTGGTAGACACTAGAGTTTAAAACAAAGACTGCAAATTATATTATAATAATGTACTCATAAGGATTGTTGTATTATTGCAATATATAAATATGCTTTACCTTTAAGAGTAGATGATTTTTGTATGTCTCTTTTTGGGTTTGGTAAACTCAAGATACATACCTATGTAAGAAACTGAAAATAAAACATATAGTATTAAAATCAGAAGGGTCCTGTAGATGTATCTGGTTGAATAAACTGGACCTAAATGTGCATGTCCAGTGCAAATTTTATTCCAATATAAAAGATAGATATAGTATTAGTACAGTGTTCATTTTAGGACATAGTTATTTCTCAAAGTCATTATCTAAAAATGTGAGACAAAAATGCGCATAGGGTCTTATCTCTAGGCAGAGTGGGGCATTAGCCCGATTAAATTTGCTCACCTGGTCCGGTTGTGTGGACACACAACCAGTATTAGCACTTGTACAGCTGCCGCTGCATCCACACCGCCACGTGCAACCTGGCAAACAACTGGAAACAGGACGAAGTGCCGGTGATCCGTGCTGCTGGATGGAAAAACCAGGACCCAAGAAGTCTGGTGTAATGGTGTAATTTTATTCTGACGCGTTTCAGAGCAACCTCTGCTCCTTCCTCAGAGATAATCCATGAGGATATACAATAAATAGGAGAAAAATTAGAGCATATTGCTACAATATTTTGCATATAAAAACTTGATTTATTAAAGTACTAGAGACATAGTATATATTAAATTACAAAAGACAAAAGATGCCACTATTACAAATGCACTAGCACCAAGGTACAGTGGAAATATCATACAATAGGATTGACAATCAATGCAAACCATAGGTGAAATAAACCCTTGTTTAGGGAATCACAGAAATGCCAATAAATCATCACAAAGTTGTATACAGGCTGTACTGTGAAATACCACCCCCATATGGTTGCTGCTCAACTAGTGAGCTGATCAGTCCATAACTGTTAAAGGTCCAGATCCATACCAATAGTGCGTGTAGTGCAGGGAGGAGGGAACCCCCTTAGTACCAGACTCCTGACGTACGTTTCGCTTAGTTTTCTTGCTTGTTATCACGATTGCTTCATCAAGAGGAGTACCGCCGGTTGTAAACTCGCAGCTTATATCCCTAGTCAGCATGGTCACATGCTTTTACCCAGCCAGTGGAATCGCATATTGCGGCGCATGCGTACTCGCCGCGGTCGCAGCGCGGCACTGCCATGGGCGCGGCCTGTGCGCCTTCGTATGCAAACCTGTTCCTGGGTAACTGGGAGCGTGGTGTGTTCGGGGGCGTGCAGGCCGTGTCCCATGTGCAGTGCTGGATGCGTTACATTGACGACATTATGATTGTGTGGCAGGGTACGACGGAGCAGCTCTACTCTTTCATGGAATTACTAAATCAGAATGAGTTAAATATCAAGCTCACATATAAATATAGCAAAACATGCATTGATTTTCTTGATATCAAGATTGAGGTGGGTAGCCGGGGGTTGGTGCAGACGGATGTCTTCAGGAAAGAGACATCTGTAAACGCTTTACTGCACGCCTCGTCTGCCCACACTCAGTCTACTATTAAAGCAATCCCGGTTGGACAATTTCTGAGGATGAGGCGAATCTGCTCCACCGAGGCAAACTTTGAAAAGCAATCAACGGATTTAAGTGAAAGATTTAGGCAGAGAGGGTATAGCCACAGAGCCATCAAGAAAGGCTACTTAAGGGCCAAGCATACTAAACGTGATGCTCTCCTCCTCTCTTCTGAAAAGAATAATAGGCTGGATGGAGCGTTTGGGGAGACCAGGTACATCTCGACCTATAATCATGAATGGGAGACCATGAGGTGAATACTAAAAAGACACTGGCCGGTGTTGCAATCTGAGCCCGCTCTGGGTGATGCCCTTTCGGAGAATCCTCTAATGACATCCAGGCGATCCTCTAACTTAAAGGATATACTGGTGCATAGTCACTACATAGCCAAAACACCGAGGATTTTCGGAGTGGGCCCCCCTCGGAGTGGGTTCTTCCCGTGCGGCGACTGTGCTACATGCCCCAATCTCTGTCGCAGCTCAGAATTCACCTCCAGTGATGGCCTGAGAACATATAAAATCAATCAGCATATCTCTTGCAGCAGCACACATGTCATATATTATTTGACCTGTGGCTGTGGCAGGATATATGTGGGACTCACGACCAGGGAACTGAGGGTTAGAATTAGGGAGCATGTAAGGGAGATTGGTGCAGCCAAAAAGATTGAAGAAAAAGATGTTCCCTCCCTGAAGACTTTACCTCGACATTTTTATTACCATCATGACTGTAACCCTAGTTCATTGAAAGCAAAGGGAATAGATCAAATTCATGGAGGCATTCGGGGGGGTAATCTTCAGAGACTATTAGCCCAACGGGAATTAAAGTGGATTATCACACTGGATACGGTAGTCCCTAAAGGCCTTAATGAAACAACCAGTTTCGCCCCCTTTTTGTAGGGTTCTATGTATATATAATATATACTCGCAAATCTATATAGTCTGTATTTTGGATCATCACCATGACTCCTTGTTCATTTAAAATGGGAGTTTTTTATTGTTCCCTTTCCCCTCTCTTTTCCCTTTGTACATGTTTATATGTGTTTTGTAATGTGGTTATTGTGATTTTAAAGTCTTTGCTATTCTTCTTTGCCGGCAGTTGTATCCCTCAACCTGTGTCGCATACTACAACATCATCATTTCTTCTTGGAGAATGGACCACCACAGCATCCTGAGCATGCTTCTTTTGTTTATGCTCGCTACATTGTTTAAGTGTGGGGCCCTTCTCCATGTTATAGTTCAGTGCTGGTGGATCGTGTGCGCATGCCTTCTCTTCCGGGTCGGACCTCCATCGCTGAGGCGCGACTCAGCGCGGCTTGTTTACTCGTTGCCGGGATACCCTTTCCGGCGCGAGTGAATGGGCTGCGTGTCGCGCCGGAAGCGATGTGAGTCGCCGACCGCGGCGAGTACGCATGCGCCGCAATATGCGATTCCACTGGCTGGGTAAAAGCATGTGACCATGCTGACTAGGGATATAAGCTGCGAGTTTACAACCGGCGGTACTCCTCTTGATGAAGCAATCGTGATAACAAGCAAGAAAACTAAGCGAAACGTACGTCAGGAGTCTGGTACTAAGGGGGTTCCCTCCTCCCTGCACTACACGCACTATTGGTATGGATCTGGACCTTTAACAGTTATGGACTGATCAGCTCACTAGTTGAGCAGCAACCATATGGGGGTGGTATTTCACAGTACAGCCTGTATACAACTTTGTGATGATTTATTGGCATTTCTGTGATTCCCTAAACAAGGGTTTATTTCACCTATGGTTTGCATTGATTGTCAATCCTATTGTATGATATTTCCACTGTACCTTGGTGCTAGTGCATTTGTAATAGTGGCATCTTTTGTCTTTTGTAATTTAATATATACTATGTCTCTAGTACTTTAATAAATCAAGTTTTTATATGCAAAATATTGTAGCAATATGCTCTAATTTTTCTCCTATTTATTGTATGTACTATATATAGAGCTGCTGAGCTCCACTGGGATTTCCCAGTATCTCTACTTACTTAACTATATGGAACTATATCAACAATAATCCATGAGGATGCAGAAGAGGCTGCTCTGAAACACGTTGGAATAATGTTACACTATTGCACCAGACTTCTTGGGTCCTGGTTTTTCCATCCAGCAGCACGGATCACCGGCACTTCGTCCTGTTTCCACTTCTCTAAGTCAAACATCAGGAATACTGTGTAATACCTGAGAAATGACAACTGTTAACTGACAGCTGATAACTGATGTCTGATAACTGACAACTGATAACTGATGTCTGATGACTGACAACTGACAAGTGATAATTGATAACGGATAAATGACAACTGATAACTGACAAGTGATAATTGATAACAGATAAATGACAACTGATAACTGACAACGGATAATTGACAACTGATAACTGATGTCTGATAACTGACAACTGATAACTGACAACTGACAAGTGATAATTCAAAGGTCAACAAAAAAAAATTTTTTTTCTGGTGCCCAAAATATTTTAATGAATTTGGGGTATTTTTGGGGTGCTGATTCTGAATATGCTATCAGTTTTGCCAGATTGGCTCAAGTTTTTGAGATTTTTGGTATCTTATTTATAGCACTTGTTCGTAAATGCGACGCATCATCTCATTAATTTCTTTGGATTAGTACTTGAACTGAGCAGTTCTCAATATAGTTTTGTGTTAATTAGTGTTCTAAAAGTTTGTTCATAGCTTGGTTTTTGGCACTAACTTTATGTTGTTGTCTGTTGTCCAGTGAAAAGCATGAACTCATCAAGAAGAAGTTGTCTTAACGATCCAGACTCATTCTGTTACATTTGTGGTGAATATACACTGCCAAAACATAGAAGAAACATAACAGACTTCGTTAAAAAAGTAGCAAAAAACGTCTTTTTTGTTACACATTTTACGAAAAATCTCAAAAACTTGAGCCAATCTGGCAAAACTGATGACATATTCAGAATCAGCACCCCAAAGTTACCCTAAATTCAATGAAATATCTTTGGCACCAAAAATGCTGTTGACCAGTGAATTGATAATGAATAATGACAACTGAAAAGTGATAATTGATAACAGATGAATGACAACTGATAACTGACAACTGATAACTGATGTCTGATAACTGATAATTGATAATGGATAAATGACAACTGACAACTGATAACTGATGTCTAATAACTGACAACTGACAACTGATAACTGACAACAAACAAGTGATAATTGATAATGATAAATGACAACTGACAACAAACAACTGATAACTGACAACTGACAAGTGATAATTGATAATGGATAAATGACAACTGACAAGTGATAATTGATAACAGATAAATGACAACTGATAACTCACAAGTGATAATTGATAACAGATAAATGACAACTGATAACTGACAAGTGATAATTGATAACAGATGAATGACAACTGATAACTGGCTTCTGATAACTGATGTCTGATAACTGACAAGTAATCATTAATAATAGAAAAAAAAGACAACTGACAACTGATAACTGATGTCTAATAACTGACAACTGATAACTGACAACAAACAACTGATAACTGATAACTGACAAGTGATTAAGGCATCTGATAACTGACAACTGATAACTGAAAACTCATGTCTGATAACTGAAAAGTAATAATTGATAATGGATAAATGACAACTGACAATTGATAACTGACAACTGATAATTGATAATGGATAAATGACAACTGACAACTGATAACTGACAAGTGATAATTGATAATGGATAAATGACAACTGACAACTGATAACTAATGTCTGATATGACAAAGAAGGTAATATTGTTGCGCCACTCTGTAATTGTCATCGGGAGCAGGTTATTTGAATGGGAACCTCACCTGTGCTTGTTGTGCTGTCTGCACAACAAGAGTTAGTGCATTGATGTTCATCTCCCTGTGTCCTCGGCTAATGAGCGGCTGTGGATGATGAAGATTTTACTGCGTCCTTAATCCCAGCACCTCACATGTGCGTCGTCACGTGGTGGGTCCGTGGGCATGTTCAGGACGTCATCCAAGGTCCTATTGCCCGGAGCTGCTCCATACCTCACTCCGCGTAGCAGAGGAACGAATGTATTTCAAAAAGAGTAATAGGTATTTGTGTGAGCGCTGGGGAATCAACCGGCACAAATAAAGCCGAGAGGTAACTATTCATAATAGCCTTGGTGCCGGTTGATTCCCCAGCGCTCACACAAATACCTATTACTCTTTTTGAAACTAATGTCTGATAACTGACAACTGATAACTGATGCCTGATGACTGACAACTGATAACAGATGTCTGATAACTGACAACTGATAATGGATAACTGATGTCTAATAACTGACAACTGATTCTCATACTTGATTTTTGATGCCTGTCCCTGGACACTTGTCAGAGATCAGAGTTAAAATGATTTTCATACACAGAGAAGTCTGTGGCCATGCCTATTTCTCCATTTTGTCGTATCCCGGGTCCAAATATACACCAGTCCAGCAGGTTTTAACTGCATTCAGAGACATATATCCCATACAGACAGTAGTATACCACAAGCGGTGACATAGAGGTAGGACCTGATAAGACAAGAGCACCTTATTGCGGTTGTTGAGCTCTTTTGCAGTGGCCAGTGCTTAAACTAAGTCTTTCATTTTCTTTATAAACTAAAGCAGTATTTGCTATATCTCTTTGCCATTTATACATGCTTAGCTGTACACATAGTCCTGCTATTCATTTAAAAGCCATTATACTTATTCACATGCATTTAGTGTTCAGTGTTGCAGCAGATTTATTTTCCCCTATATAATGTATTTTCTAGCTTGCACCAATGATAAAAGCAGCACAGGTGAATTATATTCAATTGGGAAACAGGAAAGGGACAGGATTGCAGCTCCACCACAATTACTCACAAAACTCCCAGGCAGCTGGAACAATGGTTGGCTTCCATCCAACAGTAGAAATTTGAAGAAATCTCCAGTGCCATTTTTTTGGATCCAAATTCCTTTATTTATGCTATCATAAAATCATCACAGACATGCCCCCTAAGGGGTACCGCTAGACCAGTTTCAAAGCTGTGCCTCATAGTCTTTAGCAATGAGATTTCTTCAAATTGCTACAGGTGAATAATACCAATGCAACAATCCTTCTCAACCTGTCATAACATGGGTAAGGTGGTTGGTGGTATTTTATATGCACACAGATGAGGTTTGCATATGGTATCAGTCACACAAGCACGTATGATTCAAAATGTCTGTATGCATCTATTGATCATGCCCATACTATTACATTAGGTGAGCTGCCGAGCACTATACAAATGCACCATATAGAACAGACACCCAAAAGGGCCCAGCTGCATCCTGCATAAAGATAAAAAAGTGCAAAAAAAATACAAAACATGAATCAAAATGTGAAGTATTCGTAGATATTTTGGCTAAAACATGCAAGTTAGTAACCCACGTCAAGGGTCCTCACTCTTATGAGTCCCTAACACTATATTCTGAAAATTCCCTGGGCAAAGTCACCAGCCATACTGAAAACCCTTTCTATCTGTACACCAAAGGCTTGACATGACAGAATGCCCATAGCAAACTGAGCCAGTACTTAACACTGATTCAATCTACAGAACTGGCAGTCAATCTGGTCTGGACTCAGGGTTTTTGATGAAGAAAGGACATACTCCAGGAATGGCTAAACTTGACCGATTAAGCAGTGCATCTCTTTCTGCTGAAGTACATCAGGTTGGTGCAATGGCAGAAAAAAGATTTGGTCCATCATATCATTTTATACTATAATTGCTTCTTCTGCTTCCTAGGCTACTTTTCCTAACCCTACAACTGGTACAGGCTAATTAGCATTGAGTCTGCTGAGAGTGGAGAGCTGTCACCTGTTAACCATCATAATAAGGTATAGAAAAAGTCCCATAGTCTCTCTATGTTTAGCCACTAGACGTCTCGTCACTGAAAGCTTCTCGAAGCAGTGAATACAGCTTATCTTAGTAATGCCCCTAATTTAATTTTAAAAGAGCCATCTTAATGCTTGATATCATCCCCAATCAATGAAACATGCAGTTTTTCATGCTTTCTAGCATGATTGAGGACCCCATTGATTCAGTTTTCACAATTCGCTTGAATCGATACAAATTGTTCAAATTAATCAGGACCTGTGAATTTCATGAAACTGCCCACAAAGTCAATTCACATGTTATTAATTCACTAATCACATTTTTTCTACACAGATATTTCTGTTGATCTGTTTACACTTAAGCTAGCAATGATAAGAGGATAGACTCCTTCTAAATGTCTATAGGAAAGATTTCACCATCATTACAGACATTGAATCTTTACCATATAAGCAGAGAGACTATGAAACTTTTTCTATACCTTGTTATGATGGCTAACAGAGAAGAAAGGACAGAGCTTCCTGGATCCACGCTGCCGACCAATGAAATGAGTTGGAAAGACCACAGTTTTCAGTGCAATGATGTCTTTAATTCCTACGGTTTCCGAGCCACATCCCAGCTCCTTCCTCAGGGAACTGTTATGATCCGGTGACCTTGGAGCCGCATGAATACTTTTCACAGAGAAGTGGTACCTATACTGACCGCAGTTCCTGATCTAACCCCGCAACTAGAAGTAGCCATGGGATGTGACTAACCTTACCCTAGACACCTCAACACGGCCGGAAAAATAGCTATCCCTAAAGATGGAAACAGGAATTCTGTCTTGCCTCAGAGCAGAACCCCAAAAGGATAGAAAGTCCCTTACAAATATTAACGTGAGTAAGAGAGGAAAAGACACACTCAGGCAGAAAATAGAATCTAGCAAATGAGGCCACTTCTAGCTAGATAGATAAAGACAGGACAGAATACTATTGCAGTCAGTATAAAAATCCTTTCAAAAACATTCACAGCAGATAATACAAAAATGCCCCTGAGTCTACTCAAGACTCGGCGCCCTCTAAATCTGTGCAACTCCAGTGAATCCAACTATGCTAAATATATGCTGACACAATCAAAAGCTGAACAAGTCAATAGCAAATGAATAGCACATAAATTGTAGGAAGAAAACTTCCTAACAGAGAGCAGGTTAAGAGACATGCACTCTGAGCAAAAAATAGACAATTTCAAAACAAGTACACAGCATGTGTGCCACAAGAAAACAAAACCATTCACTTAGCTTGGAAGTTTTGCAGCAGGGCAGGAAGAGACCAGGCAGAGGTGAAACACCTCCAGGACAGTTGACAACTGGCAAGGACTGAGGAAATTCTGCAAACCTAAATACCCCAGTCAGAATTGCAATTATCCAATTCACCTGACCAATAGTGCAAAACAGGATCAACTGCATTACCAGCCACAACTAGAGGAGGGAGCCCAAAAGCAGAATTCACAACAGGGAACCAACAAAGTTGTTCATACCATGAGGAAGCAGCTGGGATGTGGCTCCAAAACACGTAGGAATCAAAGCCATCATTGCACTGAAAACTGTGGTCTTTCCAACTCATTTCAATGGTCTACAGCGCAGATCCAGGAAACTCTGTCCTTTCTTCTCTGTTAACAATTATAACAAGGTATAGAAAAGGTCCCATAGTCTCTCTGCTTATATGATAAAGATTCCATTTATGTAATGAGCTCCCTAACCGTGGGCGAAACACTAGTCAGATAACACAGAGTGTTGGAACCACAATATTAAAGCTTTATTGGATCCCCAAACAGTTAACAGCATATAACACATAACCAGCAAAACACAAAATGTAAAAGGCAACAGAGTCTCACCTTTCTCCCCAGAGTTTAGAATATTCGTGCCTCAGATCTTCCAAGGCTATTTACTCCAAACCAGTGGCACCCTGCTTTTGGCAGGCACCCACCGAGAAAGAAATAATGCCAGATTTAGGAAGCTGAGTCAGTCTGGCAAAGTCTATAGGCAGGTGACTGAATTGTCCCAACCTGCGTGGCTTTCTTATGCAGTCTTTGTTATCCCAGACAAATTCGATAAGTTGATGCAGAAGTCCTTGTGGTTTTATAATCCAGGTTCTGATCCCCTTAGTCAGCAACGAAATGCCTAGGCCTGGGTTTATGGCCGGCCAATCGGACCCAAAGATCCTAGATTAGCTGCTGGATCCAATCTGCTGGTAAAAGTGAACAGTCCTCTTTATATACCCTCAGCCCTCATTGCAGGATATTGGGGACTTCACGATTGGTAGAATAAGACCGTTCTCTCATTGGTTCGCTTTCAAGCTGCCTAGATAAGGTTCATTTAAATGATGATTGACAAAGAGGGATCAAGGAGAGTTTAGTATAGACATTTAGACATTTAGTGTAACACCCCGACCACAAACAATGGTCCATTTACAAGGACTCAACAATCCACATCGCAATACAATGGCATTCTAACAGGATTAAGTTTCTCTGACCTTACAGAGGAGAGATAATTGCATTACACATGTTCAACATTTCCAAGCATCTACAAGACTGGTAAAACAATCAGTGGCCCCTCACAAGGTAAGAATTAAATCACAATACAAAGAGGCAAGATAATTACATAACTCACTTTAAATGCTATCAGGCTCCTAGAAATCTTGTGTAACTCATGACTGGCATATTACAAGTTTGCAAACCAAAATACAATATTGTCGGGATAAATAAGAAATCATCATATGTTATCCATTAAAGGGTCCATTTAGTTACAATGGTGAAACCTTTCCTCTAGACAGCATATTTACAGAGAGCAGAAGACCAAGAAATGTCAAATGTACTTAAGTGCAGCCCAATGGGTCTTCCCGCAATGCCTTACAGCATGCATGCACCCTAAAATACAGCCAGCCATGAAGGACTTTAGGTATTAAAACACTGATTACTTTTAGCTACTATAAAAACCTAAGTAGGAGATGCTTCAGGTATTTTTTTAAATTTGGATAGGAGTTAGGACATCAAAGCTCTGTGGAACAAATGAAAAAAAAAAGGTGCCTCAGGTATTAGACTTCATTTTAGGTATATTCTGTCCTCTGAATAAGAATATGCTCTTCATTTTTTGTAGCAGCTCTACTTTATGTGATAATTTACGGTTGCCCACTCATATAGTCTGTAAAGTATGTGATGCATACTTAAAGTGTAAGCGCTGTTTAAATTTTTATTTAATAATAATGTAGAGCAAGTGATTATAATAAGCTTTCAAATATAATTGAAATCTGGAAGAAATCCTTTCATAAACCTTCCACAAAATGTCCCCACTAGGCTGTGTCTAAAGCAGATATATGCTTATTCTCTGTGAGATCTGTCTTCACACTGAATACAGCCACATAACCATATAAGTGGGGTGGGCCTACATAGCATTCTCAGCTGATCACTGTATCAACACTGTGTCAACAAAACGCTTCTGTGATGTTATCTCATGCATTTACATTGCTCTGTGCCATGTTATCAGTGAGGTATATGTAAAAAAACAACAAGAGATAAGGCGCTTCTAGGATTATATCTGGGGGCAGTTTTGACAGGCTAGGTGGGGGGTTGTGAACTAACCTGAGTGGGTTATGCAGCCTGCATAACCTGGCTGTCAGACCTCCGGTGCTCTGCGCGCACCGCACGCTGTGTTGTAGCTTCCTGGTCACCAGGAAGACTGGTCACAAGTGGTATCACGTGCCGCTGATGTCACCGCAGGTTCTTTGGTCTTTGCAAGGTCTTTTTCTCTCTTCTCTACAGGCAATTACAGTCTCCAATCCTTTAGTGCTGCACCTCACCGCTCGCCATGCCGGCGTGTAGACAAAAGAATACGAGGTAATTAGCGGTTTAGGAGAGTGCTACCAAAGGATGGAGGAGCACAAATGGTTTTTAGTATATCTTACTTTGTTTATTCCAGCATATCAAAACATGTTTCAGCAGATACTCCGCCTCATCCGAACACTATTCAAATCAATGAGAGGTAAATCAATGGCCTAGAAAACACCTTATAATATGTTCAAAAGCTGCCAAACACAACTCTAATTAGAGAAAGAAATGTGCCATCTATTCCCCAGAGTTAACGTTTTCATCATTTTGCATTATGGATGCATGGGACAAGGACTAGCCAAGTATTTCAAGCTTCAAGGGTATGCATGGTGCTCAGAAAGCCCTGCTAAATTCAGGAAACAGACAGGAAGGACAACCCAAGAAGAGTCTGCATATTTAAAAAATTAGGGCCATATACCACCAAAGTGGCATCAATTGACTAGCATTTAAAGGTTAAAAATGTGTTAGTAAGAGGGGGTAAGTTACACGTGTAGGCATTGTACTCACAGAGCCCTGCTAAATTCAGGAAACAGACAAGGAGACCCAAGAAGAGTGTCCACAAATCAAAAAATTAGGGCCAAAAACCTTAAATGTGGCATCAATTAACCCAGAATAAAATTTGGAGAATTGAGCAAACTGCATGCTTGGCACAGGGTCTGGCCTAGCACTTAAAGGTAAAATATTCATTAGAAACAGGGCAATAAGTGACATGTGTAGGCATTGTACTCACAGAGCCTTGCTAAATTCAGGCAACAGACAAGGAGATCCCAAAATGAGTTTCCACATATCCAAACATTAGGACCAGATATGACTAAAGTGACATCAATTGAACAAGATTGGAGAATGGCAAGATCAATGCAGCACAGTAAAAAGTACATCACCCAGTCTGATCAGTCTGCCACTGAGGTGGAAAAGTCCTTGGAGGTCCATAACTTGTTCATCTTGATGAAATTTAGGCAGTCTACACTACTTTCAGGAGACAGCTGGATGCACTTATTCATCTTGACACTACCAGCAGCGCTAAAGATGTGATCTGAGAGAACACTGGCTGCTAAGCATGAC
Organism: Allobates femoralis; assembly: GCA_033576535.1. NCBI lineage: Eukaryota > Metazoa > Chordata > Amphibia > Anura > Aromobatidae > Allobates > Allobates femoralis. The sequence continues at coordinate 256,283,183 of JARQOC010000001.1, read as the reverse complement.
AAATCCTCCAAGGAGTGACTGACGAGCTAAGGCCACCCCTCCATTTGTGAAGCCCAAAATGCAGAAGGGTCATACTCCCCCCCCAGATGGCATTGACATTGAGCTCTAGATAGTCCTGTGCCATCCTCTTCAGTCATTCACTATGTGTCAGAGTGGTACTCTGTTCTGCTGGTGGACAGGCTAGTTTAAAAAATTGGTCAAAGGACTCCAAGACATTGTTTCTGACAATTACATTGATGCTGCTAATGTTTCTACGCTGATGACTTAAGGTAACCCAGGTTGTAAGTGTAGATCTGCAATGCGCACTGTGTCTCTCACTGATGTGTTGTGGAAAACCAATTCTAACCTTGTCTATCAGCTTTTTTTGATACTCCAGCATGTGTGTGTCCCTGTTCAAGGTGGAAAGCATTTGGCTAAATTTACTCTTGTACCACGGATCCAACAGTGTGGCAACCCAGTATTTGTCGCTAATTTTAATCATAACGATACAGTCATCATGTTGCAAATAGTGCAGCAAGTAGATGCTCATGTGTCTGATACATCCATGAAGCCCAAATCTTTGTTGTGTTGGTGGCGGTATACAAAAAAATCAAACTTCTTCTCCAGCCAACTTCGGACAACAGAAAGAAGAATCATTTCTTCCTCATTTCTTGACTTTTCTAGGCTCATCACCTCTTCATCCTCATCCTCCTCCATTTGTTCTTTATCTCCTGCACCTTCATCACCAATTTGTCTGGTACCATATGCTCCTCTCTGTCACTCTATTCCACCCTCCCATGCCACCGGACCTTTGAGAACTTGATATCCTTTCTGTGTCCTTCCCCTCTTCCTTCTCCTCTTCCTGTGGTACTACAACATCATCTCACAGACTTTTCAAAGTTTGCTCTAGCATGTAGATGACTGGAATAGTGATGCTGATAACCATCTTAATAGACATTTCAAAACAGTGCAGAAGGGTACAGAGGTTCTTTCATCTGTGCCTGCTCTAGAAGCGTCATTTGCATCATATTCTGCTTGATTTGAATACTGTACCAGTATTGCATACTGCACCAGGGTTTGTCGCTGCTGCCACAGTCACTGCAACATGTGCAAAGTGGAATTCCACTGTGTAGGCACATTGCATGTCAAACGGCTAACCTTTTGTCCAGAAGACCTCTTTTGTGATGCCATTCGATGAACCACTGGGTGAAAATGGCGGCTGTGAGCACACAGTTACCATTCCTTGTGCAGCATTGCATCCAGGCCAGGATAGTGGTGTTTGAATTGCTGGACAACCAGGTTGAGGATGTGAGCCATGCAAGGCACATGTGTAACTTTGCCCCAGCATAGGGCCAGCTTCAGATTCAGAGCATTATTGCACATGGCGTTCCCTGGCTCCAGGTTTAGCGGAGACCTCCATTGGTCAAACCCGACTTGCATAACTGTCCACAACTCTTCAGCTGTTTGACTCGTATCCCCAAGGCATTTTACTTTAAACAATGGTGGAAAGCCCAGGCAGCAGAGTACGGAGGTGAGGTGGATTTTTTTGGAAGTGTTGCAATCAGGGGCTGTGTTCTTACCAGCAAGTCCTTGTTGGTGTTGGGTTCCATCTCCTCTCTGATCTCTTCAACTACCACATCTGGACATACCGGGCGGATGCGTCCCAGTAAGCGGCTGCTCATTGTTGCAGCTGGTATTGCCACTCTTCCAGGACTGTGAGGTGAGCTTGCTCCAGTTGGCGGCCCAAATAATCCACCTCCTCGGACAACAGTTCGGGTCCCTTCTCCAGCAGCCATCCAGTTGCCGAGATGCCAGCAGGGTCATCATTTCTTTCCACCATGGCTGGTCTGGACCTCTCTCTGTTCTTTCTGCTGAGGTGCTTTCTTGTTATGTCAGAGCATGGGGCGGGGCCTCTCTTCACGCCCTTCTCAACTGCCATGCCCCCTTTTCTACTGCTCTCCGTGTGACGCAGTAAAATTAACTGTGTGGCGCAGCACAAATTAGCACAGTCACGAGGCGACATTTCACAGTTCAATAAAGACAGTTATGAGGCGCAGCAATTTTGGCCCAATTCACAGTTCTTTAAAGTCAATAACACAGTCCTTAGGCGCACTTGACCCGGTTTAACCGGAAGGTTGATCCTGTTCGTGACGCCAAATAAATTTGCATTGCCCACCAGGGCCGTGGGTTACTCGGGACCGGTCCCTGCTATCTAGTCACAGGGGAATGTCACGGTAGTGGCCATGGACCGGTTCTGTGGCCCCGGAGGGTTCGTAATAAATTTACAAAGAGAAAAATATAAAAAGGGTAAAAAGGAAAAAAAAATACGTTTGTCACTGTGACGCCATCCGTGGTATGCGGCCAGATGTGACCGCCGCTGTTTGTCTCAGCTCCAAGGAATGATGATGTGATGCAGCAAGGTGATGAGCCCTCCACGGGCAGGGCTAATTTATCCCCTAGGCCAGTGACAAAAGTTTATAGTAAGGTTACTGTGAGGTAACCGTGGGGGTGCAACTTACTTCTGACAGCTGTGTTTCTGATCTCTCAGCCTCGCAACTTCTCAGATGCAAGAGTCTGTAACCAAGGACACTCAAAACTCTCACACAAGTCTTAAGTTCAACTGGGTACTTTACTCACTGCTGTTGCTCTTATTTTTACACAGTCTTGGTTCTGCAGTGAGTGGTACTGGTAGCCAGTGCAGCAGCTGAGAAAGATCACCAAAGCACCCCCTCTCTCAATGCCTTTCAGGTCTCTTAAAGGGATCCTGTCACCTCCAGAACGCGTCCTAAGCTACCAAAACATGTCCCTGCAGCATCATATCACTAATCTAACACTCCTTTGGTCTCCTAAAAGCATCCTGTGAAAGTGCATAAAAACCTTTTAATCCTCACTCATTAGGGATTCTAATTAGCAGGGGCTATATTCTTTAGCCTTTAGGGCATGTTGTTTTGCAGCCTTGAGGATCCAGCCTCTCTCTGTCTGTGTTCCTCTGCTTGTGCAGGCTTTACCCTCCCCCTCTCTATCACTCACAGAATGCAAATCATTAGTCTTGCCTTCAGCTCCACATCACTGCAGCAGAGAGAGAAGCTGGATCATTGGGGGTGTGAAAATGAGCACCTAGGGAGGGCTTAGAGTTTCACAGGGGAAGCCCTGTGAGACTGATTCAGAGCCAAGAAGTCTCAGATCTGTAAGTGTATATTGTTGATTATTCCAATGTTACAGAGCGCTTATTTTACAGAAAAGGAGCACTGATAATGATCTGTCATGGTGCAGGAACAGGTATTAATAGGGTTGGGGGTGATTTGGAGGGGTCAGGTTCCCTTTAAGGACCGCTCACAACCTCCGGGCTAGCAGTCGCGGACTTTCTTGGGTATCCTCCCTTTGGATCCTTAGTCCTATCTGAGGCCTTTCCTTTGGTGTGACGGTCAGTAGGTTCTGGGCATAGAGACCCTTCACCTCACTGGTTAATCTGTGGCCAGGGCATATAGCAGCCAACCACTATTACAGGGCCCTTTCCCTGTCTGTCGACACAGTCCTTCAGTGTCTCCGTAAATCTGGTCTTCCACCTTGGACTCCTTCTCTTTTACACCTGGTCAGTAGCCTTGGACCCAGTCAGCCATAAGATATAATAATAATATAATATGACACCGGCCGCCGGGTTCCAGTTTTCCCTCCGGCTGTTACAGTCTTTTAGCTATGTCAGGGTTTTTTGCTAGGAGTCCGGTTTCTCCTCTCACTCCAACTGACTAACTGTCACTCTCTCTTGACCAGGTCACTAGTGTTGCTCCTCCCCTTTACACAGGTATCTCTTCTAAGCTCCACCCACCACTCAGCCTTTACCCACCTCTCTCCTGCCTGGCATAAAGTCTTAGGTCTAGGGATTCGGGGGCGTGTTGGGTGTTTGGTTTGTGGTGGATGGCTCACCATCCCAGCTGCTATACTACTCTGTGGCCATCAGTTAGCAGGGGCACCACAAGTACACAGCAGGAAGGCCTCCAATCCCACCTGGCAAGGCAGATCCCCGACTGCTTCCAGGCTGGCCGGAGTCCTTCTACAACCTGTAACCAGTGCCCCAGACTGCAATATCATCTGCCAAGTAAAGGGTAAAGGAAACTACAATCCCTTTGTCCTCTGGTTATTTCCTGCACCGTCTGTCCTGCACCCCAACGGCCATCACCACACTGATAGAATGTTCCCACCATCCCTGGGGTCCTGCTCCATTTGTGGGGAGTTATACCCTCTGGCTGCACTACCATCTGCCCCAGAGGTCATGTCCTGCAGCGTTGGCCACCCCTGGCCGAGTACCACAGGTGGTGTCACAAATTTTCCCCTGTAAATATCCCCTTTAACTGCATTCCCAGGGCCACAGAGCCGGGTCACTGCCACCGTGATCTCCCAAGCACCGACCGGCCTGGTCACAAGCACCCCACGACATCAGTGGCAACTGCACATGCAACCTAACCTCCATGTCTTCCTCCTCCTCTGCTGAGCTACTCAGCTGTGTGACTCAGGGTTAATTCCAAGTGGGATCTAGAACGTCATCATCATCATCCTCTCTGTTGTCCCACACTTCACCATGAGAGTCACCCTCCTCCGCGTCCTCCCCTGAATGCACAGTACAGTGCTAGTGTTCCTCAGGTATTTGAATCTCACCATCATCATCACCTCCACCCTCAGGGATTAACGTCTGGTGATGAGGTCTGGATCCTGATGGAATCCTACTTTGTCTGTCACCAGATCCAACTTTGAAAGAGTTTGGGCGTTGCTGCAGATTCTTTCCTCCCCTGGAGTATGTGAATCTTTGAATATGGAATAGAATGTGTGAACATCTTTGCAGAATTCCCCACCATCAGTTGTGCCGCTGGAGAGTTGTGACACAGGGTGACACATGGGTAATTGGGGTGCCACCTCTGAGGACTGTACTATTTTGGATGTTGAGGTGGAAGAGTAAGAGGAACAGGAGGACAGTCTACTTAATGAAGTGGTTTCCATGAACTGCAGCAAAAGCTGGGCCTCATTTACAACTTGTGTCACTCTGCTGCTGGCAAAAAAAAGACTGGAGTCGGCTTTCCAGTAACAGAAGTTGACACTTCGTTTTGGATGCGATGACAAGCCAATGATTGGTTAGTACAGCTTTCAGTAACATTAGCAGTAGCACCAACCCCATGTACACCTCCAAGATCAAGCCTACTTCCCTTTCCAAAAACCCTTTTCCCCTTCGTCATGTCCACTACATCCTTGGGATTTCCCATTCATGTTTTATGTTAGAGGCCAAAAAGAGCCTTTTTAGTTGAAATTGACAGATTTGATATTCATAGGTTTGAGGCAAAACATATCCCTTTTAATGGAAACTGAAGGATTTGAGATTCACAGGTTATGAGCCAAAAAATGTTTTTATAGGGGAAACTGAACAATTTTGAAATCCTTTTTATATCCTCCATGTCTAACTTTCCTCCACCGCATGTCTGGTGCATCATCAATCCGAGTACACCGCGCTCGGCCTATCCCTGGCCAGGGGCATATCGCATGCACCTATCTGGCCAGTAAGGATGCATCACAGTGGCGGCACAGAGAAATGACGCTGCCAAACACACGGTACCGCCGGTTCTGCCCTATTCAGGGCGGAAGCATCGCAGATGCCATCTTAGTTAGTCCCTCATGTGTTTTTTTATATATAAAAAAAGGGGTAATGTGTCATTCTACACAACACTGAGGAAGCTGATTGCAGCGAAACGCGTCTGGAAGGGGACCCAGAACCACACTAACTACTCCCAGACAACTACAATGGGTAAGCAGTTTTTGGGACTCAAAGGGCTGGTATAAGGGGTCTAAAACAACGTAGTTGGGCTAGGACAGATTGAGATAGTACATGCTTTATATTAATAACATAAAAGCCCACAAAGACTATAAAGTTTAACCCAGATACTTGACCAGTTCCTCAACTGCTTGCATTATATATCGAATGGGAGTTATTTACTTCTATTGGGACATATTTTTGGCTCTTTTTCTTTTTCTATGAACTGGTCACTTTACTTATTGTAAAACGTATTAATGGTACTGTACGGATCTAACTGTATTCTTGAAACTGATTGAACATATATGTTTTTTATGGAAAGAAAACATTAAATCTTGTATTTTAAATGCAATATGACTCTTTGGTCCATCTTTGATACTATATGGGGCAAAAACCCTCATCTTTGGTAATTGAAATCTAAAAACCAATGAAGTAGCTAGCTATTCAATAGTGTAACCTGGACGGAGAAGCACAGAGCAACACAAATTGGCACTATCCCTAGCAGTAACACTCTGAAAATGGGGACAACGGCAAATGACCGCTTCATATATCTCTAGAGACATGTGACTTTGGCTGCCAATGAAACAAGCCAGCAAATGACACAAGCCCTTGTGTCTTCAACTTTTGGATGTTTTCTGTGCCCTGATTGGCTGCAGACCAGGAACATCTGTGAAAATAAATGCAATCTTACGCACCCTCTCCCCTCATCAAACACATCCTGCCCACTATCCTATATTTTTAGCAGGTAGGAGAAAAGCATAACTAAATGCAATAATGCCTTCTTAATCCAATCATTGGCCAAATGGATTTTTTAGAAAATTGTTCAGATTTCCGATCCCAAACCGAATCTGCCGTGTTCCGGCCGTAATTGAGATGAGCCTGGTAAAGTGGCAGAACTGGTGCATTTTATGAATCCACCACTTCTGGAGTGGCGGTGGGCTAGTATTTTTAGGCTGGGAGGGACCAATATCTACATCTTTTCTCACCTTGATAATACCAGCCCCAAATTATCAGCTTTACTGGGACTGGTTATCACAAATGGGGGGACATCATGTAGATTTCTTTAATTATGGGATCCCATTTATTTTTTATAATCAACCACTATTTATCAGACTGCTAGGGGTGTCAGCCCATAGTTGTCTGTTTTGCCTGCATTTATTATCAAAACTAGGGTGGGAGCCCATGCCAATTAATTTTAAATTATTTATTTACTTCTCTCTATATGACCATAGGGCAAACTTTTCTGCAACCAATCACAGACACTGATACAGAGGGCTGAGGGTGTGTATAGCAGTCTGCAGCCAATTACAGATGTTGGCACAGAATGGAGTTTGACTGCAATTTTATCTTCCAGGAAACACGGTATGTATAACTGCCCTGCTCTTATTCAAATTTACCTTCCTTTTGTAGCACCCTAGCCTTTACTACCTCCATTTTACAGCACAGAACTTCTCAAACACATAGACATGTATGGGGTTTGTTATCTGGGGTCAGGTTAATGTCAAATTCAGTTTCTGAACTTAAATTTGTTTAGTCCACAGGTCCGCTTCTTCTAAAGTATTATGAGTTGATGGTCTAAATGGGATTGTACAGTTAAGGCTAGGGTCACATTTGCATCATGATCCTAGCCTGATGGATGCGCTGAAAACGTAGAAATTTCTGCCTCAGCGCATAGCGTTAATGGCAGGTAACGCAATGTGCTGTGGGGCTATTGCGCCCTATGACAACCCAATTTTTAGCTCAGCAACCGGCTCCATTGAAAGTTCCAGGATAGGCGCTCTTGGACAGCGCACAGGAAAATGCTGCAGACCGCATTTCCTGTGCGCTGTCCAAAAGCGCATATCCGGAAGCGTTGAATGGAGCCGATTGCTGAGGTAAACATCGGGCTGTCATAGTGCGCAATAGCCTCGCAGCACATAGCGTTACCTGCTGTTAACGCTATGCGTTGAGGCAGAAATTTCTACGTTTTCAGCGCATCCGTCAAGCTAGGGTCCTGATGCAAAAGTGACCCTAGTCTATGAGTTAATCCAGTTGTACTGAAAACACTAATACTATGAATATTTCATATTTGTGCTTGTTACGCATTTATATATTGTAAGAAGGGCATGTTATCTGGAACTCCCATAGTAAATATCCCACCTTTTGCCTCAATAGACATACTTTTCTACATGTTGAGTCATCTAACTAATTCATTTTCATTTGTGTAACATCATTCATTATTTATGCACAATTGTACTTTATTCGTTTATACACTATATTTGTAAATGGATGCTTGATCTGATAATTAGTAACAAAGTATCCTTGTATACCTATTGTATATGCACTGTGAATTAATTGGAACTGAATTTTATATAACTTTTTGGAACTTGAGTGTTAATAATATTATAGTTTTGCATTAATTCACTACCTTTTATATATGTACATTGCATCGATATTCACTTGCCAGAGAGAAGTCTAAAATGTCGCCATAAGGGCTAATAAAATACACATTTTCATTTTTGCACATTACGTTTTGCCTCTTTATGAATTTACATGTCTAGTGGATCAAGAGGTCATAGTTTATCCACATAACAGATTTTAATTTATACATTTTGTATTTAAAACACTTTTGTTCTTCTTAACTATTTATATCATTATGGTCATTATCATGTTGGAACGATCTTGTTTGATATATAATGTATGCATGTTTTAATATATTCTTCTTTTAATCCAAAATTGTCCAGATATTAGTAATTGGAAGTACTTGCACACTCCTTGAATGTGATTAAACTCTCCCCTTTGTGACTGTTTTAAACTAAATCAATTGCATGATTATTATGAAAAGGTCAAGTTCAATGATGTGCTTTACATTTTTGAATATTTCACAGTAAAAGTTCAGGTGTTGTTGAGAAGTGTTTGCCAAATATTTTCAAATTTCAATAATAGTAATGAATTAATTCAACAATATCTAAGGGCACCATCATGGATACATTGCTCCATTTTGTGGCTGTGTACAAATGGAAAAATGTGTCCATGTGTACACTGCAACCAGTAAGTTGGTCAGAAGTTGGACAGATAAGTTGGTGTGTGTAAAGTGGCCATAAGGCTACTTTGCAACTTAAAAAGCAGATACCATCGAAATGACACGGCACATTTTGATAAACATTGCATATAAGGTAATACCCAAAGACTACTGTGAAAATATGAAGTTTTGGGTTGTAATAATTACCTAGGCAGGATAATGATGTAACAATTTTTATTTTATCTGTGGGTCATTCCATGTCAAGTGAACCAATGATTATTACCACTATATTTTTAATTCTTTTGAGATTTTGTTATTTGATAATAGCATGTCAGACAATGCAAAATGTGAAGAGAAAAATTTTTTAAAAAATTTATTTTTTTTTTAAATGATTTTCAAAGTTCGGAAAAAGTGTGAATTTCGCTGTTGCCTGCCTTTACGCTTCTCCTCATAACTAAGGCTAGGAATAAGATAGAGAGACAAAATAAACACCAATCTACTCAGAACTATACAAGCTTTCATCAGATATGTCACAAGAGGATCTTTGTTAATATTTTACCCATGTGATCGCAAGGGCAAAACTTTAAAACGTATTTCCGAAAAATCGGCGCGCTTTAAATATTTCAAAAACTGCCCATGTGTCTGCTTTGCTCTTAGCCACATCTGTACCAAATTTCAAGTTGGGATCGCAATGGGATCATATTTTAACATATTTTACTATTAATAGCGTCAATGGGTCATTCCATATCAAGTGATCTAAATATGAATATTTTTTTTACCTGACGTCTTTAGATTTTTTTTTTTTTTTCCTTTATGAAGTACTACTTTAGTTAATTACAAATTAAAAGTTTGGAATTTTTTTCTTCATCAGTTAATTTTTTACAGATTTTTAAAGTTTAAAAAAAGGGTGAATTTTGGCCTGGTACGACTTTAAATTTTTTTATCTCGGGCTAGAAATAAGATAGAGAGACAAATAAACACCATTCTACTCAGAACTGTCCAGGCTTTCACCAGATATGTCACAAGAGTATATTTGTTAATTTTAATTTTTTACCTATGCGAATGCAAACGCAACATTTTGAAACGCATTTCCGAAAAAAACATTTTAATAAAAATTTTCCAAAACTGCCCATGTGTCTTTTATGCTCTTAGCCACATCTGTACCAAATTTCAAGTTGGGATCGTGATGGGATCATATTTTAAAATATTTAACTATGGTTAATCTCATTTTTATTAAATTTTGAAAAAACATATGAAAGACATACATTCAATCTTTTAACAAAATCTTGAGACATATAAAATATACAAAAAGAGAATTCACAAAGTTATTAGTAACTTTAAGATAAGCTGCAAATTTACTTTTGCGCTTATCTCTGGTGCAATATATACTACAATCTAAATATAATACCAAACACTCAAGTATACAACCTTTCTCAGGGTTTTGAGATGTTCTGATGTCAAGGGGACAAGCAGCCCCAGCAGAATGATTTTTATCACTTGGCCCCTTCTAACAGGTTGACCACGTAAGTGGGTCATTACCCGTTGAGGCCTAGTTGGAATAGTCTAGCGACTGGTGTACCGGAAAGGAAGGCCGAAATATTAATGATCTACTCACAGCTCAGAGTTTCCGATACCTGTCTAATGTTCACTAGAATTCTGAAGGTATAGGTGTAGAAAGGAAATACCTAGACTTAATGTATCAGATGGGAAGAAAAGAGAGATAGAAAACAAGAGAGAGAGAAGAGAAACAAAAACCATTAGAAAAAGTTATACTGGGAAAGAAAAGCCACGTAAGAAAAAAAGAAAAAAAGGAGGGGGGGGGGGACGGGTGAGGTATGGGAAGGAGAAAGGGTACTCATCCCACTGGCTCCCCATCAGCCAGAGGTCGAGCCACATTATCTGTGCTGGAAAAGATACTCCTAAATTCTGCAGAGTCGTGAAAAAGAATCCATTCAACCCAAATCCCTAAGAATTTGTTCCGAGATCCTGACGCATCAGCTGCGAGAACCAGCTTCCAGAACCTCGGGATCACAGCACGAGCAGCCGAGATGCAAAAGCGGAGAATATCCCTCTTCTGTAGCCCAATAGGACCTGGAAAAATGGATAACATTGCCGATTCTGGGCAGCATTCGGCTTGTTTACCTGTTATCCGGGCGTATGCATTGAAAACCTCAGACCAGAACCGCCGGATTTCCCCACAACTCCACCAAATGTGTATCATTGTACCCTTCTCTTCCCCACAGCGCCAGCAGGTATTAGGGGTTCCAGGGAACATGTTCCGGAGTGTCGTCGGGCACAAGTACCATCTAGTGAGCAGCTTATAGCTTCTTTCTTGTGCAGAACAAGCGCTAGCTAGCTAGTGAGTGAGTAAATATAAAGCATTTCTGCCAATTAGCTTCTGAAATGCTACACCCCAATTCCCTCTCCCAAGCACGTTGGAAGTAAAGGGTGCCCTGCTCTCTCATGGACCCTAAGGCCTGGTATAGAAATTATATTTTGCACCTCGGTGGAGCCTCCAGTTGGAATAACCTCTCCAATACGTTGGGCGTCAATCTTACCCTGCAAGAGTGGTCAGCTGAATATAATTATGCTCTGTATTGGAGAAATTCGAATCACTTAAGAGGTCTCGTAGGTTCTTTGAGTTGTAGCTCTGCCATCGGGGGCAAACCACCACTGGACAGAGTCTGTCCTACTCGGGTGTCATCCACAATCCGCCAACATAAAAATCTCTGCCTGTCAAATCTGGGTGGGAAAGATGGGTTGGAAAAAAGGGGAGTCAAAGGGCTAAGTCTGTCGTTTAAGCGGAGGGTTTTCGTCACTAGGTGCCATACCTTCAAGGTGTTTCTGGTCATGTCTGTCAAAGGTACTAGGTGTGTGGAGTCTTTAGGGGAAATCCAAAGCAGGTGTTTCAGCGGAATCCCCAAACCCTCTTGCTCCACCCCTACCCATTTCTTGGAGGACGCATGATAATGCCAATCTAGAGCTCTAACAAGAGGGAAGCCTCAAAGTATGCTCGTATGTTGGGTAGTCCAACCCCTCCTCTGGTCTCGGGCAAGGATAGGATATTCATTCGCAATCTGGACCTCTTGCCCCCCCAGACAAATCTAAGGATCATAGATTGCATTTTGGAGAGGAAACCTCTATCCAATAGAACAGGAACTGTCTGAAAAGTATATAAGAGTCGGGGCAAGACATCCATCTTGACTACGTTTATTCTCCCGAACCAGGATAGCTTTAATTGTCTATAGGAGGTAAATGCCGATTCCGCGTTAGTCAAAAGGGGTTGATAATTTAAATTGAATATTTGTTTAAGATCTTTTGGTATAAGGACTCCCAAGTACTTAATGGCTTCTACTTTCCATTTAAATGGGAACTGTTTAGATAGATGAGAAACCAATTCTCCAGGCAAAGAAATATTGAGTGCCTCGGTTTTGGAGCAATTCACTTTAAAGTTGCTCAATTGTCCGAACCGTTCAAACTCCATTAAGACCGAAGGGATGGGGACCAGGGGCTGGGAGATGTAAAGTAGCAGGTCATCTGCAAATAAGGCTAATTTGTGATGACTCTGTCCCAGCTTGACCCCATGGACGCATTCATTGGACCTAAGTGCAAAATATTTAACTATTATAGTGTCAATTCAAAAGTCCCCAAGAACACAATCAGTCATTTTTTCACAATTGCCCGTCAATAGTTTGAATTTGATATAAAGAAACATAGTCTTGTAACATCTCAAATGAAAGCTGTTACCGTTCTGAGTAAAATGACGCCTCTCCCACTTCATTATCTTATTTCTAGCCTGAGATAAAAAAATGTAAAGTCGTACCAGGCCAAAATTCACCCTTTTTTTAAACTTTAAAAATCTGTAAAAAATTAACTGATGAAGAAAAAAATTCCAAACTTTTAATTTGTAATTAACTAAAGTAGTACTTCATAAAGGAAAAAAAAAAAAAAAAATCTAAAGACGTCAGGTAAAAAAAAATATTCATATTTAGATCACTTGATATGGAATGACCCATTGACGCTCTTACTAGTAAAATATGTTAAAATATGATCCCATTGCGATCCCAACTTGAAATTTGGTACAGATGTGGCTAAGAGCACAGCAGACACATGGGCAGTTTTTGAAATATTTAAAGCGCGCCGATTTTTCGGAAATGCGTTTTAAAGTTTTGCGCTTGCGATCACATGGGTAAAATATTAACAAATATCCTCTTGTGACATATCTGATGAAAGCCTGGACAGTTCTGAGTATATTGGTGTTTATTTTGTTTCTCTATCTTATTTCTAGCCCGAGATATGATAGAAAATGTAAAGCCATACCAGGCCAAAATTCGCACTTTTTTAAAACTTTAAAAATCTGTAAAAAATTAACAGATAAAGAAAAAAATTCAAAACTTTTTTTTTGTAATTAGATAAAGTTGTTCTTCAGATAGAAAAATTTTTTTAAAAATCTGAGGACGTCAGGGAAAAAAAATATTCATTTTTGGATCACTTGACATGGAATGACCCCTGTATGTATTATTACAGCACTCCAGGTAGATGGCTAGAATGGAATGCACTCATGCCAGGCGATAAGCACTGTCTCCCAACTTTTGATTTGCCCACATCTTTTGTATCTTTTGCCGATATAGTCTTCAGTCAAAGCTTATGCTCCCGCAATAATGAATATCATACAGTTGTGGCCAAAAGTATTGACACCCCTGCAATTCTGTCAGATAATACTCAGTTTCTTCCTGAAAATGATTGCAATCACAAATTCTTTGGTATTATTATCTTCATTTAAGAGTTCAATCAGTAGAAAAATGAGCGGCACTCACCGGTATAAGTCTTCACTTTTATTCAAGCCAGGTTACAGGCAGCATGGAGGGGAGAAGGAGTGTGGAGTACAGGTGACGACGGGCACCGTTTTGCAGCAATAAACGGCTTCTTCCGGTCTGCTTGATCGTGTGCATGGCTTTATGAAGTCTGAAGACTACCAACAAATTTTGCAGCATAATGTAGGGCCCAGTGTGAGAAAGCTGGGTCTCCCTCAGAGGTCATGGGTCTTCCAACAGGACAATGACCCAAACACACTTCAAAAAGCACTAGAAAATGGTTTGAGAGAAAGCACTGGATACTTCTAAGGTGGCCAGCAATGAGTCTCCAGACCTGAATCCCATAGAACACCTGTGAAGAGATCTAATAATGGCAGTTTGGAGAAGACACCCTTCAAATATCATGGACCTGGAGCAGTTTGACAAAGAAGAATGGTCTAAAATTCCATCAGAGCGTTGTAAGAAACTCATTGATGGTTACCGGAAGCGGTTGATCGCAGTTATTTTGACTAAAGGTTGTGCAACCAAGTATTAGGCTGAGGGTGCCAATATTTTTGTCTGGCCCATTTTTGGAGTTTTGTGAGAAATGATCAATCTTTTGCTTTTGCTTCATTCTCTTTTGTCTTTTTTCATTGAAGACAAATTAAATGAAGATAATAATACCAAAGAATTTGTGATTGCAATCATTTTCAGGAAGAAACTGAGTATTATCTGACAGAATTGCAGAGGTGTCAATACTTTTGGCCACAACTGTAACTGTAGCATGTGTATCCAGCTCCAAACTAGTCCTTATGATAGTTCCTTAAATCCCGGCTGTAGATTTCATGACCATAGCATGTGTATGCAGCTCCCAATTCTATAGTCCATCCATAAGCTCAGGACCTGGCCTCAGCATAGATCCTTTTGCTTCCAATTCACAGCACCAACTCACTAACTTAAACATGTGGCTTATTCTTCCACCTCGTTTGCGATCAGCCTCCTGGATGAGCAAAGATATGCCCACCTTCCCCCATGAGGTACATCTAATTCAAAGTGTAATATGTTTACTGAAGTCTACAGCCAGTCTGCAAATGTGTGTATCCAGGAGGGAGGAACGAAAGACTCACAACCCCCAACCAGATGCAGGACATTGAATGGTAATGTACACCTGATTTCATTAGATTCCATGGGTCAACTAGAATGACACATTGTCAAAACCCTTTCTACTTCTCCTTCCAATTGAGCACTGACCAGTGACCCCAAACTCACAAGCCAGCAAATTTCCAATAAAATACAAAAAATAACATTGATGTAACCAGCACTCCATGCTGCAAAAAGTCAGCTCTACGTCCATTGGTCCAATAGTCTTTAGTCCATGGCCAGCTCCTCACAACTACAATAATAGTATTAATGCATGACGTGGCTTCATTTAGCAGAAGACACTTTAGGAAAAAACTGGTGCTTTTTCCCTGAAATGTTCTTTTTGTTGTTTTCTCTCAACATTTTTTATGGTAGCAGCATTTTTTACTGCAATATGTAGCAGTGGCAAATTCCAAATGGAAGCTGATAGAATGTCTAGTCACTTGTTTTTGTTGCTATATGGCTTTAAAAGCCTGAAGCAGTTAAAAGAAGTTACAAAATATAAAACATAATGTATGCAGAAAGACTGAGAGCACCACAAATATATTTCAAAAGGGACCTGCCCCAACATGTTAAGGGAACTATAATAATGAACATGTACAATAAAGGGCGATCACCAATCTTTAAAGTGCAAAAAATTCAAACTTTATTATGGTTGAGCACACAACCGAGACAACACACAAGTGAATAAAAACATCTAAAAAAGGCGTTCTGCCTGCAATAAAAAGGTCCCCTCAAGATGTTAATACAGCTCTAGGGATGAGCGAGCATCGGGCTCATGGTCAGGTCCACCTCTCTGCATGTTGGCACTCTTTAAAGATCCAGCCCACATGCAGGGATTGGCTGCCACAAACTGTAATGGCACAGCCATGTTGGTTGTGGCATTACAGTGATTGGCTGGACGCACAGCGTCATCAGGTCTATATAAGACCTGACCATGCTGTGCTCATCACTCTGCTCCACATTATCAGCTAGTGTAGGGAGAGGTGCTGCTGAGTGAGGGACAGATTTTGGGTCTTTTAGGTAGTGCAAGTGCTGGGATACAAAATCCGTCAAAACAACAGTCGTTTTGAAGACTAATCTAGCTGTATAGAGGCAGTCAGGCAGGGTATACAGTACACTTCGGTGTACCAAAAGAGGCTGTATAACAGGCAGCACATCTGGGGCTGGTGTACAGGCTCTTAATATCTATCTCCATCAAAACAACAGTACTTTGTAGAATTGATTTAGCTGTATAAAGGCAGGCAAGGTATATAGCACACTACGGTATACCACAAGTGGCTGTATTCTAGCCAGCAAATCTGGGGCTGATGTACGGGCTTCTAATATCTATCTCCATCAAAACCAGAGTCCTTTTTAGGATTAATCTAGCTGTATATGAGTCGGTCGACAGGGTAGGGGGTACTCAGATACCGGGACAAATGGTCACTTTGATGGGGGATCAAGGCTGGTTGATTCCTGGCTCCGTGCCCTGGACCCTCAATGGCGGGGATGATGGGGGAAGATGATGTTGGATAGGGAAATGGTAATGTGACGCCACCTATGGTACCTGGTAACGTGGATACCAGCGCTGAAGCCGGCCGCTGAGGTGATGGAGGTGCAGCTCAGAGTAGTACAGTTCCCCACAGGTGGAACTTTACCTCAGGGCATCAGGGGTGGTGAGGGGAGTCGTTGTCCTCACCTGTTTGATGCTGTGGGAGCCCTCCGGGTGGCAGAGAAAAGGAGTACAGACACCAGATCAGCTCAAGAAGTTCTTTACTGGTACTGGGCAGATGATGAAGTACACAGTACAGTCTGGTTTATCGGGGACATAGACACAGATTTTGAGGTAACTTTGCAGAGTCTGTCGGTGGTCCTGCTTGTAATAGCTTTCTGGGTCAGGGCTCCTCTTTAACTCTCTTTAATCACACTGAAGAGCTCTTTTGCCAGTCCCCTGGTCTGCTACTGTTAGGTACAGTCGGTTCCTTACTGGTGTGGACGGGAGTGACAACAAGCAAATCTTCCCGCCACCGGAATTCGGTCCTTTGCCTAAAGTGTCCTGGACCGAATTTGGAACTGAGGAAGGAATTCAGTCTATGGCGCTATGGCTCCCTTTTGTCGGTCCCACAGCGTGTCGGTTTGCAGTCAGGGATAGACCGACTGACTGCCTCGGCTCCGGTATGCCAGTGATGACCCC
Source organism: Allobates femoralis (assembly GCA_033576535.1). Lineage (NCBI taxonomy): Eukaryota > Metazoa > Chordata > Amphibia > Anura > Aromobatidae > Allobates > Allobates femoralis. Next base: position 256,266,300 of record JARQOC010000001.1, on the reverse strand, counting down.
GGACTCCCAGCCGGCTCCAACCGGTCCTGGTTCATCCCCTCCGGTGTCTGGGTCACCTCTCTCCAAATAAGTGCCCTCCAGTCAGAGACGCTGTCTCCTCATATCCGTCCTCCTGCTCCTCTCTCACTGACTGTCACTAACTGTCACTCTAGTCTCCCCCTCTACTCTAGGCTCCACCCCCTGGACCTACTGAATATATGGTCCCTATACTTAAGGTGGGCTCAGTGTGTGGGTGCTTATGACAGAGTCTGTTTAGACCCCATATCCATGACTACGGAGGCACTACACATTCTGTTTGGGGTACAGTACCTCCCTGTGGCGCCTTGCCATACTGGTGCCTCATATGCAGGCAGGCAAGAGCCTCCCTGCTTTCCAGTCCTTCATGAGCCTGCCCAGCTCTGCCCAGCTCTTCATTCATGCCTGCCCGTCATGCCCGGTAACTTAGACCTATGTACCACAACTGTATAGCACCTGTATCCTGTGCTTTTCTTCTTTAGGCACAGTCTATCATATGGGATCTTTAATTATCCCTATTATCTTTAATGTTTGATAACGGCACGCATTGACATGACTTGAAACCCATTTTTTGGACCTAATCTTACAAACATTTGCAGTTTTCTCTGCTCATAAGTATACTATATCTCATGATACATAAAAAACATGTGACTTACACTAAGTCAAACATGTTGATGTTGATGATGATGGTTTTGTTTTTTTGATTTTTGTTTTTTTCTATACTCTGGGATATACATCTGGCCTAGACATGTACATTTTTGGTTCTTTTTCGTGTGTTGTTTTTTGTTGCTCTTGGGTAACTTGTATGTTACCATCCATTGTTAGGTGCCTGATACAGGTCATATTCAGCTTGGGCATTCTCTTGGACAGCAAAAAATCATTATATATCATTATAAAAATCTGTTTATGATATAAAACTATTCAATTATTCATTATGGACTTGGAATTTGTTTGTACAGTTTTCCACTGTTTTTAAATGGTTTTATATATTGCTTTGCTGTTTTTTTGTATGTCTAATAAAATATATGTATTTTTTCATAAATTGGTACATTAATGGTGTTGTACATATATAATTAGAGCTCTGCTCCTTGGCATCCAGAGGATCCCGGTCAGCATATACATGTAGTCTTTCCTCTTCTCTGTATACAGTTCTAGCTATACAGAAAACTAATAAACCCTGCACACAAAGAACATGTCTGTGTGAACACGCTCACACCACCAAACAATCTAATACAAAAAACATTACATTACATTTTATGCGCAAAAAACGTATGGACAAAGTACCCTGTTATTTACATATTTTTTACTGCACTTGCATTTTAGACTTTTTTACTGCAGAGTACTTACACGTTTTATGGACTAGGTTTTTTGTATTAGATTGTTTGGCGGTGTGAGCGTGTTCACACAGACACGTTCTTTGTGTGCAGGGTTCATTAGTTTTCTGTAAATTAACCTCTTGCCTAGCAAGAGATGTGAGTTCCCCGCCCCTCACTTGAGCTCTGCACACAAATGGCTGCTTTCAACCTTAGTCCATATCGGACACTGGACCTGTTTGGACCCTGTTCACTTTATACACATTACTTGATCAGGTTTTTAATACAACAGATAGGACTGCTTCGATATGGGTACACCTTGATGAGGTGAGGCAGCTTGAAGTCCATTTTATGCGCAAAAAACGTATGGACCAAGTACCCTGTTATTTACATATTTTTTACTGCACTTGCATTTTAGACTTCTTTACTGCAGAGTACTTACACGTTTTATGGACTAGGTTTTTTGTATTAGATTGTTTGGCGGTGTGAGCGTGTTCACACAGACACGTTCTTTGTGTGCAGGGTTCATTAATTTTCTGTAAATTAGCCTCTTGCCTAGCAAGAGATGTGAGTTCCCCGCCCTTCACTTGAGCTCTGTACATAAATGGCTGCTTTCAACCTCAGTCCATATTGGACACTGGACCTGTTTGGACCCTGTTCACTTTATACACATTACTTGATCAGGTTTTTAATACAACAGATAGAATTGCTTTGATATGGGTACACCTTGATGAGGTGAGGCAGCTTGAAGTAAATTTTATGCGCAAAAAACGTATGGACCAAGTACCCTGTTATTTACATATTTTTTACTGCACTTGCATTTTAGAATTTTTTACTGCAGAGTACTTACACGTTTCATGGACTAGGTTTTTTGTATTAGTTCTAGCTATACGTGTGACTGGTAGATCACGGTTTTGTGCACACCAATTTCCACTACTTGTAATATACAGGCAGGCAGGGTATATAGCACACTACGGTTTACCACAAATGACTGTATACCAGTCAGCACATCTGGGGCTGGTTTACAGGTTTCTAATATCTATCTCCATCAAAACAACAGTCCTTTTTAGGATTAATCTAGCTGTATACAGGCAGGCAGGGTACATAGCACACTACGGTGTATCACAAGTGTACCAGTCAGCACATCTGGGGCTGGTGTACAGGCTTCTAATATCTACAGTATCTCCATCAAAACAACAACCTGGGTTAGAAACTTCCTATTTTATGGGCATGTAGGTATCTGCTCCCAGAGAGCAATAGCACAATGGGCCAATTGGGGGTGGATGCACAACAGAGGGTGTGGACTCATACTCTAAATAAGAAAATACTGCCACAGATTCTTTTCTTATTTAGGCTCTTACTAAAGGCCCATGTGTCTGCCATTTTTTGTTCACCTGTACACAATATGTTTCTTTATAGGCAAGTCCTAAAAATTACAAAGTGGTTCTAAGCATAAGGAATGTAGGTTTTTTCCCCATTCCACAGCACACAGAAATGTTTCTCCCATGTTTTCAGAACAATATATAGTAAACAAAAAACAGGGCGCTTAGTCCTATTTTGACCTTAAAAATGCAAGTTTTGTCCTGTAAAATAATAGAGGAAAAGGGTTAAGGATGTTTGCTAGCATCGTAAAGTACACTTTTCCTGCTGCCAAAAAATGAAGGTTGTTAAGATCCAGCACTGGGTTTACAGTAGTTAAGCTCTAGCACAGGCAAATGTCTTCTAATAGAATACACTATGTAGAGATCAGGAGGCCTTTGGAAAGTGTACTTCATATGACAAATTTTCTTAATGAGTTTTACTAATATTTTACAGTGAGTATTACAGTACACAAAGACATTTCTTTCTTTAAAATCTATTTTTAAAATGAGCAATCGGTGTGTATAACATTCTTGTAATAATACGATTAGTGTTCCATAATTAAGATAAAATACACTGTCAATCAGTTTTTCTGCTGGAAATGATTGTGCTTTCTTTGTTTCTGCACATGAAACTACTTTATTTTCTTTTATTGTGAAAAGCTAAGGTACATCATGACAACATACAAACACAAGTTATTTCTTTACCCATGGTTCTTTTTATACAATACTTCTTAAATGAAATGTTGTATATACCGATATTCAAGAGTTTGAGCTGTAAATGACTCTTGATTGACATTATTCCAATTGATTGGTGCTTACAAGAACCTCTATATATTTAGCTCAAGGGCAAATTTTCCTTTACGTAAAGACAGGTATACTGCCTATTTTTCTCTACTTCAAGCCTTACAAGTTCTCATCATCTTGAAAATAATCAATTTCAAATCTATTTGCAAAAGAGATATTTTATCAAGATAGAGTATAGAATATATCTTTTAGTGACTTTGCTAGTTCCTTGCCTTTCTGCCTCAGTATACAACCTTGGAAAAGAAAATATTGTGTGAGTCATTAATATCCATTACCTGTTCAATACTGTTGATAAATTATTGATATTTCCACAAAGTTCTTCAGAACTCTTCAGAAATGAATACTAAGCATAATTTATTTATTACAATAAAGTTTGATTTTGAAGACAGACTTGTGAAGGTACAGATAGTGGTGAGGATAAAAGATAAAGGACTAAGCATGTCATTTGTTTGCTGCACCTTGTAGCCCTCCCAACCATTGACTATAGTGAAAAAACAGCAAAAAAGCCAACACCACCAGAAGACAGCTCGCAATAAAAACAGTGCAAATGCACATATTCCTACTAAACTGTATAATATTATAAAATTGAGATATTTGACAAAATATTGATCAAGTTATCTTCTAGTGGTGCTGGCTTTTTTGCTATTTTGTTTATAGTGAAAAAACACAAACTGCACCTAAATCTGCATCAATAACACATGCATTTTGTGGTGTGTAGTTCAGCCACAGGGTGCAGTTTAGCAGCGTTTTTGCTTCAGAAAATATCTGCACCCAAAAAGCAAATAGCCTAAGGCTGGCTTAACACCACGGTACAATCAGGTCCGGATTTTGACATTATACAGTCCTACGGGGCCGGATGGAATCGGATGGCAGCAATCTGCCATCCGGTTTCCATCTATCAGGGAGGATCCGGGAGCATTTGGATTTTCCTCTCGGACACAAAAATGTTGCTTGCAATGTTTTCGTGTCTGGGGCGAAAATTCTGCCCAAATCCTCCCAGATCCGGGGCAATCCGGCGCTCTCTAATATGGGAGTCTATGGCGCCGAATTGCCCAGATCAGGGAGGAACTTCAGCACCAGGGAGCCGTCCCGTGTGAAGTGGTTCAGCACCATTTCAGCAGGGGACAGCTACCTCAGCTGCGCTCTACAGCATCTGGCTACAAACACAACCAGAGGGCATATTAACCCTCCAGTTCTATTTGTCCAGAGCTGTCAGACTGTGTCCGGTGCCTCCTTCAAAGCACCGGACACAGCCTGATAGGGCAAAAATCGTGGTGTGAAGGGGGCCTTAGTCATCATGCTCCCTACAGGTAAGTCAGGCTAAGAGTATGTGCACACAACATCTTTTTCAGGTAGATCTACTTCATAACTCCTCTGCAAAAGTGCAAAATAAATGCAAAAAAGACTGAATACATGCCATGCAATGTAAAAATTACCCACTGATCATATGTTTAGTGTTTGGAGAATCTTTTAACCGCTTCAGATTTCCAAAGCTGTTAAACAAAGTTACCTGATCATTCCTCAGCTACGTCTGCTTGGAAGCCACTCACTAGTTTATTTATTATTATTTAATTAAAATCGATTGGCCAAAAGATGTCAGAAAAGATGACGGGAAAGAAACAAAAAAAAGATAAGCAAAATAGATGCCAGCATGTCCTAAAGAATCTTCTATATGAAACAATTATGGAATTTCCAGATGTCTAAAACACATTGTGTGCACATACCCTCTTAGTACCCATAATAATTACAGTCATGGCCAAAGGTTTTGAGAATGACACCAAAATTATATTTCCACATGATCTGCTGCCCTCTGGTTTTTATTTGTGTTTGTCTGATGTTTATATCACATACAGAAATATAATTGCAATCATATTATGAGTACCAAAAGGTTATATTGACAGTTAGAATGAGTTAATGCAGCAAGTCAATATTTGCAGTGTTGACCCTTCTTCTTCAGGACCTCTGCAATTCTCCCTGGCATGCTCTCAATCAACTTCTGGACCAAATCCTGACTAATAGCAGTCCATTATTTCATAATTAATGCTTGCCTTTTGCCAGAATTTGTTGGTTTTTGTTTGTCCACCCGTCTCTTGATAATTGACCACAAGTTCTCAATGGGATTAAGATCTGGGGAGTTTCCCGGCCATGGACCCAAAATCTCTATGTTTTGTTCCCCGAGCCATTTAGTTAACACCTTTGCTTTATGGCAAGGTGCTCCATCATGCTGGAAAAGGCATTGTTGGGCACCAAACTGCTCTTGGACGGTTGGGAGAAGTTGCTCTTGGAGGACATTCTGGTACCATTCTTTATTCATGGCTGTGTTTTTAGGCAAGACTGTGAGTGAGCCGATTCTCTTGGCTGAGAAGCAACCCCACACATGAATGGTTTCAGGATGCTTTACAGTTGGCATGATGGTTGGCTGGTCTTTCTTGGGCGCCCTGGAGCCTTTTTGACAACAATGGAAGCTCTCTCCTTGAAGTTCTTGATGATGCGATAGATTGTTGACTGAGGTGCAATCTTTCTAGCTGCGATACTCTTCCCTGTTAGGCCATTTTTGTGCAGTGCAATGATGGCTGCACGTGTTTCTTTAGAGATAACCATGGTTAACTGAAGAGAAACAATGATACCAAGCACCAGCCTCCTTTTAAAGTGTCCAGTGGTGTCATTCTTACTTAGTCATGACTGATTGATCGCCAGCCCTGTCCTTATCAACACCCACACCTGTGTTAATGGAACAATCACTAAAACGATGTTAGCTGCTCCTCTTAAGGCGGGACTGCAATGATGTTGAAATGTGGGGGTTAAAGTTCATTTTCTAGGCAAATATTGACTTAGCAAGTAATTGCTGTTAAGCTGATCACTCTTTATGACATTCTGGAATATATGCAAATTGCCATTAGAAAAACTGAAGCAGTAGACTTTGTTAAAATTAATATTTGTATCATTCTCAAAACTTTTGGACATGACTGTAGATATTAGTTAAGTCTCCCACCACTCAGACTAAACTTGTCCAAATCCATCAATATCAACAGGCTTGGCCAACAATCTAACATGTATAGATGCCCGAATAATTATGTCAGGGGAGATAGCTATCTGACATGTACGATTTAGTAGTGAAGATCCTTTTGTTTTCTAAATGATAAGCTAAGTCTAGCAGTGCTTCAGTAAGTCAGTAAAAAGTAGTTAGGAGTATTCAAATCATGAAAATCAGAAGGGTGTCCATACTTTGGCACCTGTCAAATTTTGAAATAATGCATATTTCACATTTTCGGTTAGTACAATAAACCTCATTTCAATCCTGAAATATTACTGTGTCCATCAGTTATTACATATATCACACTGAAATAGCTGTTGCAAAAACCCAATTTTAAACAAAAAAAAAGAGTAAGATTAAGAGGGGTGCCCAAACTTTTTCATATGACTGTATGTCATTGTTTCTATCCATGTTTATTTTCAAATAAACTGATATTTCTTCACTTAGAAAAGTTAAGAGAAATCAATACATATATTCTACCATGTACAAGTGTATTTTGATTAGTTTTGTGTCATGAAAATATACAATGTGCTTCCTTTATCAATCTATAAATATGGAAATCATAGCATAAGGTAGCATATTTTTCTGAAACTTCTTCCTGTTTTCCTTATGGATATTATTATTATTATTATTTTAGTATTATATTATTAAATCAATGGCTAAATGCAGGTGTGTGTTTTTGTGGTATTGGCACCAAATATACTACTAGAAAAGAGATAGAAATAATCTCCAGAACATGCAATATGTTTGATGTTCCATGAGATACTTATTCAGGTTTCACATGCAGGTATGATTCTGTGAGCAAACAATAATGACTTCAAAGAGCACAGCAGAAAATCAGTAAAATTACATCCTGGGCTCCGCTTCTAGCAACTCTTCAGGAAAGCTATTTTCATTGTCAAGTCACTGATGTGGCAATGCTGATATTGTCATGATCTTAATATGTAACTTAAAGTAGAGTTAATGGGGTAAACATAAAATGTAACCATTGTTTTAATTTTTTTTTTCAGAAATCAATAGTACATATAAAAAACAACAACTTTGTAATATATATTAGCAAAAAAGATTAGCTTCTTTCACTGCCAGAATTAATCAGTCTTAATCAAAATTCTTGATTCTCAGGTGAAATCTGTTTTCAGTGAAGACTTTTTCATTCCAATGCAAATTCAGGGGCGGACTTACTGCATGTGCAGCCCATGCATTGAACCAGGGCCACGAGTTGGAGGGGGCCCCCGAGGTCCAGTAGCTGTCCACATGGTTAATTTGCATGCTTAAGCAAATTAGCCATGTGGAGCCGACGCAAGCAAGGCGGCCCTTGGGAGCTTTGTATCTACTCCTGAGAGATGCTCCTGACCCCTCGTTCACTTCTCCCCATCTGCAGAACTGGCAGGGCTCAGGGGGCCCCAGTGTGCAGGTCACAAAGATTGCAGAAGAACCCTTTGTGACATCACAGTCATGTGACTCACCAAAGGCCTCCTGCACTGCACTGCTACCTTCGAAGCTCAGGAGTCTGTAGGGAGAAATGACTGTCCCCACACACAGTCTGCTGTGCATAGAGCAGATAAGCTCCATGTGTGATCCCTGCTGCTGTGTTCCCTCTCATTGTAGGTGCACAGTCTATATAATGTAATATATGCTTATCTGTATAGTTACTGTGTGTGTCAACATGTGTGTCAGCACGTGTGTCAGGGTGTGTGTCAGTGCGTGTCTGTCAGTGTGTATGTGTCAATGTATGTGTGGTATTAAGAGCCAGTGTGTGTGTCAATGTATGTCAGTATGTGTCTGTGTGTGTCTGTGTCAGTGAGTGTCAGTGTGTGTGTGTGTTAGTGAATGTCAATGTGTGTGTCAGTGAGTGTGTCAGTGAGTGCCAGTGTGTGTGTGTGTCAGTGAGTGCCAGTGTGTGTGTCAGTGAGTGTCAGTGTGTGTGTGTGTCAGTGAGTGAGTCAGTGTTGGTGTGTGTGTGTGTATTAGTGTGTGTTGGTGAGTGTGTCGGTGAGTGTCAGTGTGAGTGGTGGTGTGAGTGGCGACGTGAGTGTCAGAGTGAGTGTCAGTGAGTGCCAGTGTATGTGTCAGGGATTGTCAGTGAGTGTTAGTGTGTGTGTCAGTGAGTGAATGCCAGTGTGCAGTGAGTGCTAATGTATGTGTCGGTGAGTGTGTCGGTGAGTGTGTCGGTGAGTGTGTCAGTGAGTGCACAGAATGTTGACGCTGAGACTGGAGCAGCAGGGGACCGAGGAGAGTATTTATTTATTATTTTAAAAATCAGTGAATACACAGCAGCCAGAGGACTATGTAGTGTGCATTACACAATATGGAAGATTATAGGGAATACATTCTAATATATGGAGGTCTATGGGGTGTGTACTATACTATATGGAGAACTATGTTGGGTGTATTACTATATGGAGGACTTTGGGGGGTGCATTATTCTATATGGAGGACTATGGTGGGTGTATTATATGATATGGTGGACTATTGAGGATGTATTATAATATGGAATAATATACAGTGCATTATACTATATGAAGGACTATGGGTGGTGCATTATATGATGTGGTGGACTATTGGCTATGCATTATAATATGGGATAATATGCAGTGCATTAAACTATATGAAAGACTATAGGGGGTGCATTATATGATATGGAGGGCTATGGGGGTGCATTATAATATATGGATGACTATGGATTGCATTATACAATATGGAGGATTATGGGGGTGCATTATACAATATGGAGGACTATGGCGGATGCATTATATGATATGGAGGACTATGGGGGTGCATTATACAATATGGAGGACTATGGGGGTGCATTATATGATATGGAGGCAATGGGGGTGCATTACAATATATAGAATACAATGCAGTGCATTACACAATATGGAGTACTATGGTGGGTGCATTATAATGTATGGTGGAATATGGGGTCCTTTATAATATATGGAGCACTAAGTAGTGCATTATACGATATGGACGACTCATATGGGCCCTTTATACTATATAGAAGACTATGTAGGGCCATTATAATATTTGACAAAGTTTGTGGTGGCCATTATATTATTTGGAGGACTATGTGAGGTCCATTATAATATGTCAACGGCTATGAGGGAGCCTTTATACTTTATGGAGGGCTATTTGAGGGTCATTGTCTGGTATGAAAGCAATTATACATTGTGATGGTTTGTGCAGGGTCCATCATACTGTGTGGAGGTTTGTGTGGGTTCCATCATACTATGTAGAGGGCTGTGTTGGGGGCCATTATACTATTTGGAGGGATAGTAGTGGCCATTATACTGTATGTAGGCCCATTTTACTGCTTGGAAGGCTTGTGTGGGGGACACAGTTGGGGGTCACCATACTTTGTTGGTGTAGTAGAGGGGGTACAGTGGGGTCATCATAATGTGTGTGGAAGGTACTTTAGAGGAATTCACTATAGGGGGATTATACAGTGTTTGAGGGGCACTTTTTGTTAGCAACATACTTTATGGGGACAACTAAAAGGCAATCTATAGGCTTCAGTGTGAGGAAAATTACTTTGTAGGCACTGAAAAGTCTTTAGATGTGCTCTTATATGACCCAGCCAAATATTATTTTTTTGGGGGGGGCCCAATTAGAAATTCTGCTATGGAGCCCCGTGATTTCTATGTACACCCCTGCATGACAGTATTGAGCCAGGAGCAGAACTCTTATGATCTCCTGCAGGAAGTGCAATGTAGAAGGTGCAGGAGATCAAAGAGTTCTGCTTTGGGCTCATACAGTCAGACACTGTGATCAGCAGCTGTCTGCCACACAAGTAAGGAGGGAAAGAAAGGGAGGGAGAAGCGCACAAGAGGCCGGGGGTTGCAGTCAGGGGTAAATGCATAGCTCCCAGGGCCCACAGCCATCAGGGCGAGTGCAAAGGGGCATATATATGTTATTTGGAGGCTGTGCTGGGCTGTATGTGTTATTTGGAGGCTGTGCTGGGCTATAAGACCCACTGGTTTTCCCACTACTACCCTTGCACCTCTTCAAACTATCCTCAATTCTGCTGCCCACCTCATCCATCTGTCCCCCCTGCTACTCCCCTGTCTCGCCCCTCTGCCAAGCCCTTCACTGGCTCCCCACTTCCCAGAGATTCCGGTTCAAAACCCTAACCATGGCATACAAAGTTATCCACAACCTGTCCCCTCCATATACCTCTGATTTGGTCACACGCTACCTACCCACGGTCAACCTATGCTCCTCCCAAGAGCTCCTTCTCTTCTCCCCCCAGATCTCCTCCTCCCACAACTGCATACAAAACTTCCCATGCATCCACCATACTCTGGAACTCTCTACCCCATCACATCAGACACTCCACTACCCTGGGAACCATTAAGCCTACAACCTACACTGAGACCTGTCTCACTGCACCGTCTCACCCGCGGACCTCCCCCCGCCTACTTTCTCCCCACCCATCCCTTTTAGACTGTGAGCCCACGTGGACAGGGTCCTCTGCCCTACTGTACCTGTATCATCTGTTTGTTGTCATTTTATGTTATTGTCCTTGTTCGCCCTTGCACATGAAAAGCGCCATGGAAACTAATGGCGCTATATAAATAAATAATAATATATGTTATTTGGAGGCTGTGCTGGGCTATACATGTTATTTGGAGGCTCTGCTGGGCTCTGTGTGGCGCCCCACTACGTAGGTGCCACAAAAGGGGTACTGCACCCAGAAAAGCGGTGTAGTACTCCACTGCAATTGGGACAATGGTCACAAGATGGAGCCCTAGAGCTGCACTCTCACACTAGGATAGTGGTGGGAGGAACTCCGGGAGGGTCTTAGCGACCTCTAGACGGAATTCGAGAGCTCAGGCAGTGAGTCGGTAGAGGAGAGTCGAGTCAGAGGGCCAGAGGAGGAAGAGTGGAGTTGGAGGGAACCAGGCAGCCAGCCAGAAGGAACCAAGAGGGCCATCTCGGCTGAGGGGCCCTGAAAAGAACAGATCCCAAAAGTAACAAAGAAAGCAAGGAAACTCAGGATTGCAGGGTTAACTTGAGTGGGGAGTGAGTAACGGATAGAGTTTGCCCCATAGGAAGAAACTCGGGTACCGGAGCCCGCACCTGTGAGTACTCCAAGTCTCACAGAAAATCTGCTAAACAGGGATATTATAAATATGGCCCTGACTCCCAAAGATCCCACAAGAGGGAAGCCAGAAGCGCAGTAGGCAGCTGTGGCATTCAATAGAAGGTTAACCCGACGGGTACAAAAGGGAGAGGAGACAGAACAAGAGGCAGCAGGAGGCCAGATTATCTACAGGAGATCAGGCTTCACACTGGGAACAGAACAGAAGGAAAAGAAAAGAACATAAAGGAGGGTTCTATCTGCAGCCAGAAATCCCAATTGCAGCCTGGAGCATTCGCCAGTATACCATCTAATGAACTGTTGAATTGTAAGCTGAATAAAAGATTTCAAGTAAAGTTACCCAGTGAAGTGAAGCTTTGACTCAGCTGCATCCTTTCAATCATAAACTGTTTGCTTTTCAGCATCACTGCCCCGGTGGTCCAGTCCCGCCTGCGGGGACCATTCCATCCAAGCTGCAATACCACCGACGACTGGAGGACTTTGGCGGCGCTGGTGATCATCACCAGTCTCAGCAGGTGGCGTCACAACAAAGACATCTTGTAAATAATCCCCTGTAAATAGAACTCCCAAAACAACATTTTCAGTTGACCCCCAGGGCCACGGCTCCGGGATGGCCACCCGTGAATTCCCTGACTAGAAGAAGAGAGAGCCTGAGAGCCGAGTACCCCACAGCCCTGGGCGCACGTCATGTGTATATTATTTGGATCCTGCAACTGGCCTCAAAATCATATATACAGCTCAGCAATAGCCCCCAGATGATAAATACAACCCTGCATAGCCTCAATAATATATATACAGCCCATTCAGTGTGGGAAAACCCACAGCAAGAATTGATATGCTGCAAAATTTCATGCACTAAAATACACAGCATTTATAAATATTATAATCTATATATTAACATAACTTTGTTGCACTATGACGGGGGGGGGAGCATAAAAAGTTTCTTATATAGGGGCCCATTAGATTCGGTGTTCACCCCTGCGCAAATTACAATGAACAATATAAGTAATAGACTGGTAGAGAAGGGGAGAGGGCCCTGCACTTATGGTCTTAGGGTATGTGCGCACTGGTCGGGTCAGGGCCGGATTAGGTGTGTAAACCGCCGGTCGGTTTACATAAATTTCATGCAAATTTATGTTAATCCAAACCAGCGTTTGGATTAACATAGAAACCTATGTAAACCGACACCCGCTGTGCACACAGCGGCGGTTTACACATGCTCATCCGTTGCTAACCCGCTGGGTTCCCAGCGGGTTAGCAAAGAATGAGCTTGCTCTATATTCCGGCAGGTTCTGCAGCGGCTGCAAGCAGAATCATGTGCTGCTTCCAGCCACCGCAACACCGCCGCCGCTAACCCGCCCGTCACCCGCCCGTCTCCCGCCGCACATACCCGACAGGAAGCCGGTGGACGGCTCCGGAGCTTCCTGTCGGGTCCCGCCCAGCCGCCGCCGCCACTAACCCGCCCCCGTGTGCACATACCCTTACAGTCCAGATCACTGGACCACTCTTGGTAGATTCTAGCACCTGTATATCAAGAACACCTGACAATATCTGCCTTTTTTAACGGCTCTGATTTGGTCTCTTAAAGATTTGGCCATTTTTACTGTTTTTCAGAAAGCTCCTTCAAGAACTGACTCTTCACTTGCTGCCTCATATCCTACCTATTGGGCAGATGCCATTTTTAAAATAGTCAATGTTATTCACTTACTTTGCAAGCAGTTTCCATAGAATCATAGAATGGGGGAGTTGGAAGGAACCTCCTGGGTCATCTGCTCTAACCGACTGCTCAAAGCAGGATTCACTAAATCACCCTAGACAGTTTTACATTATGATTAATGTATGTGCTTACTTTTTTCTTTAGGTGCACATAAAAATTATCAGTACCCTCTCTTCGTTATCTGCAGTAGCATATGTGATGTATTAATATGACTAGATAAAGGTTGTCTCTTGATGAAAGTGCTGCTTAAATTACCTATTAGTGTATAAGAATGCTATCAAGAGATTCCCCAGCTTGGGATCCCCCTCTATAACCAGAATTAAATGCTTATCAGAATGAGTAGCTGCTATTTTAGCTGACGTGCGCTGTCTTTGTATTACATGACTGTTCTGGACATATTACAAAACCATAAAGCGCAAAAGGCAAAATCTGTTTTCTTTCCTGATCTTACAAATCAAATAAAAGAAATATAGATTTCAATCATTTATCTTGAAATTGAAAATTTGACAACTCAAAATAAAAAACTAATTCCTTTGTCATGTTCGGTTTGACGAATGGGAATATCTTTGCTGAAGAATCGGCGAACAGTTCACTGAACTTCTCAACCTCATACAAAGATGGGAGGCAAAATCAAGGGCCTAGAAAACACATTCAAAGGCACACAAAAGCTGCCACAGTTCAAACTGTTTCACAGTGGAGCCCCGCTATTTTGGCACAGACATTATCTTTCTACACTATTACTTAGCAAGCTTCAGCGCCACTATAACCATGCTTCCAGGCCTGCTAAAGAACCTCAGACATTCTCATGACTTTCCTGAGGTTGCCTCATGTTACACAGCAGGTATCACGCTGTAGGGAATTGTGTGACCTGAGATAACCTAGCTGTAAAACTAGCTGTAGTTGTGATATAGCCCAATAAGTAGTAGATATATATCTCGCCGGTATCGTGAGACAGCTCGTGTGAGGAGCGGTGACATCAGGGAGTGCAGCGCAATTCAAACTTGCGCAATAGCCCCTGTGTGACCCTTCGAGTCTGAACTGCACTAATGTTTGTGATGGCACCACTTGTTACACTCTCACACGTAACTGCTTGCCTGCTCTTACTGCATATGAGGAAAGCTTTCTGTGAACTTGACCCCACTATAATATTGTAATATGTGCCCATGGTACGTTGATTAAAGCTTCTTTTGAAGCAGATTTTGAAAATCTTCATGTCTATCTTTAAGCCAGCAAAGTCTATGAGAATTCAGAAGTGCTGCCCTTTAGGGCAAGGATGTCTAACTTCAGTCCTCAAGGTCTAAAAACAGTGCAGGTTTTCAGGATTTCCTTAGCATTGCACAAGTGCTAATTTCATCACCTGCAGAGGTGATCATTTCAGTCCCTTGTGTAATGGGAAGCAAAATCTGAAAACATGCACTGTTTGCGGGCCTTGAGGACCACACTTGACCATCCACTTTCTACAGGAGTGTGTGAGGTGTCTTGCATTTCCATACCTCAGATAGTCAGGCCTACGGCTTATTTGCCAATCTCTGTAAGCAGTATCAAAGCATCTTTTTGCAGAAACAGTCCAGCACACGAGGAGTGAAGTAAAAAAACTTTACTGTAGCACAGACCGTTATAAGTCTTAAACACACATATATGAACATACACAGTAAATAAGGAAAGTCCCACAGGGATCAGCATACTCTATTAAAATGGTGCAAAGTATATTAAGGATAGAGTCCTGCTAATCCAGCAGGGGGAAATGCAACCATTGCTAAATTTGGGAAGGGGCCTCAGTGTTTGAAGAACTGAAAAACAACTGAAGAAACAAAATTCCAACTAAGGGACGGGTCAGCAACCCAACAACATGCCTTTTTTAGGGAAGTCCATTTTAATTACAAAAAAACTCTCTTGCAGCTTTCTCAGTGCTTCACAGAATGGAGGTCGCAATTCCTTATGCTACTCCGCTGTCAGATGATGTTGGGAGGTCACAGGGCCTATTCCTGCAGGGGAATTCTCCACCACCACCTGCCCCCAGAACACCCCATTATGGCCACCACTGGAGAAGAGGATGTAGGAATTAGGGGGCAACCACCCTCTCTAGGAGAGACGGGAGCAGCTAGTGGAACACTGACAGGCCTTTTGGCTTTTGGTGCAGCTATATGGCAACCAATACTTCCACCCAATGACACATTTCTCCCCATTGGCCTTCTTCTGCAACTTCTCAAAGTCGTTGTTGGTGGAAACTCGACTTACACCAATTACAAACCACCACTTGCTGCCCATCACCTTCTTGAAGGTGATTTCCTCCCCAACATACATGCGCAGTCTTTTGGGAAGATAGTCACGCAGCAGAGTGGACCAGTTGACATAGCAAATATGCACAGTACCTTCTTCAGCTAGGATGACAAACCCCCTATTATGAAAGAATGCCACTACTTTGCTTCAGGTGCATTGGCCGTCGAAGTCATTTGCCTTCGGCCCATGCAACCACTTTCGGCCGATGGCTTTAGTGAGCCAAATGTACTCAAGAAAGTAGAATGGTCAGGGTGGTTCATACCTTATTGGACAGTTGCTTGAAGGGGGTAGGGCTCCCCACATGGCATTCTCCAAGTTGAAGACCTTTGGAGGGGGTGCTTGGAATTCCAAATCACATATGTGTCCATGACATGTGTGGGTTGTTCCGGGTCTAGTGCTGCTGAATCAATCTCTGCCCCTGTAGTGGTGAGGAAGAGCAAAGCAGCCGTAGTCAAACTGCGTACTGCAGGCACAAGTTAGCAAACAGTAACTGAAGCAGAGTTTAGCTGCATTGTACTACAATGAACTGCAAACATGGTACCGGGCTCCATGGTGTTGCCACGTTGCTTTGCCTAGGGGCCCGCCTCTTCCAGTGCCAGGACACATAGAATCACTAACTGGATATTATTGTTTGCACACTCTAGTTGCGCAAAAAACTACTAGAAAAAAGCAGCATAAAAAACTCACCATGTATGCCAAAAGCAGAATCAAAATGCACTCTCAGGCTGCAGTCAGAGCCCATATGTGAAGCAAGCCCAGCTGCAGGCTGATATATCACCTCTACCAACAAGATGTGGGAGGCGATCTGCCATGCATAGACTGAGCCTGCTTAGAGCACCATTCACACAGATACAGTTGATGCAGAGTGTCTGAAAGTGACCCATCCTGCCCCGCTGCTTGAGCGATGGGTCGCACAGTACGATACCTCTGCACCACTAGATGAATGGCACCCCTAAGGGCCCAACTGCAACCTGGATAGATAAAAAGTGCAAAAAGTCTCTTATATGATGAATAAAAAACTTTTACAAATGGGATTTTGGTTCATGCAATGGCCAAGACATTTAAGCTGATGACCCACGACAAGGGATCCCATGCTCATCAGTCCTATCAAAAACGTGTGCAAAAAACTACTAGAAAAAAGCAGCATAAAAAACTCACCATGTATGCCAAAAGCAGAATCAAAATGCACTCTCAGGCTGCAGTCAGAGCCCATATGTGAAGCAAGCCCAGCTGCAGGCTGATATATCACCTCTACCAACAAGATGTGGGAGGCGATCTGCCATGCATACACTGAGCCTGCTTAGAGCACCATTCACACAGATACAGTTGATGCAGAGTGTCTGAAAGTGACCCATCCTGCGCCGCTGCTTGAGCGATGGGTCGCACAGTACGATACCTCTGCACCACTAGATGAATGGCACCCCTAAGGGCCCAACTGCAACCTGGATAGATAAAAAGTGCAAAAAGTCTCTTATATGATGAATAAAAAACTTTTACAAATGGGATTTTGGTTCATGCAATGGCCAAGACATTTAAGCTGATGACCCACGACAAGGGATCCCATGCTCATCAGTCCTATCAAAAACTTGTGCAAAAAACTACTAGAAAAAAGCAGCATAAAAAACTCACCATGTATGCCAAAAGCAGAATCAAAATGCACTCTCAGGCTGCAGTCAGAGCCCATATGTGAAGCAAACCCAGCTGCAGGCTGATATATCACCTCTACCAACAAGATGTGGGAGGCGATCTGCCATGCATACACTGAGCCTGCTTAGAGCACCATTCACACAGATACAGTTGATGCAGAGTGTCTGAAAGTGACCCATCCTGCGCCGCTGCTTGAGCGATGGGTCGCACAGTACGATACCTCTGCACCACTAGATGAATGGCACCCCTAAGGGCCCAACTGCAACCTGGATAGATAAAAAGTGCAAAAAGTCTCTTATATGATGAATAAAAAACTTTTACAAATGGGATTTTGGTTCATGCAATGGCCAAGACATTTAAGCTGATGACCCACGACAAGGGATCCCATGCTCATCAGTCCTATCAAAAACTTGTGCAAAAAACTACTAGAAAAAAGCAGCATAAAAAACTCACCATGTATGCCAAAAGCAGAATCAAAATGCACTCTCAGGCTGCAGTCAGAGCCCATATGTGAAGCAAGCCCAGCTGCAGGCTGATATATCACCTCTACCAACAAGATGTGGGAGGCGATCTGCCATGAATACACTGTGCCTGCTTAGAGCACCATTCACACAGATACAGTTGATGCAGAGTGTCTGAAAGTGACCCATCCTGCGCCGCTGCTTGAGCGATGGGTCGCACAGTACGATACCTCTGCACAACTAGATGAATGGCACCCCTAAGGGCCCAACTGCAACCTGGATAGATAAAAAGTGCAAAAAGTCTCTTATATGATGAATTAAAAACTTTTACACTCTGCATCAACTGTATCTGTGTGAATGGTGCTCTAAGCAGGCTCAGTGTATGCATGGCAGATCGCCTCCCACATCTTGTTGGTAGAGGTGATATATCAGCCTGCAACTGGGCTTGCTTCACATATGGGCTCTGACTGCAGCCTGAGAGTGCATTTTGATTCTGCTTTTGGCATACATGGTGAGTTTTTTATGTTGCTTTTTTCTAGTAGTTTTTTGCACAAGTTTTTGATAGGACTGATGAGCATGGGATCCCTTGTCGTGGGTCATCAGCTTAAATGTCTTGGCCATTGCATGAACCAAAATCCCATTTGTAAAAGTTTTTTATTCATCATATAAGAGACTTTTTGCACTTTTTATCTATCCAGGTTGCAGATGGGCCCTTAGGGGAGCCATTCATCTAGTGGTGCAGAGGTATCGTACTGTGCGACCCATCGCTCAAGCAGTGGCGCAGGATGGGTCACTTTCAGACACTCTGCATCAACTGTATCTGTGTGAATGGTGCTCTAAGCAGGCTCAGTGTATGCATGGCAGATCGCCTCCCACATCTTGTTGGTAGAGGTGATATATCAGCCTGCAGCTGGGCTTGCTTCACATATGGGCTCTGACTGCAGCCTGAGAGTGCATTTTGATTCTGCTTTTGGCATACATGGTGAGTTTTTTATGCTGCTTTTTTCTAGTAGTTTTTTGCACAAGTTTTTGATAGGACTGATGAGCATGGGATCCCTTGTCGTGGGTCATCAGCTTAAATGTCTTGGCCATTGCATGAACCAAAATCCCATTTGTAAAAGTTTTTAATTCATCATATAAGAGACTTTTTGCACTTTTTATCTATCCAGGTTGCAGTTGGGCCCTTAGGGGTGCCATTCATCTAGTGGTGCAGAGGTATCGTACTGTGCGACCCATCGCTCAAGCAGCGGCGCAGGATGGGTCACTTTCAGGCACTCTGCATCAACTGTATCTGTGTGAATGGTGTTCTAAGCAGGCTCAGTGTATGCATGGCAGATCGCCTCCCACATCTTGTTGGTAGAGGTGATATATCAGCCTGCAGCTGGGCTTGCTTCACATATGGGCTCTGACTGCAGCCTGAGAGTGCATTTTGATTCTGCTTTTGGCATACATGGTGAGTTTTTTATGCTGCTTTTTTCTAGTAGTTTTTTGCACAAGTTTTTGATAGGACTGATGAGCATGGGATCCCTTGTCGTGGGTCATCAGCTTAAATGTCTTGGCCATTGCATGAACCAAAATCCCATTTGTAAAAGTTTTTTATTCATCATATAAGAGACTTTTTGCACTTTTTATCTATCCAGGTTGCAGTTGGGCCCTTAGGGGTGCCATTCATCTAGTGGTGCAGAGGTATCGTACTGTGCGACCCATCGCTCAAGCAGCGGCGCAGGATGGGTCACTTTCAGACACTCTGCATCAACTGTATCTGTGTGAATGGTGCTCTAAGCAGGCTCAGTGTATGCATGGCAGATCGCCTCCCACATCTTGTTGGTAGAGGTGATATATCAGCCTGCAGCTGGGCTTGCTTCACATATGGGCTCTGACTGCAGCCTGAGAGTGCATTTTGATTCTGCTTTTGGCATACATGGTGAGTTTTTTATGCTGCTTTTTTCCTAGTAGTTTTTTGCACAAGTTTTTGATAGGACTGATGAGCATGGGATCCCTTGTCGTGGGTCATCAGCTTAAATGTCTTGGCCATTGCATGAACCAAAATCCCATTTGTAAAAGTTTTTTATTCATCATATAAGAGACTTTTTGCACTTTTTATCTATCCAGGTTGCAGTTGGACCCTTAGGGGTGCCATTCATCTAGTGGTGCAGAGGTATCGTACTGTGCGACCCATCGCTCAAGCAGCGGCGCAGGATGGGTCACTTTCAGACACTCTGCATCAACTGTATCTGTGTGAATGGTGCTCTAAGCAGGCTCAGTGTATGCTTGGCAGATCGCCTCCCACATCTTGTTGGTAGAGGTGATATATCAGCCTGCAGCTGGGCTTGCTTCACATATGGGCTCTGACTGCAGCCTGAGAGTGCATTTTGATTCTGCTTTTGGCATACATGGTGAGTTTTTTATGCTGCTTTTTTCTAGTAGTTTTTTGCACAAGTTTTTGATAGGAATGATGAGCATGGGATCCCTTGTCGTGGGTCATCAGCTTAAATGTCTTGGCCATTGCATGAACCAAAATCCCATTTGTAAAAGTTTTTTATTCATCATATAAGAGACTTTTTGCACTTTTTATCTATCCAGGTTGCAGTTGGGCCCTTAGGGGTGCCATTCATCTAGTGCTGCAGAGGTATCGTACTGTGCGACCCATCGCTCAAGCAGCGGCGCAGGATGCGTCTCTTTCAGACACTCTGCATCAACTGTATCTGTGTGAATGGTGCTCTAAGCAGGCTCAGTGTATGCATGGCAGATCGCCTCCCACATCTTGTTGGTAGAGGTGATGTATCAGCCTGCAGCTGGGCTTGCTTCACATATGGGCTCTGACTGCAGCCTGAGAGTGCATTTTGATTCTGCTTTTGGCATACATGGTGAGTCACACTCTTGTTGCCTAGCTCCTCAGTAACACCTCTATGGGATGGGCTGCAGAAGGCACCTGACTTACATTACAAATCCTATTCCCCACAGGTAACACTTGGGTTTGTGGTTGGCTGAAGTGATTATTGAAGCCTGACATATTTGGAGGAGAAATAATGAAAACAAATAAGTTTATTCAGCTCAACACCAATTAATCTGGAATGGGGAATAAGACTAGTGGCCAGAAGTGCACGGACAAGTACAATTTTAATTACACATATAACACACTTGTGCACATGACAAAAATCAGTCCTGTAAATATATATAAAATCTAATGAAAAAAAGTGATTGAAGATTTTTAAGATGAAATATCCATTGTATGATGTTTCAGGACTATGAACAGATCTATAAGACTATGTATGTGAAGCATATAATGGCCATATGCTATTTTTATATGAAATGCTATCAAATAAGTGTAGAGGAGAAGGACTCTCATGCTACTATCCCTCTGTAATAATAAAGGTTTGCTCTCCCCCCAAAATAATAAACTATGATAATAAAATATAAATAAATACATATTATATATATATATATATATATATATATATATATATATATATATATATACCGTATGTTTTGCTTTATAAGACGCTCCGGATTATAAGACGCACCCCCACATTTGATGAAGGAAAAGAGGAAAAAATTTTTTTTAATGTCAAATGGGGTTCACCTTATAATGCCAGTGTCCGTCTTATATATATGTCCTCCAACCTGGTATATATATCCCCCACATAGCCTTCATTTTGGCACACTGTCCCCCCTATCCTGGCACAGTCCCCCATGTTGCACACAGTCCCCATATAAGGCTGGCACACAGTCCCCATATAAGGCTGGCACACAGTCCCCATATAATGCTGGCACACAGTCCCCATAAGGCTGGCACACAGTCCCCATAAGGCTGGCACACAATCCCCATAAGGCTGGCACACTCCCCATAAGGCTGGCACACTCCCCATAAGGCTGACACACTGCCCATAGGGCTGGCACACTCCCCATAGGGCTGTCACACTCCCCATAGTGCTGACACACTCCCCATAGTGCTGACACACTCCCCATAAGGCTGGCACACTCCCCATAAGGCTGGCACACTCCCCATAGAGCTGGCACACTCCCCATAGGGCTGGCACACTCCCTATAAGGCTGGCACACTCCCCATAAGGCTGGCACACTCCCCATAGTGCTGACACACTCCCCATAGTGCTGACACACTCCCCATAGTAATGACACACTCCCCATAAGGCTGGCACACTCCCCATAAGGCTGGCACACTCCCCATAGAGCTGGCACACTCCCCATAGGGCTGGCACACTCCCCATAGGGGGCACACTCCCCATAGGGCTGGCACACTCCCCATAAGGCTGCCGCACATTTAAAATAATAAACAATGTCATAATCACCCTCTCCTCGCTCCCTTGCCGTCCACGCTTTCACCGCTCTCTGTGCTCTCTGTGCTGTGGTGGCATCCGGGTACTGTGAGCAGCGCGCAGGTGATGACGTCACTTTGCAGCGACGCTCACAAGACCCGGATGCCGGCAAGACAGCGGGGATGGCGGTGACAGCAGGGAGAGAGGAGAGCGGTGAGTATGATTGTGCTCCTGGGATAGTCAGTGCCTTCCTCGCTTTCAATGCATGGAAAGCACTGACTATCCACATGGGACTGGAGCCTCTGGGCTGCGGTCCCGCTCCTGTAGTATGGGCTGCTCCGCTGGTGATTGACAGCGGGAAGCAGTGCATATTACAGGAGATAATGAGTGGCGCCATGTGACCACGTGGCCGCTGCTGCAGCCTCCTACAGCCTCCTGAGAGTCCCCGGACACCGCTCCACAGCCCCCCCACCACACAAGTATTGTTTCACATTATAAGACGCACCCCCCACTTTCCCCCAAAATTTTGGGAACAAAAGTGTGTCTTATAATGCAAAAAATACAGTATATATATATATATATATATATATATATATATATATATATATATATGATTCAAGAAAAGGAAAAAAATTATCAGGCTCTCCTAAGGACATTGTAAGCATCCTGGACTTAACAACTGTCGCCATAACTGGCACTGTTACCAACATTCACACCCTACAATTGTCAAAAACACCTGCAAACTCCAGGAAGCTTGAAAAAATTATTTCAAAAGTACAACAAAATTCTAAGCTTAACACAGGCCGGTAGACCCAATGGCTGGGTAACCATAAGATTAGGTGTTGTTCTCAGCCAGCAGGTCTTCCGATGAGTGTTTTGGCCACAAACAATTAGGGAAAGTTTAAATGCCATTTTGAATTTTAAACTTTTTTCCCAAACAAAGCCTTTTTTGAAAATTTCTTGGTAAATTGCTTGGGTTTGTGAACTGAATTGTCAATGTTCATGCCGAATTTGAAATTGTCGAACGTTCGCTCATGTCTAGTCACGATACAAGAAACATATCTATATTTGCTTTGTATTTTGGCCATTTTTCTTTTTATTTATTATAAGTTTATCTGTATACTTCTCTATCTGCTCACTATAGGTTGGCAAGCCTAAAATGATTTACTTTTAATTAAAGACATATTATCTATTTACCTGGAAGTCACTTTTTTGCCGCAGCAAGTAAGATGAGATTTACAATTTCATGATGAACATTTATCTTTATACTGTTTATTCCAAGTTGATTACCGTGAAGGACAGATAAGAAATAATCATGAACACTACTATATATAATGAAAAAGATTCTTCTAATTAAGGTCCGATCATTGCTTTTCTTTGACTTAATGGCTTGCAGTATATTTATAGTTTGCAAGTATTTGCTGTCTATTTGTGTTTAGACCACAAAGGACACAACCAACAAATGTTCTAAATAAACCAGTTAAATGGGTTTTCCCACAAGCAAAGTTAATTTTAAAGATAATTTTAATCAATATATCTTGGAATAATAATAATTTCCACAATATAATTTATTTAAAATAACATTTTTTGTGTTTTGATAATCCTATATATGTGCCCCTGCAATGTACTGTTTAATGGCCGCATCTGACCATACAGGGTCCTGGTCTGATCATACCAGATCTCCTGGACCGGGGAGGAAATTAAAAAGTATACAGAGATTACAGCACGGAATTACAGCTGATTCTTTCTCTGAAACATTCCTCTGTCTGTTTTTATTTTTCAAAATGATTTACCTTGAAAAAATAATTATTTGTGATCCCATACTTTAATATCGATATACTCTTTTACTCCTCCCCTGCCTAGAAGAGATGGTATGATCAGATCATGTCCCTGTATGGTAAGACCATATAAGGTCATTATACAGTACATGGCAGGTACAAATACACTGTGTGCAGAATTATTAGGCAAGTTATATTGTAGAGGATTATTTTTATTATTGATCAACAACTATGTTCTCAATCAACACCAAAAGACTCAAATATCAAAGCTTAATATTTTTGGAAGTTGGAGTGTTTTTTTTTTAGATTTGGCTATTTTAGGAGGATATCTGTTTGTGCAGGTAACTATTAATGTGCAGAATTATTAGGCAACTTAATAAAAAACAAATATATTCTCATCTCACTTGTTTATTTTCACCAGGTAAACCAATATAACTGCACAATAAACATTTTTGACATGCAAAAACAAAATCCCAAAAAATTAGTGACCAATATAGCCACCTTTCTTTATGATGACACTTAACAGCCTTCCATCCATAGATTCTGTCAGTTGCTTGATCTGTTTACAATCAACATTGCGTGCAGCAGCCACCACAGCCTCCCAGACATTGTTCCGAGAGGTGTACTGTTTTCCCTCCCTGTAGATCTCACATTTTAGGAGGGACCACAGGTTCTCTATGGGGTTCAGATCAGGTGAACAAGAGGTCCATGTCATTATTTTTCTTCTTTTAGACCTTTACTGACCAGCCACCCTGTGGAGTAGTTGGATACATGTGATGGTGCATTGTCCTGCATGAAAATCATGTTTTTATTGAACAATACCGACTTCTTCCTTTACCACTGCTTGAAGAAGTTGTCTTCCAGAAACTGGCAGTAGGTCTGTGAGTTGAGCTTCACTCCATCCTCAACCCGTAAAGGTCCCACAAGTTCATCTTTGATGATACCAGCCCATACCAGTAGCCCACCTTCTCCTTGTTGGCGTCTGAGTCGGAGTGGAGCTCTCTGCCCTTTACTGATCCAGCCTCTGGTCCATCTATTTGGTCCATCAAGAGTCACTCTCATTTCATCAGTCCATAAAACCTTTGAAAAATGAGTCTTAAGATATTTCTTGGCCCAGTCTTGACATTTTATCTTATGTTTCTTGTTCAAAGGTCGTCGTTTTTCAGTCTTCCTTGCCTTGGCCATGTCCCTGAGTATAGCAGACTTTGTGCTTTTTGATACTCCAGTAACGTTGCAGCTCTGAAATATTGCAAAACTGGTGGCAGATGGCATCTTGGCAGCTTCACGCTTGATTTTCCTAAATTCATGGGCAGTTATTTGACGCCTTTTTTGCCCAACACGCTTCTTGCGACCCTGTTGGCTATTTGCCATGAAACGCTTGATTGTTCGGTGATCACGCTTCAAACGTTTGGCAATTTCAAGACTGCTGCATCCCTCTGCAAGACATCTCATAATTTTAGACTTTTCAGAGCCTGACAAATCTCTCTTCTGACCCATTTTTCCAAAGGAAAAGAAGTTGCCTAATAATTAAACACACCTTACATAGGGTGTTTATGTCATTACACCACACCCCTCCTCATTACAGACATGCACATCACCTGATTTACTTAATTGGTAGTTGGCTCTCAAGCTTATACAGCTTGGAGTAGGACAACATACATTAAAAGTATCAAATAATCAAAATACTCATTTAGCTAATAATCTAATATACACTGTGTGCAGAATTATCTCAGCACAGGGATATTTTTTTGCAAAAGCATCCAATTGTGGAAATTATTATTATTCCAAGATCTATTGATTAAAATCAATTTTTTTGTGGGAAAATCCCTTTATTTAAAAATAGACAGTTTTCTTATTTGTTTCTCCATTTTTCAAAAACATTGGTGCATATGGCTTCATATGTTTACATAACACTGGAGTTGAGTGTACCTTTTAAAATTTGGTTTGGTTTGCCAAATTTAACGATGTTGAGCAAACCTGTTCAGGATCGGAGTTTGAGTGCTTTATGTTTCCAAAGCACTGGAGTGAGCATCATAGAACTAATGTTAAAGCTTTCAGGACCCTGGATAGCGGCAGATACAGTACTCACATTACGTACTGTATCTCCTCCACAGCGAGGAGCCGCTAGCTTCAATTCATAAAATAGTAAAAGCCAACAATAGCCAGCAATACACCTAATTAACCCTTCATATGCTGCCCCATATGGTCAACATGTCTCTAGGGAGGGTGGACACTCCCTGGAGACATGGTGCCCACATATTATATTAACTTTAACACTTTGTTCATCCCCGCAGTTGCAGGGATGAACAAATAATTCGGCAACCGCATTGTACATTATGAGCAATCCGGTTACCGGATCCGGGTTTAAAGACATATTTTGAACACAAAATGTGTCTGAAGGCTTATGCAATTACCGCATCCGGATCTGGATGCGGTAATCGCAATGAGCCTTTCAAGCCTAAGCTGCGTTTTTGTTTCCTTGCAAAACCAATGTGAAATAGGAATCGCTGTCCACAGATATTTGTTTAATTGGTGTAAAGAAAGTGAAGCCTGCACAGGTTTCTGCATTTTGAAAAGAATGAGCATGTCAATTCTTTTCAAAATGCAGAGCTGTGTTTTACCATAGGATTAGTATTGTCTATTGGAGAATACACTATAGTCGGTTAGTGGAGAAGAGGAGAGAGAGAATGAACACCAGCAGGGAAAATCAGGTAAAAATATAGTGAACTTGCACTTCAAAACACAATTAAACCTTCATCAAAAATGCTGTAAAACCAAAACTAAAAAATTCCTGCCAGGGGTTTTGTTTATAAATACTACTGTCACCGCTTTTGCAATGTTTTAGTGCATTTTTTAGTGTACTGTATTTTTATAAAACACAGTGTGAGAACATAACCTTAATGTGTGATTGCTGAGGACCTGGTGCAAAAGTGGAGTTTTTCAAATAGTGGGCAGTGAAACTGTGGAAGATTTGAAAGGTGGAGGTGGAGCTGGGGAGGAGGCAGGACTGGGGTGGAGTCTTGGGGGGGGGGTCCAAAATTTTTTTCTAGTGAGGGGCCCTGAAAATCCTATTGTCAGCCCTGCTAGGCTGTATATGTTACCTGGAAGCTATGCTTGGCTGTATATATTACCTGGAAGCTATGCTGGGCTGTGTAAATTACCTGGAAGCTATGTCGGGCTGTATATTACCATGAAGCTATGCTGGGCTGTATATATTACCTGGAGGCTGTGCAGGGCTATATATGTCATTTGGAAGCTGTGCTGGGCTGTATGGGTTATTTGGAGGCTGTGCTGGGCTATATATGTTATTTGGAGACTGTGCTGGGTTGTATATATTATTTGGATGCTGCAACTGGCTTCTAAATGTAGCCCAGCAGCAGCCTCCAGATATTATATACAGCCCTGCATAGCCTCAATGGGGACCCAAAACATTTTTTTGCACAGGGGCCCACTTCAGTCTTTGTCCTCCCCTACATGGATTAGCTCATCTTTAATTGCTTCAAATCACTGTAATATCGCTAATCAACACTAAATTACTATTTTAAATTAAAGTAAGCAAAATTCAGGCAAGTATTTTATAAGACAGTAAAAGACACATAGTGGGGCTGGTGCAGGCTGCTAAGTAAATATTTAGATATTAAATTTACCTATAACACTGAATAATACTACATATTGTCTGTAATCTGGCAAGTTTACTTTGAAAGATGAAATCTAAATTAATTTTAATAATATTAAATATTATTTACAAATACCATGAGTAAATTGAGAGCGAGAGTTTCAAGGAACTGTGTGGTAGTCATTGCTGCTCTATATTAAAAGTACCATACCTAAATCCTATTTTAATGGCTATTAAGTATTCAAGGGCTGACATTGAAACACCTATTGAACACAACCCAAACAAATAAGGTTTTAAAGGACATTACAGATCATTATGTATAGCAATTATAATTTGTGAGACTTTGAATAAAACCAACTTTTATCTTTTATCTAGATCCGCATGCATATAAGCCAATGCGCATGCCCAGAAAGAGATCTCTTTCTGGGAATGCGCATTGGCTTATACGTATGCGGATCTAACAAAGGCATCCACAAGGCCTTGCATACAACTATGTACGCATAGACAATAATGCCTGGTTTATCTGCACCCATGCACATGCGGAAGCTTGCGCATATTTCAACACCCCTAAAACGCAACATGTTGCGTTTCCCGTCCACGGAAATTAGACACGCCGGTACGCATACGCACCCATATGCATGCCCAAAAATGTCCCTGCGCACAAATGCGCACTCCATGTTATAGATGAGTGCGCAGTACGCTTGCGTATTTCTTAACTTTTATGCGCAGCGTTTGCTGCGCTGCGAACGCAAATGTGAAACCACCCTCAATTCTTTTCACGTATCTCCCGGTGTTTTTCTCTAAGACTATATGATATAAACACATGGGAAAAAATTACACCAAAAATGTACATTAAACCGCACCAAAAAACGCATGCTAAATACTAAACTCATAGCATTTTTTCTGTTGTGTTTTTCCTGCCAAGAGATGCAGATTTGGTGCAGAAATAATATATTAAGTGGGCACACAGCCTAAGGCTCGTAAGGATTTTGTCCAGAGAACAGACCAATCTATATCTGTATGCATTCTGAGATTCTGTGAAGCAGTCTCTTATTTCTTTATTATATACATTTATATCAGTTAAGGAGCAGGAATAATTTGGCTTCATAACTTTATTTTGAATGAATTATCAATCTTTTTCCTTTTAAATACATTGATTGTTAGATATCCAATATTTTGCAGGCTAAAATATTTAAAGGGAACTAGTCAGCTCGATTTAGCCCCCCTAACTTATCACTACCTGTCACTACACCTTGCTACCAGATCCCTTTCTGAACTAAAACTACAGTACAATGTTTGTAAAAAAATATTTATTAACTTACATATTTCCATGGTAATGAGGCATCAGGCTATATCCGTAGTCTGACATGGGTGGTCTCCTGTGTCCCGTCTCCCCGCTCCCTGTTCTTATCACGCCACACTGGGCATCATCATTCCTTCTCCCGCTCTCCCCCGGCTCTGTGATTCAAATCTCCCCCCTCTGTGTGTATGAGGCCGTTCTGGCATCATTTCCGCACCTACACTTGTGAAGTCTCAGTGCGCATGCTTAGCAGCCCTACCTGATTGCACGGGTCTTCTGGGCATGCTCACGGAGCATAATGGAGCCAATAAGTGCACCTCGGAAGACTTCACACAGTGTCGTACACACAGAGGGGGGAGATTTGAATCACAGAGCCGGGGGCGCAACAGGGAAATCAATGATGACGCCCAGCAGGGCATGATAAGACCAGGGAGGGGGAGAGAATGGAGACCCGGAGACCGCCTATGTCAGTCTACAGACGTAAACTGGATGCCTCATTACCAAGGAAATATGTAAGTTACGAAGTCATTTTTTACAAACATTATAGTGTAGTTTTAGCTCAGAGAGGGATGGTTAGGGATGTGCTAGCAAGGTACAGGGACAGGTGTTGATAGGAGAGGGGGCTAAATCGAGCTGACATGTTCCCATTAAATATATTCTTAACAGAATATTAAAAGACTTCATACTGGAGAGAAAATTGAGTACTTTTATTACTTGTTAACAATGTATTTTAGCAATTATTATTCTAAAATATGACAATTCCCTTTAAGTCACATACAATATATGTGTGTGTGCAAACATATATTCTAAATAGAGCAGCTCCATTAACAATTCTACTTTTTATAATTTTGCACATTTCAATTCCCCTAGTGACTTTAAAGATGACATTAGGTTAGACAATCTAAATATCAAGATTAATTAAAAACTTGCTGTAGTCATTGATAGTAGAAGACGTAATAATTTTGGGCAAAAGAAACTTTCCTACTAGGGCTATAATTGCAAATGATAGATTTAGTGTAATGACGATAAGATGAATAGAGAGGCTTAACTGCAAAGAACAGTTTTGTAATTATTACTCATCTTGTATTAGAGTAGAAAATGTACTTACCTTTAGGCAGTATTTAAGCAAGTCTTTGTAAGAGAAAACAAAAGAACACTTCTGAAATGTTACATATTTGCATCTTGAAGTTACCCTCCTAAAAATTAGTGAATGGTGATACATTATAAACAGCTGTCTTGAATAGGAAAAATACTGTAAAGTTGGGAGTTGGATACATGTTCTTCGGTTGTGAGATCTACTGTCGGGATTTGAGGATCTACCCTAATGGTATCATCACACGGGGAGATCTCCCGGCGATGTTGCGGGCGATCTCATGAACGTGCACTGCACATCGCTGCAGCATCGCTCGTGAGACGTCACACGTAGCAATATTACCGTCAACCCAAGTCGAACTGGCGATTCCGGAATCGCCTGAAACAATCTTGAAGCGATGTTGGCTTTTCAGAACGCCATGTCACACAGCACCACCTCACCGTCAATGTGGTATACAGAATGGATTGCCTGAACACAGACATCGCCTGTGCCATTGCTATCGCCGCGTCACACGGCAGTAGGCATACGGATCGCTCAAGCTACATCGCCTGATTTCCCGACACTGTTGGGAAATCTCTGAACTCAGAAACAGAGATTAATCGCCATTCAGTTGCCTTGTTACACGCGGTGACTCACAGGCGATGTCGCTTCAACATCGCCTGAACAGGAAGATCTCGGCGACATCGCCGGCGATATCTCCCCATGTGACGGGCCCTTAAGGACTATTGTGGAGCTAAAAGCATGTGCTTCAGTTGTGACATCCGTCATCTGGAGGAACTTAAGGACTATTGTGGTCGGCTGGTTTGGGATCCTGTGTATTTGGCACAATGCATTGTGGCCATTTACATGGAGTTGCTATAATACTGTGTACGGATGCAAATAAAACTTGTTGCATCGTTATCCTACCTAGGTGATTATTACAACCCACAACTTCAGATCTTCATAGTCTGTTTCCCTCAGCCTTTTTCCTATGTTATTTCATTTTCAGTGATGAGTCCAGTGAACTCGCTGTCCTTCTCACTAACCATGGTGAGTTCAGAACAATTAAGGGTTTAGGCACGTGATCGAAATGGGTGAAGGACCCATATAGGGACATTAGGGAGTGCAGGGCACAGACTCAGATAAGTGCCAGGAGATGTCCCCTTTTCCCATTCCCTATGTCTAGGGCTTTCTTTCTATTCCATCCCTGTTTTCTCCTCTGTGTTGTGAAGCATGCCAGGCATATGTATGCTTTGGTGTGAGAGCCCAGTGATAGTCTGCAGAGCAGTTGAAGTGATCACAATGATGCAGACATCAGCGAACACCAAGAGAAGCAGAGGTAACTTGGCACTGAATCTGGGAAAAGTGAGTAACTGAGCCTGAGAACAGTGATTTCCTAAAAGATGAAAAACTAATTTTAAGAGGCTGCAGTACCTATTCAGTTTTTATATAGTCATATTTTCTCTTAGGCTAGGGTTACACTGGCGTCGTTGATGCGTTTTTTCCATGCGTTTTTCACACTTGTCTTTTGTGAAAAATGCATGGAAAAACGCATCCATAGGCCCCAATGCAAAAAACGCATGACCTAAATGCCATGCGTTTATTGGATGCGTTTTTTGGCTCAGCACCAAAAAATGTTGCATGATGCGTTTTTTGATCATTTTCAAAAATGCATGCGTTTTTCTAACATGGGGCCCTATGGTAAATCCATGCAAAAACGCATGGCACTAAATGTTACCATGTGTTTTTGCATGCATTTTTGCTTGCGTTTTTTAAGGCTGCTCCAGACCTACCATCAAAAACGCAGCCTGCCAAAAACATCCTCAAAAACGCAGACAAGTATGACCCTAGCCTAAGGCACGCAATAGCGGGCATTTGGTCAAAATGCATTTTTGATATGCGTTTGTCTGTGTTTTTTAATGGCCAATTAAGTGGGGTGGAGCCCTATAAAATAAGGTGTATGTGATAGACAGATAGGATGGATAGATATATAGATGGTAGAATAGCTAGATCGGGCTTACAAGACTCATGCTGCTACATCTGGTCCGCCTATTAGGCTACTTGCATATTCCCTGACTGTCAGTCAAACAGCCAATCACTGAGGCTCACTTTCTGTGAGAGCCTCTGTGATTGGCTGTTGTAGTCAGACTGGATTTCCTCAATCATGACAGTGATTCTGCTTGTTGCCATACATATTAGTGTATGGCAACCAACCTGGCACTATAGGGTGTAAAATAAATAAATATTATAAAAAATACGCATGGAGCTTTGCAGCATTTTTTGAAGTCTAGCCCAAAGAAAGCCGACAGCTGTGAGCTGCCACCCTCAGCTGCCTAATTTTCCCTTGGCTGGCAAAAAAAATGCGTGGGCTCTGTCCTATTTTTAATTGCCAGCCAAGATAAAACTAGGCAGCTGAGGGCTGGTACTCAGTGGGGTGATGGCCCATTGTTTTAGGGCCCCTCTTGCTAAAGAATAGCTGCCCGCAGCTGCCCCTGAAAATGGCGCATTAATAATAAGCGCTATTTCCAGGCACCTTACCAGGCTTTTCCAGCGGCCCTGGTAATGGGTGGCATGCTGGGTAATAAGGGGTTAATACCAGCTTTGTTTTACCAGCTGGTATTAAGCCCGAGATTCTAAATGTCAGTCCAAATTAGACCTAGCCATTAAGAATCTCCAATAAATGGTTAAAAAAGACACTTCACAGAGTAAAAGTTATTTATTAGAAATGAAGACATAGTCACCCTTAGGGACTCCATCTGTATTACCCCCATGAAACCCTCCACGATCCTGGTCTGTCTTCTTCCTTCTGTCTTCTCTCTTCTTGAAATGATGCATCTGTACTACATCACGCAGCATGGGGAGGAAGTCCACTCCCCGTATTGTGTGATCACTGAATGAGACCTGCAGGTGGTAAGCGGTGATGTCACCACTGATACTGTTGCCATAGTAAACAAGTAAATGGTTACCATAGCAACGATGAGCAGCGGCAAGATCACAGCAGCTTCTGAATGAGCCGACTCATACATGAGCCACGGGAGTCAACTCCCTGCTTACCGAAGCAGGGAATTAACTCTGCTGTCACCGCAGCTGCTCCATGTGCTGCTCATACTGGAGCCGTGGTGACAGCAGAGTTAACTCCCAGCTTACTGGTGCTGCTTTCATTGGTAAGCTGGGAGTTAACTCCTGCTACTCCTGTATGAGCGATTCATACAGAAGCCACAGGAGTTAACTCCTTGCTTACCGGCGCTGCTATTAACGCTGTTCCTGAATGCCTCGATGATAGAAGCCCTGCTAAGCAGGAGGTGAAATGTGGTGATCCCGAGCTCTACAAAAGGAGGATTTTTGGTGTATTTTAAAGGCACCAGAGCTATAAGTATTCAGATATGAATGAGTGGGAGAAAACTAAAGAGGACCAGTTACACAGGATCAATGCAAAATTTGAACAAGCTTTATTAAACACTGCAATATAAAAGACACACACTTAAAACACAAGTAAAAAGGAGTCCACTGACTACATATGAGGTGTGTGGGTATCAACACTGCTGCAAAACAATGGTCACAGGACATAGAAATAAGGTACCAACTTACATCTAAATTGCACCTAGTATTATCATAGCCTAAAAAAATAGAGGCATGTACAAGCACACAATATTTGTATAGCAGTAAGAGTATCACTGCAGAAACAATGATTACAGAGACCCAGAGGTACACAGGTAATAGTGCATAAGAAGATGTGGCAGTATGTACATATTTTAGTAATATGACCTGATAGACCTTTTTCGGTTTTGTATTCCATCTAGAAGAAATCCCTTAGCGACCAAGGGGTTCCAAGGCCATCATTGACTAGTCCAGACCATGTGCAGCAGAAGTTGAGAGATGGAATGAGCCCCACGCGTTACGCCCACTGGCTTCCTCAGGGGATCCCGAGCTCGTTGCTTTAGTAATTACATGTTTAGTTACTATGGCTTACCAGCCGCAGTCTCATTCAGTAATCACCGAGCATGGGGAGCAGACTTTCTTCCCGTTCTCAGTGATGAAGCAGTGCTGCATCATTTGAAGAAGAAAGAAGACAGAAGACCAGGATCCTGCAGGGATGCGTGGGAGTAATAAAGATGGCATCCCTAAGCGTGTCAGGTATTTATTTCTAATAAAGTATTTTTTCTCTGTGTGGTATCTTTTTTTAACCCTTTATTAGAGATTCTTAATGGCCGTGTCTAACTTGGCCTAACATTAAGAATCTCAGGACTTAATACCAGCTGGTATAACAAAAGCTGGTATTAACCCCTTATTACCCAGCATGCCACCTGCCACCAGGGCCACTGGAAGAGCCTAGTATGGCGCCTAGAAATGGCGATATGATAAATGTGCCATTTTCAGATGCGGCTGCGGACTGCTATTCTTTATTGTGGGTGGGCCCTAAAACAATGGGCCCTCACCACACTGAGAATATCAGCCCTCAGTTGCCTAGCTTTACCTTGGCTGGCAATTAAAAATAGAGTGGAGCTCACACATTTTTTTTCCAGCCAAGGTACAATTAGGCAGCTGAGGGTGGCAGTTTGCAGCTGTTGGCTTTCATAGGGCTAGACTTAAAAATTTTGCAAACCTCCATGCGGTTTTTTTAATTATTCATTTATTTAACCCCCTCTAATGCCAGGTTGGTTGACACACACTAATGTGTATGGCAACCAAGCAGAATCACTGTCCAGATTGAGAAAATCCAGTCTGACTACAACAGCCAATCACAGAGACTGTCACAGAGTGTGAACCTCTTTGATTGGCTGTTTGGCT
Source organism: Allobates femoralis (assembly GCA_033576535.1). Taxonomy (NCBI): domain Eukaryota; kingdom Metazoa; phylum Chordata; class Amphibia; order Anura; family Aromobatidae; genus Allobates; species Allobates femoralis. Next base: position 256,231,736 of record JARQOC010000001.1, on the reverse strand, counting down.
GACAGTGCATTGAATAATCAAGTAACTTAATAGGCAGCCCCAAAAGTAGCAGCAGAGAGCAGTGAGACAAAGCAGGGAGGCTGGTAAAGCTATTCTTGCACCTGTCTCTCTCTTTTTATGGATCCTATCATCTTTTGCAAACGCACAGTAAATCCAGGAGTGGTGGAGTTTCTAGACCACCACAGTACCAGAGCAAAGCAACACGGAGGGGTCAGCAGTACACAGAAGACTCAAGTTGCCTAGCCAAGTGGTACCAGCAGAGAGAGAGAGAGTGAGACAGTGCCAGCAGCTCAGCTAGAAGCAGCGGCAGGGCCACACTCACACAGCGCAGCACGAGGAAGCTGATGACCCGGACAGGGTGGGAGCAACCCGGCCCCAGTACAGACTCTATGGACTATAACCTGCAACAACATCGCAGTAAAGCTTTGGAAACTACAGAAACGTGAGTGTGTTCCTTCAACCTGTCTCCACTATCCATCCCTTATTATAACCTCTATCATAGACTATAACAACCACTGCCCCGGGAACCTCGCCTCTACCTATGGAGAGCAGTACCATCTAAGCTGCCTAACATCATCCCCGGAGGTTCTGCAGCAGCGGTGGTCCCATTCCTGACCACACACCGTGGGTGGCATCACGACAAACTCTAATCCCCTGTAGATATTCCCCTTTTACCTGCCAGGGCCCGGGACACGGTTCGGACCAGGCCCTCCGTGACATCCCAGTAGCAAACCCGTTCCGGTTCCGAGTACCCCGTCCCAGTGGGCTCGACAACCTGGCGTTACGAACAGGATCTACCGTGCCCGGTAAAACGGGCATTGTGTGCCGAGATTAAAGTGAAAACTGTTTTGAAGCTACGCCGTCAGAACTGTATTTTTGAGAATCTGCCACTTTACAACTTGCGGCGCGAGGGAAAGAAAGGGGTCGGTACCCTGCAGTGGCGCGAATCCAGCCTCCTCCCTGGTGCTGACGACATCCGGCGGGGAAAATGATCCCTGGTGCACCGCAGAACCTCCAAGAGACATCCGGATGGAAGCGGAAGACAGGAGGGTGAACGTTAACTAAGGGGGCACAAGATGTCGCAGCCAGATGCGCAAGGCGGCGACGGAGCAGTCGGTGGAGCTGCAGCGCCGGATCAAGCAATAGCACCCGGCGATGCAGCGACGCAAGGATCAGCACCTATCATGCCGCTCCTGATGCCGTATACTCCAGGGGCAATGTGGCTGCCCCAATACTCCGGTGAGCCTAATACGCTTAGTGACTTTTGCAAAAGATAAAAGCGTATTATGTGATGTATCCCGTCACTGAAGCCCAGCGTGTAGGAATGATATTGGGACAATTAACGGGCAATGCACGGCGGGAGGTTGCGTCCTGGCTGGACACAGATAAGGACACTGTAGAGCATCTAGTAGCTGGACTGAAAGCAACGTTTGAATCTACTGCTGATACCCGGGCCAAGATGAGGTTCTTTGCATGCCACCAGAAGCCTAAAGAGAGTGCCAGAGACTATGCCTTAAATCTGCAGGAAGCACTAAAAGCCCTTAAACTGGCAGAACCTGCTTTAGCCTCGGGAGCTTATAAAATGCTACTTGACCAATTCATAGAGGGCCTCCTATCACCGTCCCACAGAGGACAGCTGAGTATGATACTTCGGCAGAACCCTAACATGACATTTGCTGAGTTGAAAGACAGAGCCATTCGTCTGCAGCAGCTAGAAGAGCCCCGGGAATTAAGATCAATAAAGGACCCTGCAGCCGCACCTCAGCAACCAGCAGCGCCAGCGACATCTGCCATGTTAGCAACTGCTGCTGAAACTCGGGAACCAATTTCCAATGCGGCCCTCAATCAATAGCTAGATGCCCTGACAGACACCGTGATCTCAATGGCTAAAGTCATCAAGGAGCTGCGAGAATCGAAGCCTGCACCCAAGATCGAGTTGGCAACCAGCAGAGGGGATGTCCCGTGGATGAGGCCCCGAAGATACCAAGGAACAAGAGGACGACCCAGCGATCGCTACCAACTGGATGGACAGCCCATTTGCCGCCGCTGCCAGAAACCAGGTCACCTTGCCCGAGAGTGTGCTTTAAACGACGATTCCCTGGGCAGGCGGGCCGCTCCTCAGGAATGAACGTTACAGGTCCTTCAGCTTGGTTTGACAGATTAGAGGGTGGACAGCCGGTGATCCCTATCGTGTTGAAATGCATTCCCTTTAGTGCCTTGCTGGATACCGGGTCCCAGGTAACATCATTTCCACATGTTCTATATAAAAGGTACTGGGCTGATTCAGACATTACTAGTGCTCCCACTGACTTTACAATGGACATATGGGCTAGTAATGGACAATTAATACCACAGGTTGGGTTCAGAGAAATGACCATTCAGATTGGGAAGGTAGAATTGCAGAACCAGGGTATTATAATCGTAGATGTTAACCGGCGAGAACGTGAGCCAGTGATGCTGCTAGGAATGAATGTAATTGAGAAATGTTTTTCCAAAGTGATAAGTGTTTTGCAGCAAATCGCCGAGAATGCCGGAACCGGACAACAGAGGCTTCTGCGCAAAGAGATCAAAGCCCTGATGTTGAAGCAACAGGTAGAAATATCTGGAGGTGAGATCGGCAGTGTACGAGTAAGCGATCCAATACCCATTGTAATACCTCCCAAAACTGAAATGTTGGTCTGGTGTAGAGCTGCAATAGGCATTAAAGGGCGAGACTATCAAGCCCTGGCAGAACCCGTGTACTCAGACAACAGACCCACTATACTCACAGCTAGAGGAGTGGGTGAGGTACACCAGGGAAGAGTGCCATTACGCCTATTAAACTGCGGAGAGGATGAGATCAAGTTACCAAAGTATGCTACCATGGCTAAGTTGTACACGGTTGATAACAATAACATCACAGCCGTTGAGCCCTTGGACCCATCAAGTCAGGCGGATCACATTGGCTCAAGGGAAAAGCTGGAGGATTGGTGCCAAAAGCTACATGTAGGTACCAGTTCTACACCTCCCCGTCACAAGCATGGAGTATACTGGGTAGTGAAAGAATATGAGCAAATATTCAGCAAACACCCGTTAGACTTTGGGCAAATCAAAGGGTAGAGCACACTATACCCACAGGTAACCATCAGCCTATAAAAGAGAGGTATATACCATTACCACCCGCTCACTACCAAACCATCAAAGACATGCTCAAAGAAATTAAATCTGCAGGGGTAATAAGAGACAGTTGTAGCCCCTGGGCAGCACCTCTGGTGTTAGTTAAAAAGAAGGATGGGACCATGAGAATGTGCGTAGATTACCGGCAGATTAATCGCATCACACATAAGGATGCATACCCATTACCCAGGATTGAGGAGTCATTAGCTGCATTAAAATCTGCTAACTACTTTTCCACCCTTGATCTGACTAGTGGGTACTAGCAGGTTCCTGTGGCGGAGGCCGACAAAGAGTAGACAGCGTTTACTACGCCGATGGGCCTCTGTGAGTTCAATTGTATGCCGTTCAGACTCTGCAACGCACCCGGGACCTTTCCAATGTCTGATGGAAAGCTGCCTAGGACATAAGAACTTCGAAACTGTCCTCCTGTACCTAGATGACGTCATAGTGTACTCCAAGACTAGCTGAGCAACATCTACAAGACCTGGCAGAAGTGTTTGAAGCCTTATCCGGAAATGGCATGAAAATCAAGCCGTCCAAATGTCACCTTCTCAAGCCAAAGGTACAGTACCTGGGACACGTCGTGAGTTCGGAGGGAGTAGCACCGGATCCTGATAAAGTCACAGTGATAAGGGATTGGCTAAGACCTACAAACGTGAAAGAAGTGAGGCAATTCCTGGGCCTGGTAGGCTATTATAGAAGATTTATCAGAGGATTCATGAAGCTAGCAGCTCCCCTGCAAGACATCCTGGTAGGACAGTCAAGAAAGTCTGCAACCCGTAATCCTCCTTTCCAGTGGAGTGAAGAGAAGGAAGACTCCTTCAACAAGCTGAAATGTGCACTAACGGGAGAAGAGATCCTGGCATATCCAGATTACCATCAACCGTTCATTCTATACACGGATGCCAGCAACGTGGGACTGGGAGCAGTATTGTCACAGAAGCAAGGAGGCAAAGCGAGTTATTGCCTTTGCAAGCAGGAAGCTCCGGCCTACAGTAAGAAATCCCGAGAACTACAGCTCCTTCAAGTTAGAAATACTGGCAGTAGTTTGGGCTGTAACTGAACGTTTCAAGCACTACTTGGCAGCTGCAGAATTCACCATCTATACGGATAACAACCCGTTGACTCACCTGGATACAGCAAAATTAGGTGCTTTGGAGCAGCGATGGATAGCCCGGCTGTCTAACTACAACTTTGTGATCAAATATAGGGCAGGCCGCAAGAACGGGAACGCAGATGCCTTATCCCAGATGCCACACCTGAAAGACGTGGAAGAGGAATCGGAAGTGTTGGAAGAGATTGAACTACCGACCTTTCATCGTTCAAAGGAAGACGATTATCAACCCGGCATCTACCAAAGAAAACAAAAGGCAAATCTCAACCCGTTAAGACACCATGGATGGGCTGACACTAGTGATGGGCGAGTCCTAAATTACTCGGAATCGCTTGACTCTAGCGAGTCCGAGCCCGGGACTCGCTACTCATTGCGAGTCTAGCGAGTCCAATGTTAATGAATGGGGAAGCGAGTAATAGCGAGTAATGTGCGATATACAAATCGCAGATGTGTCTCGGAAAGCGCTTGCATTGCCGTTTTGGAAACCCCACTTGCAACAGTTTTTTGCCACCGAGATGGAGTTAGGTGGTACTGATTACTTATGGGGATCCATATTGTGAAATTTTTCTGTAAGGTATATTGGACCCCATAGGTAAAACGTATGTATTTATTCTATATATATACTACTGTAACCAGTTTTGGGCAATTGGCAATGAGGTTTTCAATGGTATATTACTATCATATGAATTGTTATGGCTATATTTGGCTATTTTAAGTGTTTTTATCTTTCTGTGTGATCATTGTTAGTCTGTGTGTGTTTTTTTTGATATGTACCGTATATACCCGCGTATAAGCTGAGTTTTTTCAGCCCAAAAATTGGGCTGAAAAGTCCCCCCCTCGGCTTATACGCGAGTCATACACAGCTCCAGTGGTAGTATACAGCCGCCCGCCACCCCCATCAGTATACAGGCCCCCCCATTAGTATCCAGGGCCCCCCCATGCTCCACAAAACCTGCAAAGTAAAATCATTATACTTATCACTGTCCTGTCGCCGCCGTCCCCGCCACTGCCATCGCGATCCCCGGCTGTGGTAAGAGAATTTATTTTCTATTTTGTCCTTTGCTCACTTGAGATAAGAATTTAGTGGATAGGACTTGTGATCCGAGGGGAGCCGTGTAGGGGCTCACAAGCTTACGTGTTTTGGACCAAAAGACAAACCAATACCCCACAATTTGTTATAGTTTAAAACTAACTAAATTTCCACAATTTCAGTTTTCTGTCATTGTGGTTTTTTCTTGCACTCTTTTGTTGCTGTGTGTAGCTGGGCTGTATGGGTGCGTTTGTTCCGGCGCAAGTAGCGGTGTTGAATGCCACAACAGCCCGCCTACTGAAATGGGGGCTTATGTAAGAGGCTAGGCATACACTGTGCAGGCCTGTGTGAACTGCGCCCTATATGGAGCCCATTGTGTGTGCAAGACAACCAGTGGTCGCTCCCTCTGTGTGAAAGGAGGCTGCTAGTGATTGGGGCTGGTGTCTTGCATTCATAATGCCTTCAGTTATAACCTGGGCAAAGCTGCAGACAGTACTGAGTGTAATGGTCGTCTGACCAGAATCTGCTGTGGTAAGAGAATTCATCATAGACTATAACAACCACTGCGCCGGGGACCTCGCCTCTACCTACAGATAGCAGTACCATCTAAGCTGCCTAACATCATCCCCGGAGGTTCTGCAGCAGCGGTGGTCCCATTCCTGACCACACACTGTGGGTGGCATCACGTCAAACTCTAATCCCCTGTAAATATTCCCCTTTTACTTGCCATGGCCAAGGACACAGTCCGGACCAGGCTCTCCGTGACATCCCCAGTATCAAACCCGGTTCGGTTCCGATACTCTCTTGCATTGCCATAGCTCAGATCATCAGGCCAGAGGCCTGCGGCTTATTCACTAGTCTCTGCAGGACAGTACAAACTGTTTGCAAGAAAAGAGGGGGAATTTGGGTGTCACTAAAGCGTGATCAACCAATCACACGTATAAATATATGCAGGGTAGGAAGAAAGAGAGACGTGTGGAAGGACTGGGATCAAATTCACATATCAAAGAATTCTGAAAATTGCAAAATTTTATTGAATAAGTCACACATTTTTAATAACACCAAAAATGGATAAAAACATTTAAAATTGTTTGAACACAGCACACCACAAACTACAATGCCACAGCAAAAATTCTCAATATCCAACCTATATGGGGACATTACACCCCTCTAATGACACAGAAATGGCTCACATATGAGGTTTTTGCCTAAAACTTCCAGGGACCGTTTAAAGTACTTTAAATGGTCCCTGGCAGTTTTAGGTAGTCCTTCCACACATCTCTCTTTCTTCCTTTCCTAAACACCTGTTTGCAGAAACTGTCCAGCACACAGAGAGTGAAGTACAAGAAAACTTTACTGTACACAGACAAGGAAGAACTGAAAACCAACTCAAAATAGTTCTTATCTGGACAAAATGCCAACTAAGGGATTGGTTGTCAACCAAGCAAGATGCCTTTGTTAGGCAAGTTAACTTTAATTTGAGTAAAAACTCTCTAGAAGCTTTCATCGCTGCCCGGAATGGTGGTCGACATTGGTGATGGTACTCCACTGCTGGACGATCTGGAGGGTTTGCAGGGGCTACGCCTGCAGAGTACATTCTCCGCCACTACTTGCTCTATCACAATCTATCATAGACACCACTAATGAAGACGTCAGAGGAACTAAGGGACAATCATCCCTTCTTGGAGACCCAGGGCAACTTGTGGAACACCGACATGCCCTGTGAGTTTGGGTGCAGCTGGCTGGCTAACCAAGAGAGACCTGGCCTTCACCCGATGCCACATTCTCTCCTGGTTTTGCCTTCTCAAACTACTTTTTAAAAATTGGCAGTGGTGCCAAGTTGGCTTACACCAACTGGGAACCATCACATGCTGCCCCACTCCTTCATGAAGGATGACCTCCTCCCCAACAAAGATTGTGCGTAGTCTTTTGGAAAGGTGGCCACGCAGCATGGTGGACCAGTTGACGTATTACTGATGACCCATACCATACCTTGTTCCACTGGTCATTGGCTTTAGGCCCATGCAGCCAGTCCTGAGCGATGTTAGCCGTATGCTGAATCTCCTCAATAAAGGAGACAGAAGGACGGGGTGGGTCACGCCATGTCGGATAGTTGCTTTAAGGGTCTCCACATGGCATTCTCCCAGGCGAAGGCCTCTGGCAGGAGTGATACACATGCCTGGGAAACAGGACAATCTGCCTCTTCTACCAACTCCTCTTTCTCATCCTCCTCCTCATGTTCCAGATCCTGGTGGAATTTGTGCTCCAGTAGCTGCAAGACCCTCTGTAAACTGACACCTGGTCTTCCTGGTTCTGGATTGTATAGGAAAAGGTCACCTCTTGACTGTGAACTCAGTCCTCCTCTGATATCGGAGTCCAAGCATTGTATCTGCACCTTGCTGCAGAGTAGGCCCAATGTGGGTAGCGCAGTGGTGCTCCAGGTCCCATATGTGTTCATGTTGTCCTACGGAAGATGACGCTATGGTTCTACCAGGACTGACTCAGACACAATTAATGAGTACAGGCTATTCCTATTTGCACAATCTTATTGCCTTGCTCCCTTCATTAACCAGTTCATGAGGTTGGCTGCCGAAGTAACGTCACTCACTGTCACAAATTCAATTCCCCATGCCGCAAGGTAACAGCAGGTTTGTGGCTTGGTCAGTGATTATTAAAGCCTGGCATATTTGTATTAGACAAATAACTTTGCTCAGGTCACCAATTCAACTGATAATGCTGAATAAAGCTAGTGGGCACTGCAGCGATGCAAGGACAACTTCAATATGAATTACAGGTATACCTATAATAACAGTTGTGCACGTGCCCAAAAATCTGTATTGTAATTGTAAACACATGAAATGCAACGAAATAGTGATTGCACATTTTCAAGAAGCAATATCCATAGTATTGTATCTCATCAGTGTGAACAGACCTTTAAAACGTGTGTGTAGCATATAATGGCTATATGCGATTTTTTTATGATTTATTATCACATACCTTTAGAAGAGGTAGCTGAGCATGCTGCTGGCCCTCTAATGAAGGTTTGGTCTCCCCCCAAAAAATTAAAAAAATAATACTAATAATAACAAAATAATAAAACAAAAAAATATTCAAAACAATTTCACCCCAAAATATTACGCTCTCTAAAATGTATGTTTTAAGGGCATTGTAATCTTCCCAGACTTCCCATTTGCAGCCACATCTGGCACTGTTTCCAAAATTCACACTCTGCCGGTGTCAAAACACCTGAAAACTTCAGGAAGCTTTAAAAAATTCATTTAAAACTCAAAAACAATTCTACAGTTTGATACAAGCCAGTAGATCTGATGGCGGTAACACTCCTAACCGTAAAGTCAGATGTTGTTCCTGACCAACAGGTCTTCTGGCGAGCATTTTGGCCTCAAACAAAAAGGGAAAGTTTTAGGGTCATTTTAAATTTTTAACCTATTTCCAGAACAAAGCTGTATTTGGTCATAATTTTTTTTTGCAAAAAACTCGGGTTACCAATTGCGATCCGAATCTGTGATATTTGTGCCTAATTTGAAATTGGTGAGTCAAAGGTTCGCTTATTTTAGGGTGCTTTCAGATCTGCGTTTGTTTTCAGATATAGCAGAGCAGGCAAACCTAATCTTTTGAACTTCAGGTATTTTATTTCTTTCACATCAGCGTTTTTCCAAATCTTCAAAAATTTTTGAAAAAACAGATGTGGCATACTTGCAGCAACCTTGCACTTGGGCTAATGCCTTTTGTCTTGGAGTTCTGGACATGTGCGGCACTTGCATTTTCATCAGCATCCCGCCAATCCATCACTTTTGGCACCGGACACAAACCACTGCTAACTGCAGTTTTGAGACAAGCCGGAAGTGCCACATTTGCCAGATTGCGATGAAAACGTAAGTGCTGCACATGTCCAGAACTCCAATTCAAATTGCATTAGCCCAAACCAATGATGCCACAAGTGTGCTGCATCCCGTTTAAGAAAGGTGGAATTCCACCGAACTTGCAAAAATGCAGATTTGACAATATCCTTCCTGCTTAACCCAGCAGAAAGTGAGTGCAGTGCTATCTAAAAGACACTATAAGGGTAAGTTCACACTTACCCGGCGTGTTTGTCGGCGGCAGCTGGCGGGACCCGCCAGGAAGCTCCGGCGCCGTCCACCGGCTTCCTGGCGGGTATGTGCGGGCGGTATCCAGCGGCTGCCCAGCGGGTTCTCGGCGGCGATTTTGCAGCGGCTGGAAGCAGCACATGATTCTGCTTGCAGCCGCTGCAGAACCGCCGGTTTTTAGAACATGGTCATTCTTTGCTAACCCGCTGGGAAACCTGCGGGTTAGCAACGGATGACGCTGGGTAACCGCCGGTGTGTGCACAGCCTTGGGCTGTTTACATTAGTTTTAATGTTAATCCAAACGCCGGTTTGGATTAACATAAATTAACATAAAACTAATGTAAACAAAACGGCGGTTTACACAGGTAAACCGCCGAAAACCCGGCCAGTGTGCACTTACCCTAATAGAAAAATTCTGGGCCTGGATGGCATTAACTCCTGAGAACTTCAGGAATTTGGGACCATAATCGACACTCAATTATTTTTAATTTTCAAGGACTTCATTGTGCTGGGATGTTTTTATCTTGATTGGTTATCATCCCAAGCATGCATACATATCTATTTATATAATCCGCAGTTTGAGATTTCGGGCGTTGTCGCCGAATCCCAGAATGCTTTGCGGTACTGCGAGCGAGCAATGGCGCGCATGCGCCATTGCGAGCCGCAGATTCTGCCCGCAAACCCAATCATCCTGCCGCCGCACTACACACACATCCACCAATGCTACACACCCCGCCCGCCGCTCTTCCGCTCCTCAACCCATGCTCCCGCTCCTCCGCCGCCAGGGCCGCACCGTCCATTGGACAGTGCGAGCCCTCAGGCCCCATCACCAGCAGCCAGGGGGAGCGCCAGGACAAAAGCCACCGCCGCCCGACGCCTGCCTCTATGACGCGACCCGCAGCAGCGGACCACGGTAAGATGGCGACCGCGCCGCCGCCGCAGCGGACCACAGTAACATGGCGCCCACGCCGCAACACCATTGTAGCCTCCAGCCCCGCCGCCCCTGCACACTCAATCACCCACTCCCCCCCGGTCCTCAAGCACTACCATTCTTGCCTCCAGCCCCGCCGGCTCTGCACACTCAATCACCCGCTCCCCCCGGTCCTCAAGTCATGGTTACAGGGCCGCCGCCCCCCACATCTCCACCCCCACTGCCCCTGCTTAACTCCCACTCAACCACAATGCCCCTCCTCACTACTCTTACCCCCCCATCTCCTCACTCACCCACACTCCCCCTCCTCACTCCTCTTACCCCCCCCCCCATCTCCTCACTCCCCACACTGCCCATGCCTACCACCCCTATCACCCACACTGCCACCATTTAACCCCCACTCACCCACACTGCCCCTGCTACCCCCCAATCACCCACACTCCTTCTGCTTACCCACACTGCCCCTGCTTACCCCCTACTCACCCACACTGCCCCTCCTTAACCACCACTCACCCACAATGCCCCTCTTCACTCCTCTTACCCCCCCATTTCCTCACTCAATCCCCACACTGCCCCTGCTTACCCCCCAATTACCCACACTTCCCCTTCTTACCCCCCACACTGCCCCTCCTTAACCCCCACTCACCCACAATGCCCCTCTTCACTCTTCTTACCCCCCATTTCCTCACTCCCCACACTGCCCCTGCTTACCCCCTACTCACCCACACTGCCCCCACTTAACCACACTGCCCCTGCTTACCCCCTACTCACCCACACTGTCCCTGCATAGCCCCCCACTCACACACACTGTCCCTGCTCACTCCTCTTACCCCCCTATGCCCTCACTCCCCTCACTGCCCCTGCTTACCCCCTACTCACCCACACTGCCCCTGCTTACTCCCTCCCCACTCACCCGCACTGCCCCTGCTTACCCCCCCATCACCCGTACACCCTCTCACCCACCCCAACTGCCCCCAATCACCCACACCGCCCCTCCTTTCCCCCCACTTACCCACACTGCCCCCACTTACCCATACTGCCCCTGCTTACCCCATACTCACCCACACTGCCCCCACTTACCCACATTGCCCCTACATAGCCCCCCCACTCACCCACACTGCCCCTGCTTACCCCCACTCACCCACACTGCCCCTATTCACTCCTCTTCCCCCCCATGCCCTCACTCACTCCCCACACTGCCCCTGCATTGCCCACCCAACTCACCAACAATGCCCCTGCTTACCCCCCTACTCACCCACACTGCCCCTGCTTACTCACCCACACTGCCCCTGCTCACCCCTCTCACCCTTCCACATGCCCTCACTCCCCACACTGCCCCTGCTCATGCCCCTACTCTGTACCTGCTTACCTCTCTCACCTCCCCCACATGCCCCCACTCACCCACACTGCTCCTGCTTACCCCCCACCCCACTCACCCACACACCCTTCTTACCCCTCTCCCCCCCCCCCCCAACTGCCCCCAATCATCCACACTGGCCCTACTCAACCCCCCCACTCACCCACACTGTCCCTGCTCATGCCCCCACTCACCCCACACTGCCGCTGTTTACCCCTCTTACCCCCCCCCACATGCCCACATGCCCTCACTCCTCACACTGCCCTGCTGATGCGAGCGAGCGATGGCGCGCATGCGCCATCGCGAGCCGCTAATTCTGCCCGCAAACGGCTGCTACACGCACCAGCCGCCACACCCCGCTCCTCCGCTGCTAGGGCCGCACAGTCAATTCCATAGTGCGAGCCCTCAGCCAGCAATCAGGGGGAGCGGATTTACACAACGGCCCCCCCCGCAACCACCACCGCCCGCCTTCATTACACACGCTGCCTCGCTCCCCCGCCGCCAAGGCCGCACACTCCACTCCACGGTGCCTGCCCTCAGGCAGCAGACGGGGAGCGGCTTTACACTACGGACCGCCGCTAACTACACCGCCCGCCTTCATGAGACCCCAGCTTCCCCCAAGCTAACATGTATTTCCACCCTAACCCCCCCCCCACTAACCTTAAAGGGCCGCCGGCCCTCAGATCTACTACCACACTGACCCTACTCACTCCTCTTACCCCCCTATGCCCTCACTCCCCACACGGCCCCTGCTCACTCCTCTTACCCCCTATGCCCTCACTCCCCACACTGCCCCTGCTTACCCTCCACTCACCCCACACTGCCCCTGCTTACCCTCCACTCACCCCACACTGCCCCTGCTTACCCTCCACTCACCCCACACTGCCCCTGCTTACCCTCCACTCACCCCACACTGCCCTTCTACCCACACAGCCACCTCTATACTCTGCTACCCACACAGCCGCCTCTACACTCTGCTACCCACACAGCCGCCTCTACACTCTGCTACCCACACAGCCGCCTCTACACTCTGCTACCCACACAGCCGCCTCTACACTCTGCTACCCACACAGCCGCCTCTACACTCTGCTACCCACACTACCGCCTCTATACACACAATTCATTTCACCGCGCTCCCGATGCAATTGCATCGGGCCTTTTTACTAGTATATGAATAGTGGTCAGGTAGTAGTCCAGTGACGTCTGTTCTGTGATAATACTGTCATCTGACTTGCTGTCACCTTAGTGCTTGAATGCTTTGACCTTCATGGCACCCATGCTTGTGCTATTCAGTTGCTGCCTGATTTAGCACTTGTCGCCATGGTGATAATGATGCCTTTTCCCCACTGGAGCATTTGTATACGTCCCTTTGGAGCCTTCTGAGTGACAACATAATTGTGGACACTACAGTATATGAAATGGTTCAATTTGTGAATATTAAGGTTTTTCTTTTGTTGCATATTTATTTAATATAACCACAAAATTTGATATATGATGTTTATATTTATTATGCATTTCTTAATGGATATTCTGCAATATTGGTGGACGGGTATTTCTGTGCCATTGCTTTAGCTCTGATTGGTGTTTTCTTGATTGACTATGCTATTTAAACCTGCTTTATTGCTCCATTTTGTATGCTTGAAAAAGACTCTGTAGGTCAAAATGTTGTATTCTCTATAAGTTGAAAATTGTCTTTACATTTTTAAAACCTATATACTACACCTAAAGGAGTTTTTATTACATCCCATTTTTTAATATTTTCACATTTAGTTTTCACCAGTCCTGTAGTACAGACTCTTTTTATTACGGAGAAATATGGTAGAAAGGATTCAAAATGGATGTTGAGAAATACAGGCAACTTGTATTCTGCCATACAGTGAAGGAAATAATTAATTGATCCTCACTGATTTTGCAAGTTTGCCCACTGACAAAGACATGAACAGGCTATAATTTTAGGAGTAGGTTAATTTAACAGTGAGAGATAGAAAATCAAAACTAAAATCCGGAAAATCACTTTGTCTAAGTTCTATTTTAGCTGTATTTTTTGGGTCATTGTCATGCTGGAAGAACCAGCCACAACCCATTTTTAAGGTCCTGGCGGAGGAAAAGAGGTTGTCACACAGGATTTTAAGGTACATTGCTCCATCCATTGCCCATTGATGCGGTTAAATGGTCCTGTGCACTTAGTAGAGAAGCACACTCAATGTGTAATGTTTTCACTGGCATACTTAACTGTGGGGACGGTGTTCTTTGGGTCATGGGCAGCATTTCTCTTCCTCCAAACACAGCGAGATGAGTTAATGTCAAAGAGCTCAATTTTTGTCTCATCTGATCACAATACCTTCTCCCAATCACTATCAGAATCATAAAGGTGTTCATTGGCAAACTTTAGACAGGCCTGCACATGTGTCTTCATGAGTAGTGTGATTAGTAGTATAGTTGGCACACACTCAGAGTAAAAAATGAATCCGTTTCAGCAGAAAAAATTCTTTATTAATTCCTGCTTTTTTGTATCAAGTTTTTACAACAACCCCAATGTTTCGACTTTATGGAAAGTCTTCTTCAGGGGGAATAAACAAAGATCTACAAGTTTAAGACACAACGAAAAGACATATCAGATTTACATAAACAATACATATGTTGAAGAATACATTCACAAGAAAAATTAAAAAAAGCATACCTAGGGAAAAAAGGTGAGCCAAGGTCTTCTCATATTATATTTCATGAGTAGTGTGACATTGCGGGCACTTCTGGATTGTAATCCATTACAGCATAATATGTTACCAATGGCTTTCTTGGGAACAGTGGTCCTAGCTGCCTTGTAGTTTTAGGCTGATTTCTCACCTTCCTCATGACCTTGGATACCCCACCAGGTGAGATTTTGCATGGAGTCCCAGATTGATGTCGATTGACACTCATTTTGTATTTCTTCTATTTTCTTACTATTGCACCAACAGTTGTCTCCGTCTCATCCAGCATTTTACTTATGATTTTGTAACCCATTCCAGCCTTGTGCAGGACTAGGATCTTTTCCCTGACATCCTTAGAAAGCTCTTTGATCTTGCCCATGTTGTAGAGGTTAGGGTCTGACTGATTAATTGAGTGTGTTTATAGGAGTCTTTTATACAGGTGACAATTTAAGACAGCTGTCTTTAATGCAGGTATCAACTTGATTAGGAGTGTCTAACTGGTCTGTAAGAGCCAGAACTTCTAATGATTGGTAGGGGATCAAATAGTTATTTATCTCTGCAAAATGCAAATACATTTAAATAATTTAAACAATGTGATTTTTTTTTGATATTCTACAGTATCTCTCACTGGTAAAATTAACCTACCCTTAACATTATAGACTGTTCATGTGTTTGTAAGTAGGCAAACTTACAAAATCAGCAAGGGATCAAATAATTATTTCCTTCACTGTATTGCAGAATACAAGTTACCTGTATTTATCAACATCCATTTTGGATCCTTTCTACTGTATTTCTCCGTAATAAAAAGAGTCTGTACAACAAGACTGGTGAAAACTAAATGTGAAAATATTAAAAAATGGGATGTAATAAAAACTCCTTTAAAGGGAACCAACCACCCCAAATGACCCCCCCGGACTGTTAATATGTGTCCCTACACCCAGCACACACATTTGGGGCAATCGTTTTTGCTAAAAAAACGGTTTAGTAGAAGCTAAGATATAGCTTTATGAAGTTTAATAACTTCAGCCGAATGGGTGTTACCTAGCTTTGTCCTCGTGCATTTCTTCGTGCCTGTCAGCCTCCTCTCTCCTCCTCCCTTCAGTGAAGCCCTTCTGTGCAAGCCGAAAATGCCCCTCCTGTCTGCTGCTGCCTGATAAATTATGCACGCCCATCTCTTCACCTAAGAGCCTGGCCGCGTCATGAAGGGGGCGGGGCTAGATCGCGTCACGAAAGGGGCGGGGCTCCGCAATGTGAGCGCAGCACCGTCAGCCCCTATCTTTATAATGGGAGCGCACAGTGCTGCGCTTGACAGCGCATGACCGTGCGCACCCATTCACTCCCATATGTGATCTGTGCGCAGGCGCATGCCTGCGCACAAATCACCCAATCTCGTCTGCACCAGAAATGCAACATGTTGCATTTCTGGTGCGGACGAGACTGGGTGATTTGTGCGTAGGCATCCATTGCGCACAGATCACTATGGGAGTGAATGGGTGCGCATGGTCATGCGCAGTCAAGTCCAGCACCATGCGCTCCCATTATAAAGATAGGGGCTGGCGGTGCTGCGCTCACATTGCGGCTTTCCTCTGCAGAACGCTGCGGAGGGGAACGCTAATGTGAAAGTAGCCTAACTTTTTGAATTATTCAATAAGAAATTAATATATTTTTCAAAAGTCAATATATTCTATGAAATATTTCCAGAATGTGAAAACTTTCATTGGTATTTGGAAATTTCAGTTTTCTAAACATAACATACAGTACATTAAAAATAATGATGTGAGTGCACATGATGCATTACCTGAAGCAGAAAATAATTAGCCTGACCACTAAGCAGCTGATATTTTTATTTAATATACTATTATTTCTGCTTCATTGGCAACAAAGTATAAATGGAAATATGATGTCACATCATGTTCTATTTAAGTTACTTCCTGGACAAGGTGGATAGAAACACCAATGCGTATGTTTAAGTTTGTCATTCAAAATTAATAGCCTAATAAAATAGACTATGCTTTATAGAGTGTTACATATACCAGAAAATTATTTTAAATTCTAAAATTGCAGCACAATTTTCACCAGTTATCAACAATGTGTTTTTGTCATTTCGATAGTCGTGACTTATGTTGATGTAATATATGAAAGTTTACATTGTATTGTAGCCTCGGACAATTATGCTGAAACAAGACCACGTCTGATACCAGTTATAAAATTGTAAAATATATGACTCTTTAGAAATAGATCTGAAGTGCATATTCATAAATAGCTGACTAATAATACTTTTGAGCCTTTAGTAAGCTACTCAACTTTGTACAAAGTATTACATGAGTAATAATGCTGAGTACTCTATAAGAGAAAACTGACTTTCAAAGCTGAATGTACATTCATAATCCCTGCTCTCTCTACGTTTTCACTGTGAAAGCCACTGTGACTATTAAAAAATGAAAAATCAGCCTATTTAAACTATTGAATAGATACATAAAGGGGTATACATAGAAATCATGGAGTACCAAAGTAGAATTTCCTTTACTAGGTGGCACTAGAGTTTGTCTGCTTCCTCACTGAAGTGACACCACAAGCAATGTGGTATATTTAATTATATGTACCAAATGCCCAACAGGCAGCATGTACATAGGGGAGAGCGGATTACAATTCAGAACAAGAATGAATGCTCATCGCCACTCAATAAAAGAAAAGCGTATGGATCTACCTGTAGCAAAGCATTTTTGCAGCTCTGCCCACAATACTGAATCCGATATGAGGCTGATCATTTTAAAAAGTAACTTCAAATCTCAGAGAGAGAGGAGAATTTGGGAATACAAATTGATAACAATCTTTGACACATTCAAAACAGGACTGAATACTTCACATGGATTCATGGGATTTTATGTAAAATGAATGGACATTTAGGGATTGCAGATTCATGCATTTTTATATAAAATGAGAGTGCATTTGGAGACATCTTGCAACAAACTCAAATTATAGGACTCTCAACTCTTGACACTTCTGTGAACTCTGTCACTTAGTCTGCTCTCCACAACTTAACTAAGTATTTTCAGGTCTCCATGGGTTGCTAACCATTTACCTAATACAATTGGTTCCACTTATCTTAGAAATCTAGTTTCTCTGTCCCTGCTCCTCCACCCCTCCCTAACCCTTTGCTTTGCGTCACCTGTCATATCCACCAGAGCATATATCACTGTTTTGCTTTTTTCTTTTCTTTCCTTTTTTTTTGTTTTTCCTTTCATTTGCTTATGTATATATGTATGTGTCTTCAGAATTTGTGTCATTACCAGCCTGACGAAGGGGCCACAGAGTCCCGAAAGCTTGCTATGTTTACCATCTTTTCAGTTAGCCATTAAAAGGTATCAACCACTGAGGACTCTCAGATTGCAATATATTTTTCTATCTACTGGCTAACACGGTATAAATATTCTTTAGCTTACTTATGGTTTTGTGAGCTCCCACTATCACCGTTAGCACCAGAGAATCATGGCAGCATGGAATTTGAGTACTGTAAGAATTCAAAAGTCTGTAGTCACATAGAGTGACTGCAGACTTTCCTCACAAAGTTGTTAAAAGGAAAAAGAGAAGAGCACACATAGGGTCGTAACTATGATTAAATGGAGTGTACTCCGATGATACAACTCACCTTGTTAGGTTGTGAAAGTCACAACCAACTGGATAAACAAGGAGAGATGATGGCCGCTGCTGACCCCTGCGAAGTAAGTAATCCAGAAAAGATGATGAAGGATGGGTTTTAAACATCTGCACTGACCACGAGAATACAAGCAATATACTCCAAAGAACCTTTATTCTTGGTGACACGTTTCGTAGCTACACGCTACTTCATCTGGGCTGTTAGGTTACAGTTTAATTGGTTACATCAGCTTTATACATAAACATCATGACATCACTATTCAAAATCAACAACGTCGGTTCCGGTGACAACGCCCTCATTTTTAAAAAACGATTTATGTTGGTCACAAAGATATTAAAATACATCCAAAACACAATCTAAAAAACTATACAAACCATCAAAAAGATGAGTCTTTAATATACATAATAAACACAAAAGCTAAAAATAATAAAAGAAGTATAAGGGTACCTGGACCTTTCAGGTTCCAAAGCCACTACAAACACGTCAAATTATACTCAACCTGATGTTTTACCATTAGACCAAATGCTTTCATAGGTAATGTCTGGTGAATTATTCATCTTGACCCCCACTTACTATCAGTTATCACTCCCTGCGATATTATTAGGGGAAAATGTCTAAAATGGGATCAAAATTAAAAAGAAAAAAACTTTACTTATTCTCAAGCATAACAAAGCACCAAAAAAAATAAATTTTTATTTTCTTATTAGAACCCCTTAAATGGAGAGAACCTCCGCTGACAGGGAAATCCGGCTCCAGTATTAACCGCTGGACAGTCCTATTTTGCAGATCAACCTCAGGCTAGACTGTCAGAATGCCATTCATGCAGAAAGGTAACATTTCCGTGCATAAGAGACAGCCAAATTAATTAATTACACTGCTTTGGGATGAAAAAGTTGTGACCTGCATAAATCGTTTTTTAAAAATGAGGGCGTTGTCACCGGAGCTGATGTTATTGTTTTTGAATAGTGATATCATGATGTTTATGTATAAAGCTGATGTAACCAAGTAAACTGTAACCTAACAGCCCTGAGGAAGTAACGTGTAGCTATGAAATTCGTCGGCACGAATAAAGGTTATTTGGAGTATATTGTTAGTCTTCTTGTGATCACCGCAGATGTCTAAAACCCGTACTTCATCATGTTTCCTGGATCACAAAGTAGGGACATCTCCATTAATGCTCCTAAAAAATAAAAATATGGTAACCCTTAACTAGTCAGATGGCACAACACTTTAGTAACATAAAAATGCATCATGTAATCTTACAAATTATGAATTGTTATGTGTACAAGATCAGAAATAATAACAGCACAAGAATACATCACAAGAATCACCCGATGTACAGAAATACATAATAAAAATCCCCGTCAGTACAGAAGCACAGCATCAAAACCCTTATCAGTGCAAAAATTCATCATCAAAAACAACATTAGTAAATGGTAAATAAACTGCATGAACCTAGAACTCCCAGTATGTCATTACCAATGGTAAGGAGATGCAGAGATTTGTTGTTATCAGTCATCATCAGACCATAAAGAACCACACTACTCATGAAAATTACCGTATTTTTTCAACTACAAGATACACCGGACTATAAGACGCACCCAGGTTTTAGAGATGGAATATGGGGAAAAAATGGATGCAAAAATGTGTTAAAATATCTAATAACATAAATAACATGTATATGTTATATTATTATATATAATAGTATGTTATTTAGTTGGAAGCTATGAGCAGAAGATGGTAAAGCGGGACCAGAGGGCTGACGCTAAAGTATCATATGAACATGTTGGAAGGTGGGTATAAGACTGGGGGCTTTCCCTTTCTCTACAGCTGTGACCTAGACACCGCACTAGACACCAGTAAGCTTGCTCTTACAGGACCTGTGGTGAGGTAATAAAGAGGGAGGGCTGGAGCATTACATGACAGCACAGAGCCCTCCCTCTTCATTACATCACCAGAGGTCCTGTAAGAGGAAGCTTACTGGTTTATAATACGGTGTCTGTAAGTCCTGTGGTGACATAATGAAGAGGTAGGGCCCTTTCATATGATTCATTTCCTCACCACAGATCTTACAATGATGGGAGCTGACCCTAAGCCCAGACTGTGTGCTGTGCTGTCAGGTATGCCATGCCTGGCACTGTTACTGCAGTGATCCGCAGTCCCTCCGGGCCAGACAGGACTGTCCCTCCTATGCGGTGTCCTGCTCCTGCTGCCTCCTTCCCCATCAGACACACAATCTCCCCAGCCACTGCAGGAATCTGGCACTGGGGAAACCAGTGAAATGCGTTGAAATAAATCACAACCCTATACAGTCAACGTTGTGGAAGAATATTTTATTGGTGGACAGAAGCGTGGTTATAAATCCCACTTTCTTTATAACTGGAGTTTCAATGTTTAAATGAAGGACTATTTATTTGCTGCTCCCGACCCACTACTTGGCACTGAATCTGGTGCTGACAGATGGGCGGTGAAGCAGCTGCCCCCTCCCCACAGCATCTCACATTAGGACTATAAGATGCACCCCACACTTTCCTCCCAAATTTGGAGGAATAAGAGTCTTATGGACTCAAAAATACAGTAGTAAGGATCACAAATAATCATTTACATCCATGTACCTTATAAATGATGTTATTTCTGATTGGAGTCATTGTCTTATTTTTCTTCATCTTGTCCAGGCACCATGACTTTTCACGGCTACAACTCTCTTCTACAGACTTCCATTTTTCCAGCCTTCTGCAGCATATTCCGCCACGATACCCTTAAAAATAGCAGAATGATCAAAATACTCTTGAATAAAAATATCTGCCCTATTCTTTGCCCCTGTATAAATGATTGCCCCTCACTGTTGCCTGCACAAAGTATACCTAACACACTATCCCTCTTATGGTACATGACCTCCACACACTCACACAATCATACTCCAACCAAGACCATAGTGCTGTCTATGCACACCAGGAACAAAATGGTAGACCTGTACAAGACTGGGATGGACTACAGGACAATATGCAAAAAACAACAAGAAAAACAACAAGTGAGCAAATACCCTAAAATGATAAAATGAAAATGCTAAAATGCAAAAAAATAAATTGGGTACTTGGTGACATTGATATGATCATATAAATGTGTAAGCTGTCCCACCAGTGGCAAGGTGACCCCATCGGGACAGTCCATGCCTAACAACAGTACTAATACCCTGTCATCTGTCAGCAATGTGACTTGACAAAGACAGGATCAAGCAGGACCGGGTCCCAACAGAGCACACCATACCATGGAATGCTGCAAATTATATCATGTCCAGCTCAAAGGTAGGTCCCACCTATGATTGCATGATTGCAATAAAACATAAAGAAATAAGACCAGAGCTGGAACTAAAGTGAAACTCTGCAGTGGTGCAAGTTCACACTGGCCTCATAATAGAAAAAAACAACAAGAAAAACAAGAGAGCAAATACCCTAAAATGATAAAAGAAAAATGCTAAAGTGCAAGAAAATAAATAGGGTACTTGCTGACATTGATATAATCATATAAACAATTAAGTAGTCCCACTTATTATTTTTCTTGTTGTTTTTGCCATTATGAGGCCAGTGTTAACTTGCACGACTGTATTGTTTCACCTTAGTTCAAACCCTGGCTTTATTTCTTTAGGTTTTGTTGCAGGACAATATGCAAGCAGCTTGGTAAGAAGGCAACAACTGTTGGCAGAATTATTAGACAAGGAAAGAAACACAGGATGACTGTAAATCTTCCTCGGTCAGGGGCTCCATGCAGGATCTTGCCTCGTGGGATAGGGATGATTCTGAGAAAGATCAGGATTCAGCCCAGAACTACTCGGAATGACCTAGTCAATGATGTGAAGAGAGTTGGGTTCAAAGTCTCAAAGATTACGATTATTTACACACTACGCCGTTATGGATTAAAATCCTGTAGGACACGTAAGGTCCTTCTGCTCACACCAGCACACGTCCAGGCCAGATTGAACTTGACAATGACCATCTGGATGATCTAGAGAAACCATGGGAGAAGGCCAGGTTTTTAGATGAGTCCAGAATATAAATTTTTGGTGTTAACTCCACTAGGTGTGTTTAGATGAAAAAGAAGTATGAGTACAACCCCAAGAACACTATAGCAACCATGAAGCATGGGGGGTAAAAACATCATACTTTTGGCATGCTTTACTGCAATGGGGACAGGATGACTGCACTGCATTGAAGGGGGGATGGATGGAGTCATATATCACAAGATTTTAGCCAACAATCTCCTTTACTCAATACGAATACTTATAAGTAAAATGAGTTATCAGCCCAAATCATGGTACAAAATCACTTTATTGTTTAGTACATAAATCTCCACATAACATTTTTAAAATAGTGACAAGATGCCATGAAATTGTCCCTAAAGCAATCAAGGAAGCACACCAAAAATAATTTTTATTAAATTTACAAAGAAGCAGCAAAATGAACTGTTAGTATACTGAACAAAGATTACCCTCTAACACAGTATAAATAGATTAAATAGATCTTCTTAATTCCCTGATTCCACCAGAAGAAAATAAAAGTTTGAGATACAGAAGGTAAGAATAAAAAGACATATTATTAGTTGATTAAAAGAGATTGTGGAGTTATCTATCTATAAAAACTTTATTTCTAGCACTTTAGAAACTTTGTATGTACAGTATATACTCGCGTATAAGCCGAGTTTTTCAGCCCAAAATTTGGGCTGAAAAGTCCCCCCTCGGCTTATACGCGAGTATAAGGCTTCCCCCGGAGGTATACAGGCCCCCCCATCAAGGTCCAGGGCCCCCCCTTGCGCGGCAAACCTGTAAAGTAAAATCATACTTATCAGTGTCCTGTCGCGCTGTCCCGCCGCTGCCATCACGATCCCGGGCTTCATTCCGCGTCTTCCACCTTCCTGTGGTCGCGGGCAATGACGTCATTGCCCGCGACCACAGGAAGCCGGAAGACGCGGAATGAAGCCCGGGATTGTGATGGCAGCGGCGGGACAGCGCGACAGGACACTGATAAGTATGATTTTACTTAACAGGTTTGCCGCGCAAGGGGGCCCTGGACCTTGATGGGGGGGCCTGTATACCTCCGGGTCTGCTGCTGTATACAGCCCTGGGGCTGCTGCTGTATATACCCCTGGGGCTGCTGCTGTATACAGCCCTGGGGCTGCTGCTATATATACCTCTGGGGCTGCTGCTGTATACAGCCCTGGGGCTGCTGCTGTATACACCCCTGGGGCTGCTGCTGTATACAGCCCTGTGGCTGCTGCTATATATACCTCCGGGGCTGCTGCTGTATACAGCCCTGGGGCTGCTGCTGTATACACCCCTGGGGCTGCTGCTGTATACAGCCCTGGGGCTGCTGCTGTATACAGCCCTGGGGCTGCTGCTGTATACAGCCCTGGGGCTGCTGCTGTATACAGCCCTGGGGCTGCTGCTGTATACACCACTGGGGCTGCTGTATACTACCTAAGGGCTGCTGTATATACCTCTGGGGCTGCTGTATACTACCACTGGGGCTGCTGTATACACCACTAGGGCTGCTGTATATACCTCTGGGGCTGTATATACCTCTGGGGCTGCTGTATATACCTCTGGGGCTGCTGTATACTACCACTGGGGCTGCTGTATACTAACCACTGGGGCTGCTGCAGTATATACCTCTGGGGCTGCTGTATACTACCACTGGGGCTGCTGTATACTACCACTGGGGCTGCTGTATACTACCACTGGGGCTGCTGTATACTAACCACTGGGGCTGCTGCTGTATATACCACTGAGGCTGCTGCTGTATATACCACTGGGGCTGCTGCTGTATACACCACTGGGGCTGCTGTATACTACCTAAGGGCTGCTGTATATACCTCTGGGGCTGCTGTATACTACCACTGGGGCTGCTGTATACACCACTAGGGCTGCTGTATATACCTCTGGGGCTGTATATACCTCTGGGGCTGCTGTATATACCTCTGGGGCTGCTGTATACTACCACTGGGGCTGCTGTATACTACCACTGGGGCTGCTGTATACTAACCACTGGGGCTGCTGCTGTATATACCTCTGGGGCTGCTGTATACTACCACTGGGGCTGCTGTATACTACCACTGGGGCTGCTGTATACTACCACTGGGGCTGCTGTATACTAACAACTGGGGCTGCTGCTGTATATACCACTGAGGCTGCTGCTGTATATACCACTGGGCTTCTGCTGTATACTACCACTGGGGCTGCTGTATATACCTCTGGGGCTGCTGTATACCACACTGCTGGGGGCTGTATACCTGTGCTGGGGTCCACCCTAGGCTTATACATAAGTCAATAGGTCTTCCCAGATTTTGGGGGCAAAAGTAGGGGGGTCGGCTTATACACGGGTCGGCTTATACACGAGTATATACGGTACATATTGCACCAAAGATGTGATAAAAAAATAATAAAAAAGATACCAAATGAAAAATAAAATAATAAATAGTGACAGTGTGATCAATACTATGTGAGAGACTTCATTACACAAGTGACAAACAATGTGCCAAATAGAGTGTGGTAAAGTGCTGGATGAATTAGGTGAAAGAACCTTACCATCAATGCCAAAAACAGAAACCAAGAGCACTTACAGGATGCAGTCAGAGACCAAATGTAAAGCAAGCCCAGCTGCAGGCTGATAAATCACCTCTACCAGCAAGATGTGGGAGGCGCCCTGCCATGCATACAATGGGCCTGCATATAGCACCATTCACACTGGTACATATGATGCAGAGTGTTTGAAAGCTACCCAACCGCTCTGCTGCCTGAGCATTGGGCCGCACAGTACGATGCCTCTGCACCACTAGATGAATGGCGCCCCTATGGGCCCAACTGCACCCTGGATGGATAAAAAAGTGCAAAAGTTTTTTATATGATAAATATAAAACCTTTATAAATGGGATTTTGGTTCATGTGTTGGCCCAAGACATTTAAGCTGATGACCCACGACAAGGGATCCCATGCTCATCAGTCCTAACAAAACTGTACAAAAACTACTAGAAAAGCAGCAGCATCAAAAAACCTTACCATCCATGCCAAAAACAGAAACCAAGTGCACTTACAGGACGCAGTCAGAGCCCGAAAGTGAAGCAAGCCCAGCTGCAGGCTGATAAATCACCTCTACCAGCAAGATGTGGGACCAAAATCCCATTTATAAAGGTTTTTTATTTATCATATAAAAAACCTTTGCACTTTTTTATCCATCCAGGGTGCAGTTGGGCCCATAGGGGCGCCATTCATCTGGTGGTGCAGAAGCATCGTACTGTGCGGCCCAATGCTCAGGCAGCGGAGCGGTTGGGTAGCTTTCAGACACTGTGCATCATATGTACCAGTGTGAATGGTGCTATATGCAGGCCCAGTGTATGCATGGCAGGTCGCCTCCCACATCTTGATGGTAGAGGTGATTTATCAGCCTGCACCTGGGCTTGCTTCACATTTGGGCTCTGACTGCGTCCTGTAAGTGCTCTTGGTTTCTGTTTTTGGCATTGATGGTAAGGTTTTTTGATGCTGCTGCTTTTCTAGTAGTTTTTGTAATGAATTAGGTGAAAGAAGTGTCAATATAAAGTGCTAAAATTGGGTTTAGGAAATAGGACAAGTGGGGTAAAGTAACAGATAAAAGATGAGTATTATATCCTAAAAAAATGGATATAAGGGTTATACAATATGCAAAAAATTTTTTTTTACATGCTTGCAGTATGTATAGGATATATATTGGTACTGCACAGTATAAATGATACTTTGCTGTTGTAGAAAACGTTTACCCAGTGTGAAACAATGCACCATTAATTGTGCAGAGAATCATAGGTGGAACGATAGCAAGATGTTGAATGCATTGGGATAAAACAAAGGTTATCTATGTATAAACTCATAGACTAGCCATATATGTATATTTTCTGTATAGAAAAGCATATAAAAGTAGCAAACAACAAAACCCTTTGAAAACCGGGAGGAAAGATGACAATCAAAAAGAGGTATAGAGGGTCTTATCAAATACACAGGGCATATAGTTTAAACAGAAAAATGGAAGGCAGCTGGATCTAACAAGCCACCTGTATACATGCATCAACCTGCAATGTCCATCACTGACGGGGTCTGTAATATACTGGTCCTAAGGGGATATGTGGCTCACCCTGACGCGTTTTGCCGTAGTTTCTTCTCTGAGGGAGCCTCATATTTATTATTTTATTTTTAATTTATTATCATTTTATTATTTTTTTAATCACATCTTTGGTGCAAAATGTACATATGAAGTTTCTAAACTGCTAGATATAAAGTTTTTATGGATAGATAACTTCACAATCTCTTTTAATCAACTAATAATAGGACTTTTTATTCTTACCTTCTGCATTTCAAACTTTTATTTTCTTCTGGTGGAATCAGGGAATCAGTATGATCTATTTAATCTATTTTATACTGTGTTAGAGGGTAATCTTTATTCAGTATACAAACAGTACATTTTGCTGCTTCTTTGTAAATTTAATAAAAATTATTTTTTGTGGGTTCCTTGGTCACTTTAGGGACAATTTCATGGCATCTTATCACTATTTTAAAAATGGTATGTGGAGATTTATGTACTAAACAATAAAGTGACTTTGTACCATAATTTGGGCTGATAACTCATTTTACCTATAAGTATTCTTGATTTCAGAGTTAGCCTCATTGAATTGTGGAAAAACTACTAGAAAAAAGCAGCATCAAAAATTCTTACCATCCATGCCATAAACAGAAACCAAATGCACTTACAGGACGCAGTCAGAGCCCAAATGTGGAGCAAGCCCAGCTGCAGGCTAATAAAATCACCTCTACCATCAAGATGTGGGAGGCGACCTGCCATGCATATACTAGGGCTGCATAGGACACCATTCACACTGATACATATGATGCAGAGTGTCTGAAAGCTACCCAACCGCTCCGCTGCCTGAGCATTGGGCCGCACAGTACGATGCCTCTGCACCACTAGATGAATGGCGCCCCTATGGGCCCAACTGCACCCTGGATGGATAAAAAAGTGCAAACGTTTTTTATATGATAAATAAAAAACCTTTATAGATGGGATTTTGGTTCATGTGCCCAAGACATTTAAGCTGGTGACCCACGACAAGGGATCCCATGCTCACCAGTCCTAACAAAATTGTACAAAAACTACTAGAAAAAAGCAGCATCAAAAATTCTTACCATCCATGCCATAAACAGAAACCAAATGCACTTACAGGACGCAGTCAGAGCCCAAATGTGAAGCAAGCCCAGCTGCAGGCTGATAAAATCACCTCTACCAGCAAGATGTGGGAGGCGACCTGCCATGCATATACTAGGCCTGCATAGGACACCATTCACAGTTTTCAGACACTCTGCATCATATGTATCAGTGTGAATGGTGTCCTATGCAGGCCTAGTATATGCATGGCAGGTCACCTCCCACATCTTGATGGTAGAGGTGATTTTATCAGCCTGCACCTGGGCTTGCTTCACATTTGGGCTCTGACTGCGTCCTGTAAGTGCATTTGGTTTCTGTTTATGGCATGGATGGTAAGAATTTTTGATGCTGCTTTTTTCTAGTAGTTTTTGTACAATTTTGTTAGGACTGGTGAGCATGGGATCCCTTGTCGTGGGTCACCAGCTTAAATGTCTTGGGCCAATACATGAACCAAAATCCCATCTATAAAGGTTTTTTATTTATCATATAAAAAACTTTTACACTTTTTTATCCATCCAGGGTGCAGTTGGGCCCATAGGGGCGCCATTCATCTAGTGGTGCAGAGGCATCGTACTGTGCGGCCCAATGCTCAGGCAGCGGAGCGGTTGGGTAGCTTTCAGACACTCTGCATCATATGTATCAGTGTGAATGGTGTCCTATGCAGGCCTAGTATATGCATGGCAGGTCGCCTCCCACATCTTGATGGTAGAGGTGATTTTATTAGCCTGCAGCTGGGCTTGCTTCACATTTGGGCTCTGACTGCGTCCTGTAAGTGCATTTGGTTTCTGTTTATGGCATGGATGGTAAGAATTTTTGATGCTGCTTTTTTCTAGTAGTTTTTGTACAATTTTGTTAGGACTGGTGAGCATGGGATCCCTTGTCGTGGGTCACCAGCTTATCAAGGTAGGAATTTCATCTATTTATATAATCGGGAGTTTGGGATTCGGGCACTGTAGCCGAATCCCAAAATCCTTTGCGGCACTGCGAGTGATGACGCAATAGCGTCATCGCGAGCCGCTGACACTGCCCGCAAGCGCACAAATGCTGCCGCCAGACACCACATACCCCCACCAATGCCTGCTCCACTCACCGCCCGCAGCTCCACCGCTCCCTTACCCTATGCTCCCGCTCCCCTGCCGTCAGGGCTGCACTGTCCATTGCACTGTGTGAGCCCTCTCTCCCAAGCGGCAGCAGCCAATGGGAGCGCCATTACAGAAGGGGCCGGCGCCAGCATCTGCGACCGCCTTCATCAGAGACGGTGGCCGCCGTTGTGTCCCCCGGTCAGATGGCTGCGCCCGCGCACTGTCATTGCAGGCTGCAGGCTCGGCGGCCCTGCAGTCTGCTACCACCCCCCCCCTCCTCAACTAAGGTTACAGGGGCGTCGGGACTGACATCTGCACCCACACTGCCCCTGATTACCCCCCAATCACCCACACTGCCCCTGCTCACTCCTCTTCCCCCCCCTATGCCCTCACTCCCCACACTGCCCCTCATTACCCCCTACTCACCCACACTGCCCCCACTCAACCACACTGCCCCTGCATAGCCCACCCAACTCACCCCCACTGCCCCTGCTTACCCCCCACTCACCCACACTGCCCCTGCTCACTCCTCTTACCCCCCCTATGCCCTCACTCTCCACACTGCCCCTGCTTACCCCCTACTCACCCACACTGCCCCCACTCACCCACACTGCCCCTGCATAGCCCACCACACTCACCCACACTGCCCCTGCTTACCCCCCACTCACCCACACTGCCCCTGCTTACCCCCAACTCACCCACACTGCCCAAGCTCACTCCTCTTACCCCCCGTATGTCATCACTCACTCCCCACACTGCCCCTGCTTACCCCTACTCACCCACACTCCACCCACTTACCCACACTGCCTCTGCTTACCCACCACTCACCCACACTGCCCCTGCTTACCCATCACTCACCCACACTGCCCCTGCTCACTCCTCTAACCCCCCTATCTCCTCACTCCCCACACTGCCCCTGCTTACCCCCCAATCACCCACACTGCCCCTGCTTACCCCCCACTTTCCCACACTGCCCCTGCTCACTCCTCTTACCCCCCATATATCCTCACTCCCCACTCTGCCCCTGCTTACCTCCCCCAATCACCCACACTGACCCTGCTCACTCCTCTTACCCCCCTATGTCCTCGCTCACTCCCCACACTGCCCCTGCTTACCACCTACTCACCCTCACTGCCCCCACTCACCCACACTGCCCCTGCATAGCCCACCACACTCACCCACACTGCCCCTGCTTACCCCCCAATCACCCACACTGCCCCGGCTTACCCCCCACTCACCCACACTGCCCCTGCTCACTCCTTTTACCCCTGCATGTCCCTATGTCCTCACTCACTCCCCACACTGCCCCTGCTTACCCCCCCAATCACCCACACT
Source organism: Allobates femoralis (assembly GCA_033576535.1). Lineage (NCBI taxonomy): Eukaryota > Metazoa > Chordata > Amphibia > Anura > Aromobatidae > Allobates > Allobates femoralis. The sequence goes on along the minus strand of JARQOC010000001.1, from coordinate 256,202,062 downwards.
GCCCCTGCTTACCCCCCCACTCACCCACACTGCCCCTGCTCACTCCTCTTACCCCCCATATGTCCTCACTCACTCCCCACACTGCCCCTGCTTAACCCCTACTTACCCACACTGCCCCGGCATAGCCCCCCACTCACCCACACTGCCCCTGCTTACCCCCCACTCACCCACACAGCCCCTGCTCACTCCTCTTACTCCCCAAGTCCTCACTCTCCACACTGCCCCTGCTTACCCCCTACTCACCCACACTGCCCCCACTCACCCACACTGCCACTGCATAGCCCACCCCACTCACCAACACTGCCCCTGCTTACCCCCCTACTCACCCACACTACCCCCACTCACCCACACTGCCCCTGCATAGCCCACCCAACTCACCCACAATGCCCCTGCTTACCCCTCTACTCACCCACACTGCCCCCAGTCACCCACACTGCCCCTGCTTACCCCCCCACCGCACTGCCCCTGCTCACCCCTCTTACCCCCCATGCCCTCACTCCCCACACTGCCCCTGCTTATGCACCCACTCTGTACCTGCTTACCCCTCTCACCTCCCCCACATGCCCCCACTCACCCACACTGCTCCTGCTTACCCCCCCACTCACCCATACACCCTGCTTACCCCTCTCACCCCCCCAACTGCCCACAATCACCCACACTGCCCCTGCTTACCCCCCACTCACCCACACTGCCCAAGCTCACTCCTCTTAACCCCCGTATCTCCTCACTCACTCCCCACATTGCCCCTGCTTACCCCCCAATCACCCACACTGCCCCTGCTACCCCCCACTCACCCACACTGCCCCTGCTCACTCCTCTTACCCCCATATGTCCTCACTCACTCCCCACACTGCCCCTAATTACCCCGTACTCACCCACACTGCCCCTGTTTACCTCCTACTTACCCACACTGCCCCCAGTTACCCACACTCCCCCTGCATAGCCTCCCCCACTCACCCACACTGCCCCTGCTTACCCCCCACTCACCCACACTGCCCCTGCTCACTCCTCTTCCCCCCTATGCCCTCACTCACTCCCCACACTGCCCCTGATTACCCCCTACTCACCCACACTGCCCCCACTCACCCACCCTGCCCCTGCATAGCCCACCCAACTCACCCACACTGCCCCTGCATAGCCCCCCCACTGCCCCTGCTTACCTCCCACTCACCCACACTGCCCCTGCTCACTCCTCTTCCCCCCACTATGCCCTCACTCACTCCCCACACTGCCCGTGGTTACCCTCTACTCATCCACACTGCCCCCACTCACCCACACTGCCCCTGCATAGCCAACCCAACTCACCCACAATGCCCTGCTTACCCCCCTACTCACCCACACTGCCCCCACTCACCCACACTGCCCCTACTTACCCCTCTTACCCCCCCACATGCCCTCACTCCCCACACTGCCCCTGCTCATGCCCCCAGTCTGTACCTGATTACCCCTCTCACCTCCCCCACATGCCCCCACTCACCCATGCTGCTCCTGCTTACCCCCCCCCACCCACCCACACACCCTGCTTACCCTTCTCATCCGCCCAACTGTCCCCAATCACCCACACTGTCCCTGCTCAACCCCCCACTCACCCACACTGCCCCTGCTCATGCCCCCACTCACCCCACACTGCCGCTATTTACCCCTTTCACCTCCCCACACTGCCCCTGCTCACCCCTCTTACCCCCCACATGCCCTCACTCCCCACACTACCCCTCCTGATGCCCCAGAGGGTAAAGTGACAGCTGCTGCCTCCAATGCCAAACAGCCCACCCCCATCTTGATGTCACCCCACTCCCGATGCGATAGCATCGGGCCTTTTTACTAGTATATGAATAAAAACAAGTATATTATTTGAAACTATTACTAGGAAATAGATGTATTTTACCTAGTTCTAGTTTTCAGCTCATGAGTCCAAATATAAAAATTAGCTTTGAGAATATTGACTTTGTTGATATTGTAGAAATGCTTTATTTTTGAATGCAGTTGATACTTATAGTTTTCCTATTTCAGCTTTGCATATTGAAAGTGGCCTTATTTAAAGGGAACCTGTCACCCCCTTTGTGCATTTAAATTGTGCCCACCAGCTTACACATAACGTAAATGGGGTTCTAGTAAACCCTCTATGTGCCCAGACATGCTCCACATACCTCAAAAAAAAAACTTTTATTGCATCCAGGGCTGGTTTCCTATTGCGAACAGGAGGCTGCTATTTAAGCCTGATGGATGATGTCCTCAACACCCCTTTGGCCTACAAAACCCACCCTGCACCTTTTAAAATTCCCACCCTTCCTCTGGCTGGCGTTTCAATGACAGCCGCACTCACCCCTGCACAGTGAAGCTGGTGTCTTCTCTCCATTGAACAGTGCCGATGTCTCACAAGACTTCACAATCTCACGAGAAGTCGGCACTGACAGGAGCACCTGCGACTGCGCAGTGGAGCCGGTGTCTGTGCATAGTGCTGACTTCTTGCGAGATTGTGAAGTCTCATGAGACATCAGCACTGTTCAATGGAGTGCGGACACTCGCTCCACTGCACAGGCGCGAGTGCGGCTGTCACTCAAGCGCCGGCCAGAGGAGGGGCGGGAGTTTTAAAAAGCGTAGGTCTAGTTTTGCAGCGGGGGGCAACGAGGACATCATCCATCAGGACTAAATGGCAGCCTCCTGGTCTCAATAGAAGGCCAGAGCTGGACACAATAAAAGTTTTTTTCTGAGGTATGCGGGGAACGTCTGGGCACATAAAAGGATTACTAGAGCCCCATTTACATAATGTGTAAGATGGTAGGCACAGTTTTAACTGCCGAAAGGGGTGACAGGGTTCCTTTAAATAGTTTCAAACGTATTCAAGGTAAGAGTTCATTTATACAGTCACATTTAGACTTTTTGCTTAGCTTTAAACACATTCATTTTTTTTAGTTTGTTTATAAGCAGGGCATTAATTAAAAAACACATCTTGTGATGAGCGAATGTACTTCGCACTATTCATTACTTGCGCGAATAGTATAGCATCATCCATACTCGTTACTCGACGAGTACTTTGGTCCTCGCCTCCCGAGAATCGAGTTCCCTGTCCCACATGTTTGGCGCCTGATTTTCAGCCACTAAACATGTTGTGATTGCTTGTCAATCATGGTAATGTTGTACCAATGTTTGCTACTGTCATTACTGTGATTGGCTGGTCGCATCACATCATCGAGTCTATAAAAGACCCACCAAAGCCAAACTTGAGCACAATTGATCTGAAAAACGCATTGGGAGAGCTGCATTTGGAGAAGAGTCAGTGTTAGTGTCATCTAGTTATCAGATGCAAGATTAAACAAACAGACCTTTTGAGGGTTAAATGACAATACCAATTCTAGCTGTTCAGGGAAAGTTTGTGGGGTAGGGAGAGAGAAAGGTATTTAGGTAGGGTTAGAGTTTCAGCACCTACTGCTACCAAATATTACCAACACAGCCCTTTTAAAGGGGTAATTCACAAAACAGTTGTTCTCAAAAGTTTACATACTCAGGCAGATATTTTGCTTTATTGGCCTTTTTTCAGAGAATATGAATGATAACACTCATATCCACTGATAGTTAGTGGTTGGGTGAAGCCATTTATTGTCAAACTACTGTATTTCTCCTTTTAAATCATAACGACAACCAAAATCATCCAAATGACCCTGATCAAATGTTCACATACCCCAGTTCCCAATATCGTGTATTGCCCCCTCTAGCATCAAGAAGCATTTTGTGGTAGTTGTGGATGAGGCTTTTTATTTTCTCAGATGGTAAAGCTGCCTATTCTTCTTGGCAAAAAAGCCTCCAGTTCCTGTAAATTCCTGGGCTTTCTTGCATGAACTGCGCGCTTGAGTTCTTCCCAGAGTGGCTTGATGATATTGAGGTCAGGAGACTGAGATGGACACTCCAGAACCTTCACTTTCTTCTGCTGTAAGCAATGACAGGTCAACTTGGCCTTGTGTTTTGGATTGTTGTCATGTTGGAATGTTCAAGTATGTCCCATAGACAGCTTCTGGGCTGATGAGTGCAAATTTGCCTCCAGTATTTGCTGATAACGTGCTGCATTCATCTTTCCTTCAACTTTGACCAAGTTTCCTGTGCCTTTGTAGCTTACATATCCCCATATCATCAGCAATCCACCTCCGTGCTTTACAGTAGGAATGGTGTTCGTTTCATCATAGGCCTTGTTGACACCTCTCCAAATGTAACGTTTATGGTTGTGGCCAAAAAGTATGATTTTGGTCTCATCACTCCAAATTACCTTATTCTAGAAATGTGGAGTCTTGTGTCTGTGCTTTTTCGCTGATTATAGACGAGATACTTTGTGGCATTTGCACAATAATGGCTTTCTTCTGGCGACTCGACCATGCAGCCCATTTTTCTTCAAGTGCCTCCTTATTGTGCAACTTGAAACAGCCTCACTGCTAGTTTTCTGTGAGTCCTGCATTTCAGCTGATGTTATTTGTGGGTTTTCTTTGCATTCTGAACAATTTTCCTGGCAGTTGTGGCCGAAATTTTTGTTGGTCTACCTGATCGTGGTCTGGTTTTTGCAGAGCCCTTGAATTTCCCCTTGTTAATTACAGTTTGAACACTGATAACTGGTATTATCAATTACTTGAATATCTTTTTGTATCCCTCTCCTGTTTCATACAGTTCAACTATCTTTTCTGGTAGATCCATTGATAATTATTTTGCTTTGCTATGACTCACAATCCAGGAACATCAGTGGTTGGATGATGGATTTAGGAGTTTGTCTGAATCCCAGAAACTCACTCAGCTTTTATGCACATTCACTGATTACAAGCAAACAGGTTACAGGTGAGGATGTTACCTTTATTAGCCATTCAAACCCATTTGTGTCAGCTTCTGCGCATGTTATCAGGTCAAAATCACCAGGGTATGTGAACTTTTGATCAAGGTCATTTGGATGTTTTTGGTTGTCATTATGATTAAAAAAGAGAAAACACAGTAGTTTGACAAAAAATGGCTTCACGCAATCACTAACCGTGAGTGGAAAAAAATGTTTTTGCGTTATCATTAATATTCTCTTAAAAAAGGCCAAGAAAGCAAAAAATCTGCTGGGGTATGTAAACTTTTGAGCACAACTGTACCTCTGCTATCTGTCACTTAGTTCAGGGAACATGGTTGTGGACTAGGTAGAGACTAGTGATTAGCAAGTACCAAAATATTTGTAATCGCAATAAACGTAGGAAAAGGCTGAAATAGATGAGAAAGTGTTGAAACAGAATGGGAAGAGCTTGGAAAATATGCCTGCATGCATTTTTGACTGACATATGGTTTCTGTGAATAAGTAGTATTACGCTACTTTTACTACTTTTACAGATACACAAGAACACCTACCAAACCTAACCTAAATTGCGCTTAACAGGCCAAAGAGGTTAAGAAACGTTTTTTTCCTGTATAATCACTTATATATAAGGCTAAATAAACCAGACAAACAAAAATGATCCCTTTTATTGTTTGTTCAGACGTACTGTTGTGGCTATTTTTTGCCTTTTACAATTGGAAGGGCCTTACTTATACATTTTGTAGGCCTCTCTGTCATACATCATTTATATTTAGATTCAGAAAAAGAGGTTACCGGGCACTACTGATCGCATCTTTTGCCTAAGTTACACTTACCACCAGTGTTGCTCAGCCACATTTAGACCAACAATATCATAATCCGAAGAAAAAAACGGTGAGTCCTGCTTTTTTCTTTGGATTATTATGATTAATATTTAGCTATTCCCCAGCACTATACAAGGCCAGCTAGAATGTGCCAGTAGGTATGTTGATCTTTGACCTGAGGGGACTCAGGTCCTGTAACATGTGCTTTGGATGGACTGCTCTTACTTAGACATTTGGGCGGTCCCTTCCTAATTGAGACTCAGATAGTGGAATACATTTTCTATAGCAGTTTACAATGTACCCATTGTAGCATAGGTTTCTACCCTCCTCCTTCACTTCCATGTGATTCTGCGGCCCAAAATTGAAATGTTCAGAGACCATCAGTAGTCAGGAGACCTGCGTTAGGTGGCCCTGTAACGTGCATTTTGGAGGGACTGCTCTTACTTAGACATTTGGGCGGTCCCTCCATCATTGAGACACAGATAGTGGAATACATATTCCATACCAGTTTACAATGTGACCATTGTAGCATTGGGCTTTACCCTCCTTCTCCTCCTCCATCGCCATGTGATTATGCGGCTTTAAATTCAAATGTTCAGATGCCCTACAATAGTAAGGAACCCTGAGTTTGATGAGGGCCCAGAGGTGACCCTGTAGCATATGTTTGGGAGGGCCCTCTTCTATACATTTGGGGATGAAACAACTGCCTTAAGAATAACGGCATAAGCAAAGCCATGGTTGATGCCACTGAAGGTTATCTCCACATTAGGGTGGGCCCTCCTCTATACTTTTAGGCGGGCCCTGCTCTATACATTTTCCAGGGCCCTATTCTATACATTTGGGAGGGCCCTCCTCTTTACTTTTGAGATGGTCCTTCTGTATACATTTGGGAGGGCCCACCTATATACTTTTAGGAGGGCCCTCCTGTATACAGTTGGGAGGGCCCTCCTCTATACATTTGGGAGGTCCCTCCTCTATACATTTGGGGGTGAAACCACTGCTATTTTACAGTGGTCCTTTTTTTCCCGATATTTTTGGGGACTCAAAGTTAACTTGGCTTTTGGCATCAACATATGCAAATATGTAATGAAAACCCAAAATACAAAAAAAGACCATTGTTAAGAAACAGGGACAGGGGCATGGGTGTGGTGTTGTTAGTGGTGCACGACAAACCACTTATTCTGTGTAAGGTTAGAAGATGCTTGATGCATCCACTATGTTTCTGGCAAAATTTCCTAGTCTGGAACATAAATGTGCCTGGAGACCTGAAGAGTGAGAACAGATTCTGTATTGAATGGCAGGCAAGGCCTCTAGTCTACGCATTTCTCAAGAAGCACCAAATCTTCCACGACCACACAGTGTACTGTCGATACAGTCCAATCCTCAATCTCGTCCTACTTCCTCCCCATCATCAGTCACAGGAGACATATGACCCCAAGCTTGTCCACTCCATGTGTTTTGTACGTATCCTGTGTTTGACTTTGTCCTCTTACTGTACAGCATTGAAGAGGGACATTAAGAGGTGGTGTGCATTGATGTACAAGTAGTAAATGACCCACCGCCAGAAGAAAACCACTTTAAGGAACCTTATTTACTGTCTCCAGATGTGGAGGACAGTGATGATGAGACATAGTTCAGCCTGCAATCTCAACTGTGATGGAGTATGAGATGGAAGATGAGTTGGTCCACTGATCCGACCTGTACTGTTGGCAGGCATAACCAGCACGGCAACACAGAGAAAGATGGATACATAACTGTTGTGAATTCATTGGAGCTCCCTCTGGTGGTTGTTGCTGGTGATGCAGCTGACTGGGTGGGTTTCACAGGTGATGGGGATTAGCAATCTGGTTCTTGGAGCATATAATGGTTGGAAGTGGATCATTCCTTGCCAGTTGTCTTTTGTTCCTGGAGGAGCTCACATATCTCTAGTTTCTTCTGCTCTGTGGAGATCTTTGCAAGATAAGTGGATTTTTTTTTATATTTTGTGGCACACTTTTGTGTGCTTAAGGTTCTGCTTATGTTTTGTCTTATTCTGAGCTGTGGGTTGCTATCTAGTTTGTATATTTGTTTATCTGCTCTCAGATAGGAAGTTTTCTTCCTAGAGGGCCTGTCACACGCATCAATGTCGTCAGTGAGATGATCGCTGACGACATTGACGGCTGATCGCTGGTGAGCTGTCACACAGGCAGACTCACCAGCGATCAATTGACCAGAGACATCGTGGAAACGATTTAAATATCGTTTCCATGATGTCTTGCTCCCGCTGCCAGCCTGCTGGAAGCGGGAGCAGGCTGGTCTCCAAGGTAAACTGCGGGTATCTAGGCAGCGCGCGCTGCCTAGATACCCGACGTGTACCTTAGTTACCAGCCTCCTCCGCTCACCGGCTGGTATCTAAGGTACACAGCGGGTAACTAGGGGCCCTAGTTACCCGCTGTGTACCTTAGATACCAGCCGATGAGCGGAGGAGGCTGGTAACTAAGGTACAAGTCGGGTATCTAGGCAGCGCGCGCTGCCTAGATACCCGCAGTTTACCTTGGATACCAGCTCCCAGCGCTTGTGAGAGGCGCTGGGAGCTGGAATATCGCTACTCCCGGTGTCACACGCAGCGATGCTGCGTGTCCACCGGGCGACAATCGCCAGGTTTTAGAGCAGGTTCTAAAACCTGGCGATCATCAACCAGCGATTTATCGCTGGTTGATTCAGTATGTCACACGCGTCAATATCGCTGCAACGTCACTCACAGCCGAGATCGTGCAGGCGATATTGACGCGTGTGACAGGCCCTTAGGAGTTTTACCATTCACTATTATCTGTTATTTCCAGTTCTGCTGGCATTTGATTCATAGAAGTCTGCAGATATAGTTGTCGCCGAGTCTTAGTGACTCAGGGTAATTTTTGTAATATCTGATGCTGGTGGTTTTTGATAGTGTTTTATACTGACCACAATAGTATTCTATCCTGTCTTTTCTATATAGATAGTGTAGCCTCTATTGCTAAACCTTTTACTCTGCCTGTGTTTGTTTTTCTTTCTCTGGTTTCCCAGTTAATATCTGTGGGGGGCTTGCTATTCTTTTGGGGTTCTGCTCTGAGGCAAGATAGCTTTTCCTACATCCATCTTTAGGAGCAGTTAGTTCTCCGGCTGTGCAGAGGTGTCTAGGTCAGGTTAGTTACATCCCACGGCTACTTCTAGTTGCGGTGTGTAGTCAGGGATTGAGGTCAGTACAGTTACCAATGACTTCTACGGAATCTGAATGTTAATCCTGAGTCATCGTTTCATAACACATAACACCAACATAGGTTCCAAGGGGTATTAGTTTGACCAGAGTGAGTAATGGGTCAACTTAACTGTTCCCAAGAGCACCACCACGGTGGTCCAAGTCAGGGCATGGGGGCATTCATTTGGGAGGGCCTTCCTCTAGTCATTTGAGAGGACCCTCTTTTATTCATTTGGAAGGGCTCTCCTCTATACATTTGGGAGTGCTATCCTTTATTCATTTTGGACGGCATTCCTCTATGGGCATGGTTGTATGCAATAATGGCAGCAGCCTGGTGGCGGCTTTAAAGGTCAGCAAACTGGTACATATGCCATGCATGGCTCACATGCTAAACCTAGATGTTCAGAAATTAATCAAAACACACCCTGATTTGCCATACTTCAGAATGTGCACCGTATTATTGCCCATTTCCACCATTCCTCTACCACTTTTGCTGGTCTTGCAGCTCTGAAAAAGTGCTTTAATTTGATAAGTCACTGACTAATTTTCGACCTGCCCATGCAGTAGAACTCAACATATCATTTGCTGTTGAGGATTAGTGAGCAGCAGAGGGCTGTAGCTGAATACTAGCTTCAACATGCCCATTACGTTAAGACTTAGACACCACACATAACAACTGTCAATTGGTTGTGGATCGCTGACATTTGTGAGGTTCTGGAGAAATTTGAGTACTGCACCAAGCTTGTGAGCGGTGATCAATCAGACTATTATAAGCATAACCATCCCACTGTCTGTTGAAGCAATCACTGCATAATCTCAAAGAGGAAGCTTTGGATGAACAGCATGTGGCTATGGATCAAGATTTCCCAATGTGTGACACCACCATACCAGCCAATAAGGGGGCAACATTGGGTTATGATGAGGAATATGAGGAGGATGAGGAGGGAGAGGACTTGTTTTTCTGTGCTACCAAGGGGACTCCCATTGCTACAGAGGGGACTCCCAACCCCAGTCTGGATGGGCTGGAGAGGAGTCACCGTGAGGAGAGGATGGGTATTGTCCCTCCTCTTGAGCACACAGAACCTTTGCCTGTTTGAAGCTTGGCCCCATGACACAGTTCATGTGTGTCTATTTTAAGACCCTCACATGATACACTTTTTCACCAACAACCTATACTGATTAGCCACTTTTCTTGACTTATGGTACAAGGAGAAATTTCCTTCTCTCGTTTTGAAGTCACCAAAGGGTTGCACAATGGAATTCTTCATGAGGTGCCATTGTAGATCAATTGCTGAAAACATCACCCTCTGACAACGCTGGCGGCAGAGGTACCAACTCTTTTCAACAGCAAGGATTAATAGGTAGATACACAAAGACCTGCTCCAACAGAGGTGGGGGGAAAATGTGCAAAAACTGGGACATTTTCAATAAACCAGCAGATCAGCAAGGGTTATCTGTGCCTGTTACAATGCCAAGGAGATAGAAGTTGTCACCTGCGTCATTCCTGATGCTTCAATTCCCTTTAATTATTGGGTGTCCAAAACTTGGTCTGACCTCTCCTTATATGCCTTGGAGGTGCTGGCCTGCCCTACTGCTAGTGTGATGTCAGAGCATGTTTTAAGTTATGCTGGGGAAATCAGTCATCACTGATAGGCTCACACTTTTGCACGGAAAATGCAGACATATTTACTCTGAATAAATTCAACAAAGACTGGATTTCTCCTTTCTCCACAGATTGTAATCGAACCCTTTCAGATGTCAGCAACCCAACTTAAATTCAACAAAAATGTTTATTTTTTCAGCGCTATGGAAATAATAGCACTATATACATGAATAAATACTATTATTATTATTATTTTTCAAATGGATTTTAACTAGAGATGACCAAACCTTTTAAAGTTCATGTTTGGTTTGCCGAACTGGCATATTTTCCCTCACTATATCGGTGAAAAGATCACTGAAATTCTGAACCCCATTCAAATCAATAGTGTCAAGATATTTGTATAGAGGAAGCAGAGCTGCAATGTTGATCAAGAATAGGGAGATGAGTGACAGGTGTAGACATGGTGCTCACAGAGCCTAGCTAAATTCACAAAACACACAAAAAAGACACCACAAGAAAATTGTCCCTATTTAGAAAAATTATGCCCCAAATCGCACCATTGTGGCATCAATTGACGCAGAACAAAAAGTATAATTCAACATAATACCTCTCTTATCATTCTCAAAATACTGTTGACATATGCATCAACCCACTAGGTGTTTGGAATGCCTAGAAACAAAACTGTATATCAGTGCAAAACCACTGGCACTTCCCCCATGTTTCTTCCTTCCCAATATGTTGTCCAGGAGTAGACACTGATGCCTCCTGCACACAACCTGCAGTTGCACTTAAACAAAACAGGTTCTTAAAAAAATGTTTTCCCTCAAAGAAAAAATTATTTGTGATCCCGTGCTTTAATTTCTGTATACCGTATATACTCGTGTATAAGTCGACCCGTGTATAAGCCGACCCCCCTACTTTTGCCCCCAAAACCTGGGAAAACCTATTGACTCGTGTATAAGCCGAGGGTGGACTCCAGCACAGGTATACAGCCCCCAGCAGTGTGGTATACAGGCAGGCCCCAGAGGTATATAATGCAGCAGCCCCAGAGGTATATACAGGCAGGCCCCAGAGGTATATAATGCAGCAGCCCCCAGAGGTATATAATGCAGCAGCCCCCAGAGGTATATAATGCAGCAGCCCCCAGAGGTATATAATGCAGCAGCCCCCAGAGGTATATACAGGCAGGCCCCCAGTGGGTTATACATCAGGCCCCCAGTGGCACTCGCCCCCCCACACTGTGCAGAGCCCCCCCTCCCGATGCATTATCTTACCATCCAGCCACGTCTTCATCACCGCCGGTCCTCCCGTCCATCCTCGCGCGCTGCGTTCCCGGTCTCATGTGACCCGGCGGTCGCATTCGGATGACGTCATCGCGCCGGGTCACGTGAGAGCCGAACACAGCGCGAGAGGATGGACGGGAGGACGGTGATGAAGACGCGGCTGGATGGTAACATAATGCATCGGGAGGGGGGGCTCTGCACAGTGTGGGGGGGCGAGTGCCATTGGGGGCCTGCTGTATATGGGGGCCTGCTGTATACCCGATTGGGGGCCTGTAAACATCTGGGGGCTGTATGCACGGCTCCCCCTGCCGCTGTGATGGGCGGGGGGAGCCGTGCATATCTAATGAGCGGCCCCATGTGACGGGCCGCTCTGTCAGGAGCCTCCCCTGCCTCCTCCAGCCTCCCCAGCACCCGGACACAGCCCCCACACAGCACATACTGTATAGACCCGTGTATAAGCTGAGGGGGGGACTTTTCAGCCCAATTTTTGGGCTGAAAAACTCGGCTTATACACGAGTATATACGGTACTCTTTTATTAAAATTATTAAACAGAGCATTCCCTCATACGGGACCAATCATATTACAGCATGGACAGTATATATTGCATAGTATATGATTACACTCAACAGATCATTCTATCACCATAGTGTAGTATTTATTTCGTGTTACATCCACTACTGGCAGGATCTAAAGGACTTTTAGATACATAAGCCGAACCTTTCAATCTTAAGTAGCCACCTGTAAACTCTCACTCTCTTTTAGGTAATGTCTATAGTGTTATAAAGTAGCAAATGATGTAATCTAAAGCCCAATCAGCCGTCCAGATCCTATTAGATAGTTATTAGATAGTTGGAGCATATACCTGATATTTAACTGCTGTGCTGCAATGAGGTCCCTTCTCCCCTACGTCCGTTTCGCACCTCGCTTCTTCCGGGCAGAGGCGGCGCCACCTGCCGGATCGGCCGCAAACTGCAAAATGCTGATGTGAAAGAGGCCTTAGGGCTCGGACACACTCATCCGAGTTTGACGGAGAAGTCTCGAAAAGGGCTGAATCAGTCACCCTGAACGGCCTCTCTCAGTCAGGACGGGGAGTGTGGAGCTGCACAAAAACACAAGCAGCTGACAGCCCCATCCAGAGAGGTAGAGGCCGTTCAGGGTCACTGATACAGCCTTTTCCGATATTCCTCCGTCAAACTCGGATGTCTGTCGGACAGTGTGTCCCTGCCTTAAGGCTGGTTTCACACTGCAGTTTTTCCCTGATTAGGGTTCATCAGGTTTTGTGGGCCAAAACCAGGAGTGTCTTCAAAACCCAGAACAGGTGTCAATCTTTCAATTATACTTTTTCTCTGCAAGTTTGATTCCTGGTTTTAACACACAATACCTTATGAACCCTGATCAGGGAAAAACTGCAGTGTGAAACCAGCCTTACCTATTCACAGACATGTAGAATTGTATAATTTATGTAATTTAAAAAACATGGTAAAGTCTACATTTTAGGCCCTTTTCACATTTAAGCCTGGTCTGCGTTTTGCTTCTTTTGCGTTACTATGCGTTTTTATCACTAAAAACGCATCCAAACGCATGCGTTTTTGCCCCCATTGATTTCAATGGAAACACATGCAAAAATGCATGTGCATTTTCCAAACGCAAAAATACATGCAGCCCTAGACGCATTGTCCGACATTTTTGGCTGCGTTTGCAAAAAACCGCAAAGGACACGCAGCTCAGTGACAACCAGGAGGACCCACAGGGGCCCGAGTCACCGCCATACTGTCTGGAGACGCACACCAAGCGAACACAGAAACAGAAAGTTAACAGCCCGGAAAGGACACAGAGACAGAGTGAGGTGTCACAGGGAAAGAGACCTGGCTGCAGAGAGTAAAGGGAACCCGGAGAGGAGAGTGATCCCGTGTACTGAGAGTTGAACTGAGACTTGTAAGAACTGTACCAAACTGTAACTGAAGCTTGAGAACTTGAGACCCTGAATACATCTCTCTTGTCTGTCTCTGCCTGCGTACTATTCCCTCCATACAGGATTATAACAACCCTGCACCTACAGCGCCACAGGTTGCCAGCTCCAGCACCGAGGAAGGATTTCTGCAGCATCTGGACAGTAAGTGAATTGCACTCAGCACCAAGCCTGCTCACTACACCATAGACTTTAATCATCACTGCATCGGGGAACACAGTTCTGCCTAAGGGAACTATACTATCTACGCTGCCATTACATCATCCCCGGAGGTTCTGCAGCAGCGGCGGCCCCACTACTGGCCGCACACAGTGGGTGGCGTCACGACTGACAATCCCCTGTAAATATCCCCTTTTATTTGCCAGGCCCGGGACACGGTACGGACCAGGACCACCCGTGACTTCCTCAGTAGCAGACCCGGCCGGTACCGAGTACCCCGTCCCAGTGGGCTCGACATATGCATTCAGTGAATTCATATTTTAACCATGAATTGAGAATTTTGAAAATAAATGGTCAGTCCCTGAGAAAAAAAAATTCTCTCCAATATGTATTAAAAAGTTTCTTATTTTTATGTGTACTATTGATTTATGAAATAAAGTTACGTTCATGGATACTCCTTAAGGATTGTTTGGTGTAAAATAGTTACCACATAATTGTACAGATTCCAAATGCAAATTTATTTTTAGGACAAAATAATTGACAATAATTCTGTCTTCTAAATAACAAAATATAATTTCCTCCCGTATCTCTGGTATTATTTTCACTTTGTAATTATTTCTAACTTGTAACATGATTATATTTCATTAATTCAGTTGCCCAAGTTGATGCATTATGTTTATGTTATTATTTTCTTATGCTATAAACATGTTTCTTTTAGTTATTATTCTTTTATTGCAATTTTAATTTTATTACTTTTGTCATTTCTGCTTTAATAGATGAAGCATGATACATTTCTTTTGGCATTTGATAACATAGTTCTAAAAGTAAATTAGAACAGTAAATATTAAATACTGTATGAAGAGAAGAAAAAAACTAACTACTTTCTCACCCCTGTGACGTTACAACGATCTCTCCAGCGATGTCGTTATGTGTGACACTTAGCAGTGATCAGGCCCCTGCTGTGAGGTCGCTGATCGCCGCAAAGTGCTCTGGGTCATTTTTTGATCGTTGGTTTCCCGCTGGTCAGCACGCATCGCTGCGTGTGACATCGAGAAACCAGTGATCAGTGACCTCACAGGGCTGGTAACCATGCCTGGATACCCGGTGTTTATCATAGTTACCAGCATCCTCCCTGCTTAGCGCTGCCTGTAAGCAGGGAGGAGGCTGGTAACTATGATAAACACCAGGTATCTAGGCAGCGTGCGCTGCCTGGATACCCGCTAAGCAGGGAGGACGTTGGTACCATCACCTTCAGTGTGTATGACAGCTCCCCAGCGACCAGGTAATGACGCTCCAGTGATCCCGGCAGGTCGTTATCGCTGTCTGGATCGCTGGAGCAGTCGTTGTGTGTGACAGGGCCTTTAGTTGTTCCCAGCACATGCGCTTTTCTAGACAGAGGGTTCAGATGTTGCTCCTGGTATCTGTTGTAGCCATTTTTCCAACTTAGCGGTCACGGCTTCAAAAGCTCCTATCACCACTGGAAACACTGTTGTCTTCATCTTCCACATTTTCTCTAACTTCTCATATTCCATCTTTCTGATATTACTGTAATTTGGCACTACCACCTTTATTATCATTGCTGTCTTCTGATCTTTGTATACTATCACGATATGTGGTTGGTTAGCCAACACTTACATTCTCTACCAGTTTTTTGGAGGTCTCCACCTGGATTTAGGGGGACTTAGTTCAATCGCTGTACAGATGTTCCTGTACAATTCCTGCTAATTGGTTGTAGCATTCAATGTATGCGGTTCTTGCTTGCATTTTGCATCCTGCCACTATGTTTTGGACTGTTTCTGAGGTTCCTTTACAAGGTCTGCACCTTGGGTCTTGTGTTGTATGGTAGATCCCTGCTTCTATGGATCTTGCACCCAGCACCTGCTCTTGTGCCGCCATGATTAGTGCCTCTGTGCAGTCTTGGAGTTTGACTTTCTCCAACCGTTGGTAAGATTTCTTCATGTCAGCCACCTCCATTATCTGTCAATGGTACATTCCATGCAGCAGCTTGTCTTGCCATGGCACTTTATGTTCTTGTTCTTCCTTCCAGGACTGTTTTTGTTGCTGCTCTAGGTTCTCCCTTAGCATCTCATCTTTTGGTGTCGTTTTTCTAATGTATTTTCCTTGTTTCGTCCATGATGCTGGCTTGGAAGCCAATCAAGTCTTGACCACCCTTCCTTCTGTTGGTATACAATCTTTGGTTATTAGACTTGGGGTGGAGACCTCCATGTAGTGTGAGAAGCGTGTGGGTCTTCACATCTGCAGCTTCCATCTCTTCTTTTGGCCAGAACACTATGCCAGCAGGGTATCTGATAACTAGCAGGACATATGAATTAATTGTGCAGATCTTATTGTTCCCATTGAGCTGCCTCTTCAGGACCTGTTTTACCAGACTCTGTAATTTTCTGACTGAGGGGGCTCAAGCCTATGCAGAACAGCAATGGAGACAGTACATCACCTTGGTATAAGCTGCATTTGATGGACACTTTTGCTAGTTGCCTTGGGTTGACTTCCACTGTTGTGCTCCATAGCCCCACTGAATTTCTGAGGAAGGTTGTTAATTTCCTGTTGACAATGTAAAGTGCCAAGCATTCACAGATCCATATGTGTGGCATTGAGTCATATGCTTTACTCTAGTCAATCCAGGTTGTGATGAGGTTGGTCTGACTGCATCCTGAGTCTTGAGCGATAGCTCTATCTACTAGCAGCTGGTGCTTAGTGCCTCTGATGTTGTTGCCAATGTCTTTCTGAGCCGGATTAATGTACTGATCCATATGACTCTGTAGCTTGGTGGCTATAATTCCTGACAGGAGTTTCCATGTTGTTGTAAGGCAGGTTATTGGGGAGTAGTTGAGTGGAATTGTTCCTTTGTGGGGATCCTTCATGATTTGTACTGTTCTTCCTTGTATTAGCCAAGCTGGGTGGTGGTCTGCTTTTAGCAGTTGGTTTATTTGTGTTGCCAAGTGTTCATGTACCGATGTTAATTTCTTTACCAAGTAA
This sequence comes from Allobates femoralis, assembly GCA_033576535.1. Classification (NCBI taxonomy): domain Eukaryota; kingdom Metazoa; phylum Chordata; class Amphibia; order Anura; family Aromobatidae; genus Allobates; species Allobates femoralis. Next base: position 256,185,208 of record JARQOC010000001.1, on the reverse strand, counting down.
GTGTGGATCATGTCTGGGACAGGCGCTGTCCAGCTCTTTATGTTCTTGACATGCTTTTGGATGTCTGCTTCAGTAATGATTACTAGTTCTTTCTCTAGGTGGTTACTGTGTTTCATTCTCAGGTCTTGCAGCCACTTTACACTGGTGTTGTGTGTTTTTCCCTTTTCCCATATGTTGCTGGAGTTGCTGCTTCTACACTCCTACTCTGAAGTTGGGAGTACATTTTGGATAGTTCTTTGGAGAACAAGACATTTATATTCTTGGCCTCAGCTTCTCTAGAGCATCTCCCTAGTCTTGCAGCAAATGCTGTAAGCCTTTGTTTAGTAGTATCTAGGGCTTCAGATGGAGTCAGGCCAATGTACTTGTCCAGATTGGTCTTATTCTTGATCTTTACCAATGGACAATTTAATACTGTGTGTATATCACCTATCTATATGACAGACTGTCTCTGTAACTTCATTAGAATGCCTTATGCAAGCAGCTGCTCCCCTCTATTACAAGGTTGTCATCAGTTAGTCCATCTGCATGATGCACCAGTGCTTCTCTACTTGAGTAAGTTCCTTGCACCCAGCTTGTGCATTGCAGTATTATTGGCCATTCGTGAGTTTTTTACAAGATTTTTTTTAGCTATTTTGAGTATAGATAGGGATCTGTAAACGAGAGGATCCTTGACGTATTGGGATGCAGACTTCTGTGTTTTGGCCAAATTACCAACTAATACCTCACATTTTTTATCATGTTTTGGGGTTGTTTTGCTGCAGGGGGGACAGGTGAACTTCACAAAATAGATGGCATCTTGAGGAAAGAAGATTATGTGGCAATACTGAAGCAACAACTCAAAACAGCACCCAGAAAGTTAAAGCTCGAGCAGAAAAAGGTATTCCAAATGGAAAATGTCTTTAAGCATACTGCCAAAATGGTTACAAATTGGCTTACAAAATCAATATTTTGCAGGGGCCATTACAAAGCCCTGATCTAAATGCTTTTGAAAATTATGGGCAAAGGTGTGGGAACTTGCTCTCCACCTTATGGAGAGAGCGAAGTAGGTGAGGAGATTGTAAGCCACTTCCCTCCTCTCAGATATATGCATATATGCAAATTTGCACTTCACTAAGGAAGTTGAGAAACTTCCGTGTGCCACATTTAAGCAGCTTCCTCAAAGTCATAATCGCTTTCCTACAAGCTTTTAATATAACTAAGGGATTTGTGCCAGATCAGAACCCCAAACTACAGACGCTGCGTTTCGGGGTACCTGCCCCTCATCAGTGTAGTGTGTGGGATATTCTGATCTGGCAGAGTGAGTGGGCTAAGACAAGGTCTGGGAACTTGCTCTCAACCTTATGGAGAGAGCGAAGTAGGTGAGGAGATTGTAAGCCACTTCCCTCCTCTCAGATATATGCATATATGCAAATTTGCACTTCACTAAGGAAGTTGAGAAACTCCCATGTGCCACATTTAAGCAGCTTCCTCAAAGTCATAATCGCTTTCCTACAAGCTTTTAATATAACTAAGGGATTTGTGCCAGATCAGAACCCCAAACTACAGACGCTGCGTTTCGGGGTACCTGCCCCTCATCAGTGTAGTGTGTGGGATATTCTGATCTGGCAGAGTGAGTGGGCTAAGACAAGGTCTGGGAACTTGCTCTCAACCTTATGGAGAGAGCGAAGTGAAAACTCATGTCATGAAGTTCAGGGTGTTTTTATGCTGATATTAATGCCTGAGGGGTTTAAAACTTTGCTTTTATTAAATGTACAGCTCATTGGTTACTTTTATGCAACATGCAACCCTCACTGTGTAAATAAATATGGTCTGACACTGAAAAGTGGGTGTGGTCAAAATGCGAGACATCTAAAGGTGAGTCAGTTTGCAGGCAGGACCTTAGTCCAGCATCCAGAACAGTATTACAGTGCCACTGGACGGGAACCTTTCTGTTCTCTTTCAGTTGATTGCATTTCTGATCCTCTGTTTATTAGACAGAATGATGCACTGTTATTCTTGCAGCTTGACTCTATCATACTTTTGTGCCAGAACATTTAATCAAAAGAGGAGCCGCTGATGCAGGAAGTTAGGAGGCAGTTTACAGGACTCACATCCAGAGGTTATGAAACGCCATTATGACTGCAGGATCTGGGTTCTGTGAGTTTATTTGCTGATATCTATAAACAACCCAATATTGTACAGTAAATGTGCTAAAATATGGCATAAGTTGAGTGAGTCTATTTGATAAATCTTGCTCATATTAAAACTTTCTCATCCAACTTTGCAATTTACCAAAACAATGTCTTTAATTTTTTTCTATCATATGGAATGAAATTATATTTTTACTTGTTTCATCTCTTATTATCCTTCCAATTATTTGATTATATCTTAATATCATTCAAAATAGAGCAATATGCAATGTATCCTTGATAAGACAATATATTGTGTATTTCACTTTGGTGTTCCCTTCTAGTCAATACCATAAGATAGTTTTGCCCCTAAATTGGTTGTACAAAACCAATTAAATTCAATTTACCGGCTTTTATATTTCAAAGGTGACTCAATGCATGCATATGTATTGTATATGATACTGTAGAAGGTAAAATAAAAAAAAACTTTACATCTTTTAAACATATAAAGTTACTTAAATTTCTGTCTCTTTAAAGAGGTTTTTCATTACTAATTTCACCCCGTTTTCATGTGACTTAACTCTTCCTAACACCTTCCTAATATACTTCTACTACCTGCCCTGCCCCTGTAAAATGATCTTTCTATACCTCTTATATTCCTCTGTTTCTGTTCTGGCTGTGCTACTTCCGATCTGGGGAATGGAATCAGACAACTAGATCAGGTCATGTGACTGTTGGGGGTGGGGCTAAGTCTGGGTGAGTGACAGCAATCTGGGCTCCCTGCTCTGATCAGATTTTTCTCCAATTTCATCCTGGTTTACAGTGTGGTTCTCTATCTGAAAAGTGCTGTGATGTGCAGATCATTACATAGTATATCACTGTGCCTGTGATATATTATGTAAAGATTGGCACATTGCAGTCCTTGTCAGATGAGAAAGCACTGCAGTGTAAACCAGGCTGAGAGGAGAGTGAAGTCTGATCTGAGCATGCATTCCCAAACTGCTGTTGTTGAGCACAAAGGGCTGGGCTGCTCAATGGCTGGGCCAGCGGTCTGGATCATGGTGGCTGCGCCCAGAGCTGCAGTCTTGGCTCACATTGAAAGGGAAAATAAAAATGGAGGAAAATAAACAAAAAGGAAAGATAAAGAGTGTTTGTGATGCCAGTTGAAGCTTCTAGCCACTACATAGCCGGAACTGCAGTGAGATGGATAACCTACTTCATCTGGGACTGGCCCCTGAGAATGGAGAATGGATAGTAGAAGTTTTAGTAGAGGTAAAGTGTGAGGGTGCAGGAGTAAGGAAGGCACAGGAGACAGTTTATTGAGCTCTTTACCTTTTACTAGTTGTTGCTGCAGATTCAGAGAGCAACCATCACCAGGTATGCAGCTTAGCAAGTCTGATAGAAATTTTAGTCCATTCTGCTGGGTGAGATGATTTGCCTTCCTGTTTTCTTCTATGGGTTTTATGGATTTTCAAGTACATGTGTGCTATCCTGTACTTTCTGTTATCTCTCCCCCTCTGTGGATCACTTCCAGCTAGGTAGGCCCTGTGAACTTTGTAAGCATCTATGTCTTCTCTCAACTCCTTAGATCTCTGTATTGCTGTGCCTCGGAAATTCCCCTCAGGATCTAGAATACCTGGGCAGCCCAGAGAATTGGATCCCTGCTTGCAGCATGTTCCCTGGGGTGAGGTGCATGAGCTTCCTTACCTCAGACTTACTTCTTCTCTGTCTCTTACTGTCTGCTCTGCAGTAAGAACTAAGTCCTCCCCTAGCTAGAAGGTGAGTCACAGCCTAAGTCAGGCCTCTCAGTGCTCATCTTCTAAGTTAGGGATTGGACTGTGTTTGCATGCATTGGATCCCTAGCATAGGGAGCTACAATTCCCCTCATACCTGGCATTATAATCCACGTAGGGATGATACCATTTGTGGCAGCCAAACCGCACATTCCCCCATAGTTAACAGTATGTCCCTAACTACAGAGACATGAAAACAGTATTAAAGCATTTTCAATCAAACATTAAATAACAATTTCAACCTGTAACACATTTGTAAGTAAGTAGTAGCATTTTTCTTATGGATAATAGCCCAAAACCACTCCCTGAAAAGTGGTATTTTTCCTTAGTGCAGCAGCAAGGCACACAGACCATAAAGCTGGTTTCTTTGCTGCACTGGCTTTTTTGTCTTCACTTCAGTAGCTTATGTGGTTCCAGCCACAGTACAATTAAGTCTCTTTTTAAATCTATGAATCCTTACAAGAGTCCTTGCAGTAAGCAAAAGTGTAATGGATTTTAAAGTCTCACATTAGTCCATGTGGGCATAAGTCCTTATAACATTTTTAATAACGTTACTTAAGACACAGTGCTACATATGTACAAGTTCATTCTTTATGAAAGTACTCTATCTATCCCGTCTATAGGAGGAAGGGGTTTGTCCGTGTTTGCTACGTTGTGATCTGAGTAAAACAGGAAGGTATGAGCACCTTGTTTACACACATTAGGTGTGCCAGTAAGTCTTTTTGTAATTTGTAATACCTTTTTCTGTCTGTGCACCTCCGCCCGTTAGCTTTAGTAGCCAGGATTCTACCTTCCCAGGATTGTAGTCAGGTTCCTACCTTCCTATACAAGCAGATTCTAATCGCACAGAGGAATTTCACGTTAGGGTCTTGATGCATGAGATGCACCTTGAAGCGAGTATTGGGCTCATTTGCATTTTCCAATACATTTGCTAAGCATCTTTTTTATTCTTAGTGTCCTACCGTGTTTCCCCGAAAGTAAGACAGTGTCTTACATTCTTTTTACTTCCAAAAGTCCCACTATGTCTTACTTTCGGGGTATGTCTTATATTGGGAAAAAAAAAAAAAGCAAGTCCCCATGCAATGTACCATATGGGGACTTGCCGCGATTGCGCCGCAAGTGTACCGCAAGTTAAGGAAACTTTACATGGTGCATTTTGTGAATTGCTTACTTGGTACCGTAATGGCGATCGGATCGATTTCTCTGCGGTGCTGGGTAGAGGTGTGGCTTCTTCTTCCTCATGCAGGAGCTGCTGGGCCAATCAGAGGGGCCGCAGAGACTTCAGGCCGGCCGGGGGACACAGAGGAGGCACTGGGCCAATCAGCGGGGCACACACAGTTAACCCCATACCACCAGTGGCTGCATATGAGGGCACTGAGGCTGCGTGTTTTTGTATGTTGTCCATGGTCCTGATGGACCACGGACAACATTACCGTTGCTCCCGTGGCCTCCACATCCCTCCGCTAGTTACCCTCCAGATCCGTCCGCATCCCGCTCTAACCGTCTGCATCCTGCTCTAACCGGCCGAATCCAGCTCTAACCTGCCGAATCCAGCTCTAACCGGCCGAATCCAGCTCTAACCGGCCGCATCCAGCTCTAACCGGCCGCATCCAGCTCTAACCGGCAATCCAACTCTAACCAGCCGAATCCAGCTCTAACCGGCCGCATCCAGCTCTAACCAGCCGAATCCAGCTCTATCCAGCCGAATCCAGCTCTAACCAGCTGAATCCAGCTCTAACCAGCCGAATCCAGCTCTAACCAGCCGCATCCAGCTCTAACCGGCAATCCAGCTCTAACCAGCCGAATCCGGCTCTAACCAGCCGAATCCAGCTCTAACCAGCCGAATCCAGCTCTAAATGAAGCAAAAGGTATCGGTACTATGGCTTATATTTGCACAACGTACAGTTTACTACGTCTTACTTTCGGGGTACGTCTTACATTAGCCGACACACCTAAAACCCCCACTACGTCCTACTATCGGGGATGTCTTACTATCGGCGAAACACGGTAGTGTACAGCAGAATAACCTTTTATAGTTATGTGCTTTTTTTCTGCTTGCACCTTGTTCACACCCATTATTCCATTTAATGGCAGAGCAGTGTTAACCTATTTCATTTCCCTCTTTTGTCATGTCATGTAGACTAGAGTGTAAGCTTTTTCAGCAAGAGTAGTTATCTGTGCTCCAACAGGCTCATACCTAAGGCAGAGGAGTATCTAGAGGAGGTAGGCTTGGCATGTGTCCCAGGTGCAGCCTGCAAGACTGTGCTGTTGGGCCACCTGAGGCAAAGGTCTAAGGTGTCTCCCCGGCGGCTGCAGTTTGCCACCCCCCATAGTGGGTATTGGTTGTTATTGCATGACCATCCAAACTTCTTAGGAGGGTGACATCAATTTAAATTCTTGCCGGAAACCCTAGATACACCTAAGGCTTACCGTATTTATAATAAACCTGATGGCAAAACTGTCCTTTGACTGACAGATCTCTCTCCCAACTACTCCATACACAGGAACATTTACCTTGGCCAATATTTCTTGTATTCTATATGAGAGAGCTGCTTTTAAAATCATCTACTACAAAATTTAATATTGAATGTGTGCAATAAACAAACATTTAGCAAGAAATGCTTTAATTTACCCCATATGTATCATTTACTCTGCATGTAATAAATGGCAAGCAATAACAAAAAGTGTTATGTAAAATATATACTGCAAAATTAATGGTAACAAATAGACTTGAGGGAACCTTGAAATATTAAAATGGAAATTCATCTACTTGAAAATCAATTAAAACTGATCTCCAACATATTCCTCAGAAATATTTTTCTCTGAATTGTAAAGAGCATGCAAAATTAAAAAGGAAATACACATACAGATGCATTTCCTGTAAGTGAAGACCTTGCAGTATGATATAACAGGATTCTTTCCTCTTGCTTTATAAAATAAATATGTGAAGGTCATACTTACCTTGTTTTGCTGATTAATGTGTATGGTAGTCCCTACCTACCATTAACGGGAGTGCACCATCAGAAAATGTCTTATTGTTCACATTGTTTTCATATTGAACATTATAACAATTTATTTTTAAGCTTTATTTTCTAATAGTGTTTTATTTCTTTTATTAAAAAACAATATTAACAAAATAGTTTATCACATAAGATTCATAGTCATTAGAGCTTTGAATCTGATAGAGTCAGCGCAGAGGACTAGAGATTAGGGATGGGCGAACTATTCAGGTTCGTTACCTGGGTATCTGTGTTGAAGTAAGCCAATAGTTAATACTTACAGGGTCCACGTTCTCTGTTACTGGTGTGACACGTTGCTGTGTCACTTCTTGGCTGCCCCTTATCTTCTTGGCTATTGGAGCCAATCACGGGACTTAAGCCCGGAAGTAGCATAGTGCCGCGGCACACCTGAAATGGACCCAGTAAGTATAATCAGTAAAGTCATTAGCCATGTACTTGCTTTAACAAAGCAATTCCGGTCACAAACCCGGGGAAAATAGAGCAGTTCGCCTGTTGTGAATTTATTGAGGAGAAATTCTGGTTGTCAGCTCCCTCCGGTGGTTGTTGCTGGTAATGCTGCTGGCTGTGTGTTGGAGAGTTCCACAGCTGATCTTGATGATTGGAAGTGAGGTTCAGATTGGAGTATATAGTGGTTTGAAGCTGATCAGTCTTGTGCTTAGAGGAGCATATGTTTTATGTTCAAATAAGTACCTTTGGACAATATTTTTTCGTATATAATAAAAACATTAAGATACAAGAATATAGAATTAGTGAAAGAGGGAAAATGAAAGAGGGGGGTAGAAGAGCAGAAAAGAAGAAAATTAGAGGAGAAGGGAAAGGAAGGGAAGGGGTAACCTGACTACTACATTTCTGACACCTCAAAATTCAAGATGACTCATGGAACCAAGCAAGGAACCCTGGGCCTTCCTTAAAGGAATGACAGAGGAACCATGTGTGTCCCTGTTTATTCCTAGTATCACTATCACCTGCCATAAGTGATTCTATGTGATGTAGCCTATCCATTTCAGTTATCCACTCCACCGTAGAGGGGACCTCAGTTGACCTCCAGTGTCTAGGGATAATAACTCTAGCAGCCAACAAGCAAAACCTCAAAATCCCTTTTTTTACAGAAGCTACCGTAGGTATTAAAGATAAAAGGGCAATCTGTGGGGAGGGTTCATGACGGACCCCAGACATTAGGTGGAAGGCTTTAAAAAACGAGTTCCAAAAGGGTTGTAAGAGACCGCAGGACCACCAAATGTGAAGCATAGTACCTGTATCTGACTCACATCTCCAACAGACATCTGAAACCGTAGGATCAATCTAATGGAGAAAAGTGGGGCATCTGTACCAACGCGTTAGCAGTTTGTAATTTCTTTCCTGCGCGTTACAGGATACCGTCATCTTATGCGCAAGCGTGAAGATTTTCTATCGATCCCCTTCAGAAAAGGTGGTCCGCAGGTCCCTCTCCCAAGCCTCAATAAATCCAAGTGTAGCCGGAGGAAATGAATCCAGAATCAGGCTATAGAGTGTCGAAACTATGTGGGAGGGGCCCACAGTAGGAAGCATCAGAGACTCAAATGGTGTTGGCACCCCCACGGTAACACTGGAAAGGAAATCACGAAGCTGAATAAATTCCAACCATGACAATGGTGTATCATAATCAGAACTCCGTAGTCCCCTCACACTGGAGAGCCCTGTGAGTCTATCCTTCACCTGACCCAACCCCACTCTATCAAGCGAGCTCCAGTAAAGGAATGTAGATCTAGCCATTGCAGGGGAAAAAGCTGGATTGTTGAAGAGGGGGCTCAACCTACTCAGTCTGGAAGTCAATTTCAGTATCACGTTAGATCTATCCCAGAATCTCAGAACAATTTTGGTAAGTGGAGCAAAGCTCAACACAGGAGATCGGTAGACACTGCCAAGCCAAGGCAGCCAATATAAGGAGGTGGGTGATAGGAATTTTTCCAACATCACCCATTGTTTATGAGCATCACTACATCTCCAGTCCACCACCCTGGAAAGCAAGACCGCTTTGTAATATCTTTTAAAATCAGGAAGGCCCACTCCCCCCTTAAACTTGGGTCTAATTAATACTGAGAATCGAGTTCGTGGTTTACCAGTCCCCCAAATAAAACTGTTGATGGCCGATTGTAAGCGTCTAAAAAAGCAATCTGGGACACTCACTGGAGCTGTCTGAAAAAGATAAAGAAATCAGGGCAAAATGTCCATTTTGACCACCCCCACCCGCCTGAACCAGGATAATTGAGGTTTGTTGTATTTTTTAAAGTCCGATATTGTTTTCTGCAGAAGGGGGAAACAATTCAGAGCATTAAACTCACCAATATCAGCAGGGATCAAGACTCCCAGGTATTTTAATGCAGTGGTTTTCCACTTAAATGGGAATGATGATTGAAGTTGAGTAACCAGGTCACCCGGCAGGGAGATAGTAGTGCTTCCGTTTTTGAGTAGTTAACTTTAAAATTGGAAATATCCCCAAACCTACGGAACTCTTTAATAAGCACTGGGAAAGCTACCGCTGGGTTGGTGATATACAATAACAAGTCATCCGCATAAAAGGATAACTTAAAATCATGCTGACCAATCTGCAGGCCCCTAACATCAATTGACTTCCGTAACTCCACTGCTAGGTGTTCCATAGCAAGGATATAGAGCAAAGGGGAAAGGGGGCAGCCCTGTCGGGTCCCATTTCTTATTTTAATGGGCGATGAAAAGGTGCCATTAATTTTAAGACGGACCATGGGTTCATGGTATAAAGCAAAAATCCTCTCCAGCATGTTAGGCCGAACTCCCAATTGCTTCAAGGAGGCTCATAAAAAGGTCCAGCCCAGGCGATCAAACGCCTTTTCGGCATCAATAGACAATAAATAGGCTGGGACCTTTCCCGTCCGCATATAGAAAGTCAGGAGCAATGTCTTCAGGGTATTATCTTTGGCCTCCCTACATTGTACAAATCCCACCTGGTCATTGTGGATAGACTCAGGAAGCATAGGGCCCAATCTTCTAGCTATTATTAATACTTTCACATCCACATTAATAAGTGAAATAGGGTGATAGTTTGCACATAACATGGGATCCTTGCCTGGTTTAGGGATAACGGTCATTGTAGCCGCCAATGTTTGGGGGGCAAAAGGGCAGGTCTCCGAGATTGAGTTTAGTTTAGTCATAAAGGGTGTCAGGTTATTCGTAAACAATTTATAGAAGGTAACTGAGAATCCATCTGGGCCAGGACTTTTGCCATTTGCCAAGGACTTGATTGTATCTGATATCTCCTGATCCAAGAGGGGTCTCTCCAAGGTCTCTGACTCAGCATCTGAAATAGGCGGAAGCTCAGTATCTCGAATGTAATCGTCTACCCTCTGTTGAAACTCAGTATGGGTCATATCAGATAATGGACCTTTTAAATTGTACAGTGAATCATAGTATGCTCTAAATGAATCCACAATCTCCACCACAGGAAAGTGGACTTAATCTCCCGAACTAGATTTTATAGTCAGTATGTAAGTAGTGGGAACATGAGGATGCAAAAACCGCCCCAATGCCCTACCGGGTTTGTTAGAGTACTCATACAGATATTTGGGAAAGCGGTCTCGCTGTCGTGCTAAAGTGGCATCTAGCAAAGTACCCAACTCGCAGCGCGCCTGTAAAAGGTCAGCCAACACTTGTGCGTCTCTCGTCCTCGTATGACTCCGATCGACCTATTAACATTCGGTCTCAGACGGGTCCATCTCCAAGCCACAAATGGAAATCAGGCAACAAAGTAATACAGATAGTAAGACTAAATCACAAAGTCACCGCCAATTGCTCAGATGTCTCCAGCAGAGACGACGGAACTGCATCTGCGGCGGGTGCCCCTTTTTCTCTTTCTCAAAGCTCCAGTGTGGGGTCCTCCACCTCGATGCAAACCCCATAAATCAGGCGTGGAGAGTTGGGGCCAGTCTCCAAGCGTGACCATAGGTAGACCCAGTGTGGTGGTAAAGTCCCTCAGATCCGACGGAGATCTCAACACCGTTACTCCCTTGTCACTTTGCACTTGGAGGTGGAAAGGGTATCCCCAATTATAGGGGATCTTTTTTTCTTTTAAGACCTCTAAGGATACCTTTACACGCGGCAACTTTTCTAGGAATTTCACTGGCAACTTACTGGTTGCAGTGAAATCATAGACACATTGTTCTATCTTGTTGCTGTGTACAAATGGAACAATGTCTCCATGATTTCACTGCAACCAGTAAGTTGCCAGTGAAATTCCTAGAAAAGTTGCCGCGTGTAAAGGTACCTTAAGAGGGGACGTAAAGCCCTCCATTTAGCCAGAGTGAAGGCCGAGAGGTCAGCTAGAAGAAGGATGTCAGATCCATTAAAGTCAATTGCGTCGTGTTCTCTCGCCTTACACATGATGTCGTCTTTGGTTTGAAAGTAATGGATTCTACAAATGACGTCTCTTGATTTAGATGCACTAGGGTTCTTTGGGCCTAGAAAACGGTGGGCTCTATCAATTTCGATATGTTCCTCTGGTGATCGTCCTAGGAGGGAATTAAAGATACCATGGAGGGCCGAGGAGAGATCACTTGGGGACACGGACTCAGGAATCCCACGGAGTCTGATATTGTTTCTCCCGTTTCTGTTCTCAGAATCCTCTAACATGTTCAGAATCATATGGAAGTTCTCAAAGTGTAAATCAAGGAGTTGCTGCTGGGAGTTTAATTGTGAAGAAAGCTTCTCTACTTTGGCCTCTAATGCATTAACAGTAGCATTAAGATGAGACACGTCTTCTTTGAGGGACCCCATCTCACCCCTGCTCACCGTCTCCAATCTTTGCATGTAACCCTCCATGTCAGCCTTGGTAGGGATGGCACTTAATTGGGCTCTCAAATCAAGAGCATTTATGGGCAAAAGCATAGGATCAATAGAAACTGTAGGCACAGCAGGAGCCCGTGAGTAAAGTCCAGCAGCTGCACAGATAGAGGATGCAGTGTCCTGGGTATTGCTGCAGGGTGAATCTCCCTCCTCATAATCCCCTGATGCTAATGGAGGGCTCACCTCAATCTCATGGGCTTGATAGGGATGCAGTACAGGGAGGGACAAACCCCTCAGTGTCTCAGCCTGTGGCAAGGCACATTCAAAGGGGGAGGAATAGCATTCATCTCTCACCTCTCCCTGGCCATGTACTCGTCTGTCATCTGTCGGCTTCTGGGAAGGACCCCCACCTCCTGGTGATGTGGCCACCCGCCGTCCCTCCGCTGTCTTCATTGCGGCAATACCGCTCCGCTGGGTGCCCAGGGAGCTCGGTGATGAGCGCTTACACTGAGGCTGCAGCGTGGAGGAAGCGCCGCCTCCATCCGCCATTGCTGCGGGTGCCGCTCCCCTTTCCCACGCCTCCAGGTGCCGACAAGAACCTGGTAATGCCTGAGCCTGCAGGGCCCGGAGTGAGCTCCCTGGATGCCTGGGAGCGAAATCCAGACTTTCCCTTTATCATCCGGAGGTTGAGTAGGCAAATTATGGCTAATTATAGCTGAAGGGGCTTCAGGGACGCTGGAGCTAACAGCAACACGTCCTCACAGCTCCATGTCCAAGCCACGCCCCTGCTGTTGGAGATTTTTTGATAGTATTTTAATACTGACAGCACTAGTATTCTATCCTGTTTTTACTATCTAGCTAGTGTGACCTCTTTTGCTGAACTCTATATTCTGCCTGTGTGTGTCGTTTCCTCTCCTGTTTCCCAGTTAATATCTGTGGGGGGCTTGCTGGTCTTTTGGGGTTCTGCTCTGAGGCAAGATAGCTTTTCCTATTTTCATTTCTAGGGGTAGCTAGTTCTCCGGCCGTGTTGAGGTGTCTAGGGCATGGTTAGTAACATCCCACGGCTACTTCTAGTTGCGGTATTTAGTCAGGTGTCACGGTCAGTATAGTTACCAACGACTTCTGTGGAATCTTCATGTTACTCCTAAGTCATCAGATCATAACATTTGACCATCCCTATTAGAAATGAACAGACAAGTGGAAGTTCAGGTTCTGGGGTTTAAGCCGGAGTTTATAAAAAGTTCTGTTCTAGATCTGAGTCTTAGACTAGGGTCACATTACCGTTTCCGGCGCACTCAGAGGGGTAGCATTTAACACATAGGTTTTGGAAGCATAAACGCGGTGCTACCGCCATGGTGGCACTGTGTTAACGCTGCCAATGCTTACCTATGGAGACGCGGCCTGTATCGCGGCTCAAATGCTGGCATCTGACTGTAATCTTGCGTTATTTCATGATGCGAGAAAAGACGCTGTCAACAACCTCTTTTCTCGCGTTAGAAAATAACGCGAGATTTCACTCAGATTGCCGCGTTGGAGCCACGCTACAGGCCGCATCTCCTTAGGGTAACACTGGCAGCCCTAACGCGGCGCTACCATGGCGATAGCACTGTGTTTATGCTGCCAAAGTCTAAGTTTTTAGCGTGACCCCCATGAGTGCGCCACAAACGATAATGTGACCCTAGCCTTATTGGAAGTCTCTGAATGGGTAGTTTGGCTCTTTGACCACATACAGCCAGCCATAAACAAAACACTTGTGAGGAAGGATGGCATTTTATTATTATTTTTTTTTACATACTACATCTGATTTTACCCCATTGTGAGCCATTCAAACACTGCAAGCGGCAAGAGTACATATTTTGAGTTTGTAAAGACAAATGCAGACACTGTTATATTTTTGAACAGCCCAATGCTCAGTTTTTGTTATTTTATGTAAAGTAGTTAAAGTTATATACATTTCTCTTCATGTTTTGATTTAGAAAACAGTGTGCAATGTTCCCAATACATGGAAAAAAAATTATTATACAAATTACGGGCTTAACTGATGTTTTTGAACACACTACTATTATTTTGAACACAAGTGTAGAAACGTCTCCAAGAGTTTTTAGTGCAGAGATTTTGCTGCTGTCTGCAGTGATAGAGATCATGAGTTTATGTGTCTATGCTTTGTGACATTTATTTAAAAAAAAGCACATTCAGATTTAGTGATTTTATAGGAAGAAAGAAAATATTTTTACTTTCCCTCTAGAATACAGACTGATAGATATAGACTGCTCTATACAGATGCTTTCTTCACAGCAGTGCTACACTACCTGCCCTAAAGGATTGCTTGAGCTAGATTTGGCCAGATGCTGTGAAAAACACTTGCACAACACTGGCACACGCCTGCCTGGCAAAAACTAATAGGAACTGCTGTAACCTAGCCCTCAAAAAGGCTGATATTATAACTAGTCCCTACTTCTATGATGTAGTCCTCAAAAGGGCTGATATTACAACGAATTCCTACTCCCTACTTGTCTGAAGTAGCCCTCAAAAGGGCTGAGATTCTAACTAGTTCCTACTCCCTAAACCTATCTGTCTATCTAACTTGAGATTCGCTCACTATCTGACTAACACTTTATAGTACCCACAGCAGTAGTAGCGGTGGCTGACTGACACACAACGGCAGCACTGAGGAAACGGTGGCGATGGAGAAAATGTCTGGGTCTTATAGGGCAAGGACATGTGACATACACAGTCAAAGACACATGCCCTTGCTTGTCTGCAAAAAATGCACTTTGCTGTGTGTGTGTATCATTGGCTGACAGCCTGCACCGCCCCACTGTATATGCAGGTAGGAGAAAAAAAATTGAGATCGGCATTATTTCTGCAGCACTTATCTAAACCCCCCCCCCCCCCCCCACGCACACTGTACACTGAAATTGGATATTAACATTCATTAACAGTATTAGGGTTAGGGTTAGGGTTAAGCTTTTGGTGATCAAAGCGTTATAGAACATAACCTTGAACTGCTGAATTTCAAGCTAATCGTTCAAATTCGTCGAATGACTCAAACACCGCCCAAAACAGGTCGAATTTGAGATTGGCGAACATTTTGAATCGCTCATCTCTATACATGACTTATCTAAATAGTCTAAAAATTATTACTTTTAAGGGTATTCACTGATCTCAGAGAGACCAGTTCAAGAAAACACTGCGGGCAGCCGGCTAAAGCGCTCAACACAGTGAATTCCTAGGCCCATTGCCCCCTGGGAATTTTGAATATGCAAATAGAGTCTGTGGAGCCTCATTTAGGAGTCTCAACACAGGACTAGCCAGATCTTCCTCTAGTGAAGGACCTAGCCGTGATAACCACCATATTAAGTGGCCCTTTGAGTCAATATCCAGCTCTTTACAAGCTTAAAGATATGACAAGGGAATACCAAGGCCAGGTATCCATCCACAGACAGCTGTTTCGGGGTGTTGCCCCTCATCAGTGTGGAGTAGGATTCTGGCTAGGTGGGAGCAATGCCTAGTAGACCACGTAAACAAAGTATTCACTGATCTCAGGGAGACCAGTTCAAGAAAACACTGCGGGCAGCCGGCTAAAGCGCTCAACACAGTGAATTCCTAGGCCCATTGCCCCCTGGGAATTTTGAATATGCAAATAGAGTCTGGGGAGCCTCATTTAGGAGTCTCAACACAGGACTAGCCAGATCTTAATCTAGTGAAGGACCTAGCAATGATAACCACCATATTAAGTGGCCCTTTGAGTCAATATCCAGCTCTTTACAAGCTACACCCGAAACAGCTGTCTGGCTAGTCCTGTGTTGAGACTCCTAAATGAGGCTCCACAGACTCTATTTACTTTTAAGGGTGGCAGATTAATGCATTGCTGTTGTTTATTGTGTGAATAGAAGAAACTGTGCCATTTTCCCACGTTTGGGTGCAACAATTATTTTTGTTTTGATAGTTGTTAGGTTTACCTGGTGATGTGGGTCCTCCAGGCCCAATCTCTGTCTGGGTACAAGGGTCACAAGCATCAATGCAACAGCAAAGTGGGATACACTTGAATGGTAATGGTATTGTAAACAGCAGACAAATAAGAGGCAGGTAGCCTAGAAGCTGGAAGCTGCAGTCAGACAGGAGGATAGTAGTAGCGGGAATGGAATTTTAAGGCAGACAGAAGGATAGTAACTGAGATACTGTTAGCTACAGACAGAAAGGAGTCAATTTAGTTTTACCCATTCAGTTCTACATACAAATTTATCATTAGTTGGCAAATGTTCTCAACTGTCTTTCAACTCAGATGACTACTGGATGGAAAGACTCTGTCATTCAGAGTGTGCAACGATAGTCTGGAACACTACCCCTGTTATAGTGATTGTCCATATCCATATACAGCATGTTTTTTTCTCAGATTACCAAAACTCATTGTTAATAATCTAGCCCAGAAGACTACCCCCCAGGATGGGCAATCCCAGTGCGGGTATAGTTTCTCAGAATATGCTATAAATACTGTGATTACTGAAATCTGAGAGACTTGCAATCAGTTTAGGCTAAAGAAAAATGTTAGAGTTTGAACATACGGGACACAATAAGTCAAAAGTGTAAATGCGTAAACGTCCTCTAGAGAAATGTTTCTAGGTTTATTTGCAATTTCACAATAGTATCTACATCCCTATTATGTGATGATAAATTTGATAAATTAAACAGTTCTATTTTCATGTTGTAGAGTTTGCTCTAGTGATGATAGATATGTAAATCTTTTAGATTGAGCATGAAAATTGCTATGTATTAGAATAAAACAAAGCATTGGTTATTTCAAAGTTAAAAATCTTCATATTTCATTACTCTTTGTAATAGAGAAGCATTTGTAACTCGAAGGCAGCTTAAGTTGTAAACTGCAAAGCAACTGTGTTTTAGGTAAAAAATCATTAAGTGAGGTTTTGCTTTAAGATAAGGCCTGACAGTTCAGATGTATATCTCAAACCTGCAGGTCGCATTTACTTTTATCACCTCATGTATCATTTTTTGACAAGAAACCATGTAATAAATCATATAAAAATGAATAACGCAAGCCTTTGATAGTTACTGAGAGGTATACAGTATGCTGAGTAACATAGAGGAACCCTTTCTAGAATTTAGAATTTACAAAATAAAGAATTATTTGTATTATTATAATAATTTGGGTTAATGCACTTACACTAATCAAGTGTGGCAAGGTGTAAGGGGTATGGTGATCCTACTGTTTGGGTACTGTAAACAACAATGTATAAGGCTGGGGTCACACTTGGCATGAGTTTTTTTAGTGACTTAAAAGAACTCATGTGTTTTTACATGCTTTTTTTCATGTAATCATGAGTTTTTTTAAGATGTGTGATGGCTCCCTGCGTTTTTGGCTGCGTTTTTAAATCTGCACCAAAAAATAGTGCATGTACTATTTTTTGGTGCGCTTTGAAAAACGCATGCGTTTTTTTAACATGGGCTTCTATGGAAAACGCATGCGTTTTTGGATGGCACTAAAAGGTACTAATGCACCATGCGTTTTTGCATGCGTTTTTGATGTCAGCTAATCACATAATAGCAAAAATGCACACAAAAACGCATGGTACTGTCACACATGCGTTTTTGCTATTAGGGCATGCGTTTTTTAACATGGGGGTCTATGGGTGCGTTTTTACATGCGTTTTTGAAAACGCAGGTCTCCAAAAACGCTTGTAAAAAACGCAAGTGTGACCCTAGCCTAACTTAAACAACTACGGTGTAAATAAAACTAATGGTAAGTAATGATATTTACCTGGCTAGAAGACTATATGACCATTGCTGACAAGTAAGGGATGTCCTGAGAGCAAGAGGACCCTTGTTTGACACTATTTAGAAAAATGCAATGGAAAGAGAAAAGGGAATAACAAGGGTTCTCTTGCTCTTACGGCATCCCTTTCTTGTCAGCATATTCCCAATGTTATCTACTTCTATCTCTGCTTTTGGTTTTTGGGCAGACTTAACCTTTCACCCAGTTCTATAAAAACAAGAGTCTATGTAAGAGTAAAAAAAGAAGACAATGACCTCTTGTGGCTGGTGGTTAGTAATGTAGTTTACAGGGAAATGAACACTTGTTACCACAGTTAAACATTGTAGATGTGCAAACATTACACATATGCGATTGGTATCTTCATCAGGAATACGACAGCTTATCCACCTCCTTACAAGTTCTTATTGTTTGTAGAGTTTTTCAGAATATAGTTTGTTTTCTAAATAAAAAAATAGCAGGGTGATCAGGGAACAATATAGATCCTAAAAGAGTTGTCCACCACTGGGCAACCCAGTTTAATTTATGTAGGACCCTATAAAATAAAAATAGTGTATACTCACGTCCTGCAGACTTGCCCTTCTCATTCTTCCACAGCTGTTCCAGTAGAGCGACATGAAAAGACTGTTCAGATTCAGCCTTTATTATTTCAGACATAATTATTATTATTATTATTCATTTATAGAGCACCATTCATTCCATGGTGCTGTACATGAGAAAGGGTTACATACAGACAAGTTAAAAATACAATGAACAAAGTGACAGACTGATACAGAGCGGAGAGAGGACCCTGCCCTTGCGGGCTTACTTTCTACAGGGCAATGGGTAGGGAGACAGTAGGTTGGGTCTGCTCGGGTGGTGCTGGAGTGCCAGGACCTATGGTGGTGGAGCGCCGGGTCCAGTGGTGTTGAGTCGGCACTGTGGTCATTGCAGGCTCTTCTGAAGAGATGGGTTTTCAGGTTCTGCTTGAAGGTTCTGAGTGTAGGGGACAGTTGGGTGAGATGGGGTGCAGAGTTACAGAGGATGGGGGATGTTCGGGCGAAGTCTTGCAGGCGGTTAGATGAGGAACGTACAAGTGTGGAGGAAAGAAGGAGGCCTTGGAATGATCGAAGATTACGAGTTGGATGATATCGGGAGATTAGTTCAGAGATATATGGGGGGACAGATTGTGGATGGCTTTGTAAGTCAATGTTAGTAGTTTGAATTGGATACGCTGGTAAATTGGGAGCCAGTGGAGGGATTTACAGAGGGGAGAAGTGTAGGAGTAGCGAGGAGAGAGGTGGATTAGTCGGGCAGCAGAGTTAAGGACAGATTGAAGTGGTGCAAGAGTGTTAGCAGGAAGGCCACAGAGTAGGAGGTTGCAGTAGTCGAGGTGGGAGATGATGAGGGCATGCATTTGTAGTTTAGCAGATTGAGGGTTGAGGAAGGGACGGATTCTGGAAATATTTTTGAGTTGGAGGCAGCAGGAGGTGGCAAGGGCTTGGATGTGCGGTTTGAAGGACATGGCAGAGTCAAGTGTTACTCTGAGGCAGCGGACTGCAGGTACAAGGCAAAGTGTGATGTCATTTATTGTAATAGATAAGTCTGGTAAGGAAAGTGTGTGAGATGGAGAAAGATGATGAGTACGGTTTTGTCTACATTGAGTTTTAGGAAGTGGGAGGAGAAGAAGGAGGATATGACTGATAGACACTCCGGTATTCTTGACAGCAGAGAGGTGACGTCTGAGCCAGAGAGCTAGATCTGGGTGTCATCAGCGTACAGGTGATACTGGAAGCCATGAGACTTTATGAGTTGTCCAAGACCAAGACTATAGATTGAAAAAAGGAGTAGTCCGAGGACAGAGCCTTGAAGGACCCCAACAGAGAGGGGATGGGGCGAGGAGGTCGTGTGGGAGTGGGAGACACTAAATGTGCAGTTGGAAAGGTAGGAGGAGATCCAGGAGAGGGCAAGGTCAGTGATACCAATGAAAGAGTGGATCTGTAATAAGAGGCAGTGGTCGACTGTGTCAAATGCAGAGGACAGGTCTAAAAGGAGGAGGACGGAGAAGTGTCTGTTTGCTTTGGCCATGAGTAAGTCGTTAGTAATTTTGGTCAGGGCAGTTTCAGTGAAGTGGTGAGGGCGGAAGCCGGATTGAAGGTCGTCAAAGAGAGAGTTGGATGAGAGGTAGAATGAGAGTACAGTGGACTTGCTTTTCGAGACGTTTGACATCCACTCTGCTGGATACGTGCTGGATACTGAGAAGAAGAGTGGCTGACACAGCAAAACAATGTGATATCACTCTCCAGGAACAGAGATGCTTATATTGTTGGAATGATGACACTGCAGGTTTCCCGGTCTTCTTGCAAATTGATCCTAAAAAGGAAGCAAGAGCTATGTCTGGCCACTTACTCCCTATTAAAGTTTGATAGATCTGGTGGTGGGGAGAATGGAGTTGGCTCACTAATGGTGTCATCCCTAGAGATGACTATACGTGTTTTTATTTTAACGGGGCAAACATTCAGATTGCAAAAGGGTTGTCTGAGTAGTGGACAAACCCTTTGAATAAAACAATTTTAAAGTAAGCTTTTCATTCCAGATTTTTCACAGCTACTTCATTTGGGGATCCAGGAACACTATACAATTTTAATTTTTGCTGATAATATGCTTATATGCTTAAGATCAGTAATGCACATGTAGATAGCTATCAGTTAAATACTAGTTTGACTAACAGCTATTTCTTCTGTGTTTAAAAGTAACAATTTACGACTAGATTCTTTTGGCAGTAACCAATTTCCCATGGTTATCCCCAATAGTTTTTATGTTTCTTAACATCATTGAGGTACAGCATAAAATAACCGATCCTCAAAACTGGCAGGTATGGGCCAGAAAAGTTAATAGACTGTTATATCTTCGTATTACTGGTCCTGATTTTCTACTCAGAAGCTTCAAGTACATTTTTAAGCTTCTAGACACTAAATTAAAACTGGTTATTCAATGTCTAATGTACTTTAATGAAAATCTTAAAATAAAGCCAGGTAAATGATGTGCACCTTTTTTTAATATAAACGCAGTCATCTAAATTCTAATCAAAAGACTAACAGAAGATATAATTATATTCAGTTTGTTACCTTGCATACTAAATTTAATTGTACGTTGAAAAAATTGCAATTTGAATCCATTGCCTATTTTTTTTAATAAAGAAATAGGTTCATGTGCCACAAACTGCTGATTAAATAAAATTATCCACCATAATAAGAAAGAAACAAGTGAATCGTACTAGTAAGAAAATTAATTTCATTACCCTAATGAATTAAATCATTGAAAAATTCTGATGATACACCTGAATGTTATTAATAATTATTAGTTAATCTGCCAAAATTTGAATTTGGCAGTTCTCTTGAATTTGGTCAGGAAATTTGATTTACGTCAAATGTTCCTTATTTTGCTGTGAGCTCTAGTTCCCAAGACCCCAGAGCAAAGACAAGATGAAAACAAAATACTCACCTTAGTAGTTACCTGTTTATTTTCCACATTTCCCCAACTTGGGGCACAATTTAATCGATAAACAGCCCCTTTAATCTCCCAAGAGACACATCAATTTTGGCATTGAGAACATAACAATTTTGGACATACATATGTTTCAATGTAGATGTCTAAAGATTTGAATTTTGTTGCAAGTTCCATATTTTGGTATATATAGTGGGGAAAAAAGTATTTAGTCAGCCACCAATTGTGCAAGTTCTCCCACTTAAAAAGATGGGAGAGGCCTCTAAGTGACATCATAGGTAGACCTCAACTATGAGAGCCAAAATGGTAAACAAATCCTGAAAATCACATTGTCTGATTTGGAAAGAAATAGTTTTCAAATTTTGATGGAAAATAAGTATTTGGTCAATATCAAAAGTTCATCTAAAAACTTTGTTAATAGTGATGAGCGAGCATGCTCGCCGCTACTCCGTACTTGCACTAGTATTCCGGTACTCAGCATGCTCGACGAGCACCGAGTACCGCCAAGATGCTCGGACTCATCACTAATCATTATCGATGTGACATAAATACACAGCTCCCTTCAGTGCACAAAGTAAGCTGGCACCTCACAGAGAGCAGATTGATTGTTAGGGTCCCTCTGGGGGGCACAGCAAGGTGTTGTATGCTGTGTATGCTGTGACAATTTGAAAAAGCCCACCCTCCCGCTCTTTCCCTGAAACACTCGGTTTATAGCTGGATGTCTGTGGGCGGAGCCGATTACTAATTCCTTGCATTGGTCTCGGTGCTCGGTCGAGCACCCAAGCATCTCAAGCATCGAGCACCCAAGCATTTTAGTGCTCACTCATCACTATTTGTTATATATGCCATGACAGAGGTCAAATGTTTTCTTTAAGACTTCACAAGTTTGGCACACACTGTTGCTGGTATGTTAGCCCATTCCTCCATGCAGATCTCCTCTAGAACAGTGATGTTTTGGGCAACACAGGCTTTCAACTTCAAAGGAAGAATGCTGAGTTGCATACAAAGAACACCACCATCACCACACTATTATGAAGCATGGGGGTGGCAATATCATGCTTTGGGGCTGTTTCTCTGCCAAGGGACCAGGACGACTGATCCGTGTATATGACAGAATGAAAGGCGCCATGTATAGTGAGATTTTGATAGCAAATCTCCTTCCATCAGTAAGGGAAATGAAGATGAAATCTGTCTGGATCTTTCTGTATGGCAATGATTCCAAGCATACCACCAGGGCAATGGAGGAGTGGCTTCGTAAGAAGCATTTCAAGGTCCCGGAGTGGCCTAGCTAGTCTCCAGATCTCAACCCTATAGATATAATCTTTGGATGAAGTTGAAAGTCCGTGTTGCCCAAAACATCTCTGCTCTAGAGGATATCTGCATGGAAGAATGGGCTAACATACCAACAACAGTGTGTGCCAACCTTGTGAAGACTTACATAAAACATTTTTGTTTTATTGATTTGTATTCTGTACAGAATCATTTGAGGAAGGCTCATGTAAGAGCCGAAACGTTATGATTGTCAACGCCACTGTGAATTAATAAACTTTTCATCACATAAGAATCAACTCTTCAAGTTCATTTTTTAGTGTGCCAGGGATATATTACATTAAATAAAACATTTGACCTCTGTCTTTGCCAACAAAGGATATATAACAAAGTATTGAGATGAACTTTTGATATTAACTAAATAATTTTTTTCCACCAAAATTTGAAAACAATTTCTTTCCAAATCAGAAAATGTGATTTTCAGGATTTGTTTTCTCATTTTGTCTCATTTTGTCTCTCATAGTTGAGGTCTACATGTGATGTTAATTGCAGGCCTCTCTCATCTTTTTAGTGGGAGAATGTGCACAATTGGTGGCTGACTAAATACTTTTTCCCCCACTGTACAGTGTAAATTAGCATTTATTTTATAGTCATTTATAGTTTGACAAAAATTGAATAATTCTGCAGGATGTTTTCTTCACTTTTGTTTTTCCATCAAAGCTTCCAAGTACCTTAACTTTTTTTTAAAATTCACATAGCAACATGATGGTTTGATTTTTGCAGGGCAAGTTGTAACGTTAATTAACATTTTTACAATATACCGACATGCAAAATGATAATAACAATCTTCATCGGGTCGAATAAAAACTGGTAGCTCCAAATTCATCCTAGCCAAATTTAACAGAATTCCTTTTGGCCAGAAGAACTTAATGAAGATTCAATTCCCTAAACCGGTACCATTGGAAATTATTAGTGTGCCACTGAGACAGTGAAGTGGACTTACACATTTTTCCACATTTTTGATGTTACACCATCAAACTTTAATGTATATTATTAGGATTTTACGTGATGCACCAATACAAAGTAGAAAGTGTATGTAAAGTGTAAAGGAAATTATACAAAGTTTTCTAAATATTTAAAAAAATCTAAATCTGAATATTTAAAAAAATCTAAATCTAAAATTTCAAAAAATCTAAATCTTGAAATTGTGATTTTTGTTTTCAGCCTCTTGTAGTCTGATAGCGTCAAATAAAATCCTGAGTGACCAATTTTCTCCCAAAATCACCTTAGTAGTAAATTGAGTCCACCTGTGTGCAAATCATTCTAGCATGAGTCTTTCCAAACAGATGATGAGTGGAGACTACAGCCTCCTGATTTTTAGTAGTTAATCTTTATGTTCAGTGCCAAAATATATTGTTCTTATAGGAAGACGACAGATGGGCTGGGCTGAGCATTCCTGTGGGCAGATGGAAGGGATCACTGTCAGGTGAATAATTGTTAGACCAACATCTATGGTCTAAGTATTATATCCTTTACTTGGACTGAGGACACAAAAAAGAAAAAGCTAACTTACCTATTCGAGTTCTCTGGCTCAAATCCCACGATGAATAAAGTTAAAAAAATAGAGATGGTCCAGCACTTGGAAGGTTCAAAGTTTTATTGATGCAATAAAAACCTCTTAATTATAGCCTAAAGAAATGTGCATATGTAAATGTTTTTATTGCATCAACAAAAATTCCAACCTTCCAAGTGCTGGATCACCTGTTTTTCACTTGGACTAAGTCTGACTAAGTAAAGTCTGTGTGAGAGCCACTCTTGTTATTAGGTAAGATGACTCTCATGTGGTGGCTAATTGCTTTTCCTTGAGATCTTCACTGTAAAGGTAGTGTCACACATGGCGATCTGGCCTGCGATGTCGGAAGCGATGTGCAGGTGGACGCTCGCTTCCGACATCGCAGGCCAGCTGTCACACGGCACGACATTGCCGGTGATGCGGCGGCGATGTGGGCGGAGCCATCGCTCGCTGGGCTGGGCTCAGCCCAGCGAGCTATGGCTCAGGAACGCTGCGATATAGGCTGGATCGCGCCGCCAACAGTGTCAGACGGCGTGATCCAGCCTAATCGCTGGTCGCAGGTTGACAGGTTTATGAACATGTTCATAAACCTGTCAACCTGCGACCAGCGATAATTTGCAGTTGCGTCGCGCTGTCACACAGCGCGACGCACTTGCAATATCGCCCGCGACATCGCTGTTACGTCACTTTTCGGCGATGTCGCGGGCGACATCTCCACGTGTGACACTACCTTAATACTCAGCCTTGGGTATGCCATAATGTAGGTTAATATGTGCACATTTATTAGGTGCCGGCTGTTTTACATAGTTGGCATTTGTCTCTAACAGCAGCTGGAGACATATACACCAAAATACTACACCTAGACATCATTTTTGATATAACTTATGTATACCTGTCATGGTGTAAGTGTTGGACTTAAATAAAGGGCAAATCGTTAATTTAACATAACTGCACTCAGTCCTGTCTATGAAGGTGCTAACTAAATACATAGACAGGACTGAGTGCAGCATAATAATGTATATGTATGATATGGGTTCAACACCCGTTTGCTAGCACCATTTCTCACTCTAGTTGTGAGATATAAGCTATTGCCCTCTGGTATCAGTCTCTAGCACGCCTAAGGGGTTAACCTCTTTTCCCAAGGCATCAATTATATATTCAAAGCACCTGTCTTTAGCTATAAGACTGCAAATCCATTGTTCTCTGGTATCAGCCGATGAGGAAAAGCCCAGAAATACATCAGGCAGCTACATTAGTGTTAGGACCCAGTTAACAGAGATCGCCTCAGCGTGGCAACTGGGTGAATTATCGATTTGGCCATTTCCATGATACCAAGTATCTCTACTTTTTCATTTTCAATTTGCTCTATTTAGAAATAAGTCTGTGTCGAGTGCAACTATTTATATTTGAAATAGAATTGTGTTTAGTTAGCACCTTCATAGACAGGACTGAGTGCAGCATGATAATGTATATGTATGACATAGGTTCAACACTGGTTTGCTAGCACCTTTCCTCACTCTAGTTGTGAAATATAAGCTATTGCCCTCTGGTTTCAGTCTCTAGCACGCCTAAGGGGTTAACCTCTTTTCCCAAGGCACCAATTATATATTCAAAGCACCTGTCTTTAGCTATAAGACTGCAAATCCATTGTTCTCTGGTATCAGCCGATGAGGAAAAGCCCAGAAATACATCAGGCAGCTACATTAGTGTTAGGACCCAGTTAACAGAGATCGCCTCAGCGTGGCAACTGGGTGAATTATCGATTTGGCCATTTCCATGATACCAAGTATCTCTACTTTTTCATTTTCAATTTGCTCTATTTAGAAATAATTCTGTGTCGAGTGCAACTATTTATATTTGAAATAGAATTGTGTTTAGTTAGCACCTTCATAGACAGGACTGAGTGCAGCATGATAATGTATATGTATGACATAGGTTCAACACTGGTTTGCTAGCACCTTTCCTCACTCTAGTTGTGAAATATAAGCTATTGCCCTCTGGTTTCAGTCTCTAGCACGCCTAAGGGGTTAACCTCTTTTCCCAAGGCACCAATTATATATTCAAAGCACCTGTCTTTAGCTATAAGACTGCAAATCCATTGTTCTCTGGTATCAGCCGATGAGGAAAAGCCCAGAAATACATCAGGCAGCTACATTAGTGTTAGGACCCAGTTAACAAAGATCGACTCAGCATGGCAACTGGGTGAATTATCGATTTGGCCATTTCCATAATACCAAGTATCTCTACTTTTTCATTTTCAATTTTCTCGATTTAGAAATAAGTCTGTGTCGAGTGCAACTATTTATATTTGAAATGTGACAGACCTTGTAGACAGGATTGAACTACGTCACAGTAACCGACAGGCTTGTATACAGGAGTGAACTGCGTCATACTAAGAGCGGCAGTTCAAATTGCCTGCCAAAATACCAAGCCGCGCGCCGCGTCTCTCATTGGTCACCGTAGTGACCAATGAGAGACGCAGAATTCAAACCATGCACCAAGCCGCGCTACTTCTCTGATTATTCGCCGTGACAACCAATCAGCGAAGTGGCGCGGCTTGGCAGGAAATATGAATCCTGCACCACTGATTTGTCGCTGCTGAGACCGGCAACCAATCGGCGGCAACCAATCACTCAGCACATTGTATTTCAAATATGGCGCAATGGCGCGTGCTGCTATTCTGATTGGTCACTGCTGAATGCTCTGTGCCATCTAATATCACTTCTGCAATGTATATTCATACATTGCAGAAGTGATATCTAGTTAAATGAAAGGGTTAAAAATAAAAAAATCATTATCCTCACCTCTCCACGATCCAGCGATGCCTCCTGCGCTCTGTGCGTCTAGGACCTGGCCTGACGTCACAGTTGAGTCACATGACCGGTTACCGCGGTAACCGGTCATGTGACTGTGACATCACGCCAGGTCCTGTTGATCAGAAGAAGCTGGAAGCAGCGCGGGTGTCGTGGAGAGGTGAGAATGAAGATTTTTTTATTTTTAAAGGCCTGGAAAGGGGGGAACAAAGGGGGCAAAAGAGGGGGCGAAATAGGGGACAAAGAGGGGAGACAGAGGGGGCAAAGAGGGGTCCGAAAGAGGGGGCAAAGAGGGGAGACAGAGGGGGCAAAGAGAGGGAGACAGAGGGGACAAAGAGCGGTCGAAAGAGGGGAGACAGAGGGGGCAAAGAGGGGAGACAGAGGGGGCAAAGAGGGAGCAGAGAGGAGGGGAGAAAGGTGACAGGAGGAGAAGGGATAGGATCCAGACTGATGCTGGAAAATATCGGGATCGGATGCCTATTTGGCATCCGATTGCAGTCATCAGTTTGGATCCGATGCTGTCCGATGCTGGGGAGCAGCAAAAAGTCTGATCCCCTCGGACAGCATAAAAACGCTGTGTGAAAGCAGCCTAATTCAAATTGCTCTCATTTGACATATCAGCTTTTTACGTAAAAAAACAAGCCCACATCCAGTTCAATAGATGATAAAATAAAAGATTCCATTTTACGAATCTCAGAAAATAGTGGCCCAGACAAATTAAAAAAAAAAAACTTCATCTTTTTTTCATTAATGAAATGTTGCTGTAATCACACTGACCCGACAATCATATTGACAGATCACTTTTTATTATACAATAAGTGTTTTAGAAGCAAAATCCAAAAAACAATGGCGCATTTATAATTCACTGCAGGATAGTGTTGCACTATGGGAAGAAGCGCCATCTCAGTTTTTGGATCAGATAGCAGGAAATCTAGAATCAGTGCTGGTTTGTGTTATTTAAGATGAATACTTAACTTTTTATTGGTATTTCCATTTCCCTTGTATGCAGCATACAAATTTTAGTTACTAACAGGTTAAGAAGAAAATGATTTGAGAACCAGCTGCCATATATGTTATAATCAGTAATATCATCCTGCTTAGTCCTCTAGCTCTTTACATTTTAATGCATTTTGAATTCAGTTTGAAGCAGCATTCTAAAACATCAAAAGAAGTTTCCAATTTCATGTTTTCCATATTTTTATTTACTGTTGTACGTGATTCTGTAGTAAAATCTGCAACCTTATTATGCCACTTACATTGCAGGCAATATTTCATATATATTTTATTCATATCTCTGCCACAAGTTTATAAAGTACCAAAAAAGAAACAATTTAAATCCCAGCTTCTTTCTAATCAGCAGTCAGTCACGGGCTGTAGAGAAAAGGGAGAAGGAAACATTGAAATATATTTATTTATTTATTCGTTCAACTATGTAGGTTCAATTAAATTAACTTCTTTCAGTTCCAGTTGACTCTGAGTTATTCAGAAGTTTACAGTTGGAAAGATTTAAAGGTAAATAAAAAATACATGTGTGTACGGAGTATGCATGCAAATCTCGAAAGTTGCCATTATGCATTAGATTGATGGCTGCAGGTTTGGATGTCTTCATTTCTGAGCTGCAGACACTCTAATGTAAATGCATCACTATTCATTACTTGCAATGTTCACATCTGTAAATCATGTTTCAGCCCTATGCCCATGTGGCCTCTACAACCAGATACGCTGCATTGCAAAAACCAATATTCTCAGGCAGTCAGAGTATGATAAAAAAATAATAATAATAAAAAATTGTGCTTTTCTGACCCTCTCAAGCACTCCGTTATTGTCTACGGCACAGCGTTCAGTGAGCTCAATGGCATCTTTCAAATTGGTTGTTGGCTTTTGCAGCCTGATCAGTCCTTGTTACGCATCACTCAGTACAATGTGGCCACACTTCCCGAAATAGCGGACTGCACTGATGGAGTTCAGCACGCTCACTACACTGCTGAAACTCGGAAACAGATAAGAGCATTAGGCTAAGGTCACACTTGGGAGCTTGCATCCGTTTGCAGGATGCGTTAAAGGATCCTTTTTCTTTCCTTGCCATTTTCATGGCATGTGTGCATACTTGTTGGCTCAATTAACTGATGCATTAACGCATGGTACATCGTTAACGCATCCGTTAACGCATGGTGCATACATGCATCATGCATTAACAGATATGTTGCCCATTGACTCCCATGTTAAAAAAAGGCATGCATTTTCAATAACAGCCCCAAAAACGCTGCAGACCACGTTTTTTTGGTGCACTTGCAAAAATGCATATTGTTAAATGCATTGCACTTTTGCAATGCGTTTTTTTGCATTGGAGCTTATAGGAGCATTAAAGCATGCATTTTTGCACATTTGCACATGAAAATAGCGCACGCATTTAGCAAATGCATGACGCAAGTCTGTCCCTAGCCTTAGGGATGAGCGAATCGTTCGGTTTTTGAAGGTCTTGTGACCGGGTTTGCCCTGTTAATGGGAACCTGTCAGGTGGTTTATGCCCCCCGCTATCACTGTCTGTCCCTGTAGCTTCATAGTCCTATTCTAATCATCCCTGTCTGAGCTCAGAGTGTAATGTCAAAGGTGAAAAAAAGCATTTATTCACTAACATTTCAGTCCACACTTTGGAGGAGGGGGACTGTCTGGCAGGATAATAGTTAACTCACTATTAACTTGCATGGCTAAAGGACTTGTGTGATGTAACAATCATGTGAACTATGTTAACTATTAACCTGCCAAACAGTCTCCGTCCTCCAAGCTGGGGACTGACTGCCTCATTACATAAGGAAATGTAAGTGTATAAATGCTTTTTTTTCATCTTTCACATTACACTATGAGCTCAGACAGGGATGATTAGACTGGTATTATGAAGCTGCAGCTACAGACAGTGATAGCTGGGGAGGCATAAACTAGCTGATAGATTCCCTTTAAAGCAAGCAAACAGTTAATAACCATGTTCACTATACTTATTGGGTCCGCGTTCTCCCTTCTAGTTGTGCCGCTGCGCTTCGTCACTTCCGGGCCTCTCATTATCTTCTGGGAATATTCACATGACTAGTTCCAACGGTCAATAACATACGCCCAGAAGATAAGGGGAGACCCATAAGTGACACAGTGCTGCAGAACAGCAGGAAGAGAGAACGCCTACCCAGTAAGTATATTATGTTCATTAACTGTTTGCTTGCTTTAACAGGGCAACCCCAGTCATGAACCCTAGTCAAAAACCAAACGGTTCACCCATCCCTAGGACCGATGAAAGTGCTGAATGCAATTCAGTTTAGTGGAAAGTAGGAAGTAAAGACTCCACTGACCTTGTTGAATTGAGCCCTGGAAGTTGAATATGTGCACTTGTCTTTCAATATTGATACTTGTTATGGCAAAGCACAGTAAAAAATTAAAAACTGAGGAAATTTCATTTGCCTCATAAAGAAACTGTTATAAGCGGAGATTGACATTTTCAGAAATTGCTATCTTGCCTGGAAGAAATTTCTATGGGACTGGAAATGTGCTTTTGCATTACTAACAATAACTTAAAGTGAAGTACAAATTTTATAAATTCACTCTGGAGTGACCATACATGTTTTATTTGTTAACTGTCTCTCGTCGGCCAGAAAAGTGGTTTATGTATTTATTTATAACAATTCTATATTTTGGGTTTTATTAATATACTAGATGGAGGCCCGATGCTATCGCATCAGAAGGACAGTGATGTTATGATGGGGGCGGACTCTGTGGTGCTAGGAGCAGCACCTGTCTCTCCCCCCATCCACTCTTTCCCCCGTGCGCCCTATCTCCCACCATGCGTGCACTCTTTCCCTCCATGCGTGCTCTTTCCTTCTGAACACGCTCTCTCTGCATCCATGCACTCACTCTCCCTCCATGCGCTCTCTCTCTCCATGTGCGCTCTCTCTCCATGCACGCTCTCTCCGTGCGTGCTCTCACCTTCTCTGTGAATGCTCTCTCTCCCCATGCGCAGTCGCTCCCCCTCCGTGCATGCTCTCTAACTATGTGTGCGCTCTCTCCCGCTGCATGCGTGCTCTTTCCCTCTGTGCACTTTCTCTCCATGCGTGCTCTCTCTGTGCGTGTGCTCTCTCCCACCATTCGCGCTCTCTCCATGCACGCTCTCTCTCCCTCCATGCATGCTCTCTCACTG
Organism: Allobates femoralis; assembly: GCA_033576535.1. Classification (NCBI taxonomy): domain Eukaryota; kingdom Metazoa; phylum Chordata; class Amphibia; order Anura; family Aromobatidae; genus Allobates; species Allobates femoralis. The sequence continues at coordinate 256,154,384 of JARQOC010000001.1, read as the reverse complement.
CTTGCACACTCTCTACCTCCGTGCGCACTCTCCCCCCTCCGTGCATGCACTCTCCCTCTGTGCCCACTCTCTACCTCTGTACATACTCTCTATCTCCCCTGCATGCATGGTCTCTCCCTCTGTGCGCTCTCTCCATGAGTGCGCTCTCTCCCTCTGTGCACGCTCTCTCCCTCTATTTGCGCTCTCTCCATGCATGCTTTCTCCCCTTCCATGTGCGCTCTTTTCCTGTATGTGCACACTCTAACTCGGTGTTCGCTCTCTCCCCCTCTGTGCGTGCTCTCTCCCTCCGTGTGTGCTCTCTCCCTCCATGCACGCTCTCTACCTCCATGCATGCTCTCTACCTCCATGCATGCTTTCTACCTCCGTGTGTGCTCTCTCCACCTCCATACACGCTCTCTCCCTCTGTGCACACTCTCTACGTCCATGTGCTCTCTCTCCCTCCATGCACACTTTCTTCCTCCATATACTCCCTCTTCATCCGTGCGCTCTCTTCCACCATGTACAGCCCCCATTCTCTCTTTCTACCTCACTGTGTGCTCTGTGGCCTCCCTGTACTGTTTCTGCCCCTCCCCCATACTTTCTGACCTCCTGTGCTCTCTTTCTGTGTTCCCTGTAGTCTTTCTGCCGTACTGTCTCTGCCCCCTGTACTCTTTCTGCCCGATGTGAGGAAGGAAGAGGAGGATTGCTGCTCACCTCTAGACACCCTTAGATTCCCGGGCTCCTGGAGGTCGGCTGGTGTCCACCATTAGTGTAATAAAATGAAGAGAATCCAGGGCCACTTGTCCATGAGAAGGTTCCTTTATTAAATCGCTTTAATAACGTCCAGTCGTACGCGTGCCGGACGCACTGTCCTTATTCATCGGCATAAAAAAATCACATTAAAATTCTCCTTATAAGGGTATACTCTCCCACCTGATTATGCCTGATTGATAACATCTGTACAAAGTCAGCGTACACATAGATTGCATCTTACCATAGCATTACACATACAAGAGCAATGATGTTATACATTTACAAAAAAGTACAGTGTTAACGTTATGCATGTCTTTTCTCTACCATATTGATAAACATACTTTTAATTAAATATCATATTCAAATGTATTTAGCCTTTTTTGTGGCACCCATCATTCCCCTCACCTTATCCGCCCGTACGCCATGTTCTGTAATCCAAAGGCAAACCATATCTACATCACATGTTACAATCCCGCTATGTAAACCATGAAGGTAAAAAAGGTGATAAAGAAATAATACCTCTTATGTTAACTAAGGTTTAATGAATGATTTACCTTCCATTTCTATTGTTTCTTGTATACCCATATTTGGACATTACCCTGGGACTGCTCAATGTTATGCACATGCCAGACACTGCTTAGGATCTTCTATTAGCCTAATCCACCTAATAATGCACATGCCAGACACTCCTTGGAAGGTAAATCATTCATTAAATCATTCAGGAGTAGGGACAATCTCTTAATGGACAGAGTGGGTGAGCAGAAAAAAAATTACATGGGCTTCGCCAAATTTCTGGAACCAGCCGGATCCAGCAGGCAGCGACGGGCTGCCCCCAACCCAAAGGTGCCTATTTGTACCTGGCCAGACACAATAATATAGGGGAGCCCTTTTTTTTTATTATTTCATGAATTTCATGAAATAATTTTAAAAAAATGCGTGGGGCTCCGCGCAATTTCTATGTCTAGCCAGGTACAGCTAAGCAGCTGGGGGCTGGAATCCGCAGTGCAGGGATGCCCAAGATTTCTGGGCACCCCCCGCTGCAAATTGCAGCCCGCAGCCGCCCCAGAAGATGGCGCGTTCATTGAAGCGCCATCCTCTGGCGCTGAACCCCGCTCTGCCAGCGGCCCTGGTGGCGGTGGCACGCTGGGTAATAAAGAGGTTAGGGCCAGCTTTGCATTATCAGCTGGCCCTAAGCCCGAAATTTATGGCGGTCACGCCAATATTAGACATGACCGCCATGAATTTCTATTAAATTGTTTTAAAAAAAACACAACACAGAGAAATATTTTTATTAGAAATAAAAAAAAAAGCCATTAGGGACTCCATCTTTAATTAAAAAAATCCTCTTCCGTCCGACGCAGTCCAAAACGCGATGTCCTCTCTGCTCATCCATGTGCATTGATATAGATGTCTATGCACAGGGAATGAGCAGACTGAGAACAATCTCAGCACTGTTACATCAGGCAGCAGGCGGGCTCTAGGACCCTGGAGCTGCGGCAGCCAGCACACAGAGCAGACAGCAGGACTCTTATCTGTGCGAGTTTCCCAGCAATTACTTGCAAAGTAAACGAATCCAATGCAAATCAATGGCAAAACTAGGATTGCTTCAGGCTGAAGCTTCCGAGACACATCTGTGATTTGTAAATCGCACAATACTCGCTATTACTCGCTTCCCCATTCATTAACATTGGACTCGCTAGACTCGCAACGAGTAGCGAGTCCCGGGCTCGGACTCGCTAGAGTCAAGCGATTCCGAGTAATTTAGGATTCGCCCATCACTAATTAGAACCCTAAAGAAAAGAATATCTGAACATGTAATAAGGGCCACCTCGTCCACCTTGAGACAGGCTTTATCCGTCCTATCGAGGCATTTCCGGGATATCCATGGAGGAGACTTGTCCCTTTTGAAAGTGAAGGGTATTGAGAGGGTGGATAAGTTAGCCAGAGGAGGTGATTGGGAATGAAAAGTACGTGATCGAGAAAATTTATTGATTCTTCGTCTGGGTGTGCGACATCCTCTGGGTCTGAATCTAAAAAACGATTGAATGTATTTCTACTAATCCCTAACCCCGTTCTTTGAATAGGAAGGGGTGGTTCCAAACTTACCTCTGAAATTCCTGTAGTATTTAGTTATATAGAATTGAAGTTTCCCCTTGGGCTTTACACGGACGTATAAAATCCTATTGGGAATACTGTATATACTCGTGTATAAGCCGACCCCTGTATAAGCCGACCCCCCTACTTTTGCCCCCAAAACCTGGGAAAACCTATTGACTCGTGTATAAGCCGAGGGTGGACCCCAGCACAGGTATACAGCCCCCAGCAGTGTGGTATACATGCCCCCCCAGTGGTAGTATACAGCAGCCTCCCCAGTGGCATAAACAGGCCCCAGCAGTATATACAGCAGCCCCAGTGGTATATAGCAGCCTCCCCAGTGGTATATACAGACCCCACCAGTATATACAGCAGCCCCAGTGGTATATACAGACCCCACCAGTATATACAGCAGCCCCAGTGGTATATACAGACCCCACCAGTATATACAGCAGCCCCAGTGGTATATACAGACCCCACCAGTATATACCGCAGCCCCAGTGGTATACAGGCCCCAGCAGTATATACAGCAGCCCCAGGGGTAATACAGCAGCCCCCAGGGGTAATACAGCAGCCCCCAGGGGTATACAGCAGCCCCCAGGGGTTATACAGCAGCCCCCCCAGGGGTCATACAGCAGCCCCCAGGGGTTATACAGCAGCCCCCAGGGGATTATACAGCAGCCCACAGGGGTAATACAGCAGCCCCCAGGGGTAATACAGCAGCCCCCAGGGGTATACAGCAGCCCCCAGGGGTTATACAGCAGCCCCCAGGGGTTATACAGCAGCCCCCAGGGGTATACAGCACCCCCCAGGGGTAATACAGCAGCCCCCAGGGGTGATACAGCAGCCCCCAAATGCTGGCACTCGCCCCCCTGCTGGCACTCGCCCCCCTAACTTACCATCCCTGGTCTTCTGCACAGCGCCGGTCTTCTTTGCTCCATCCTCCATGCTCCCGTCCTTGCTGCATCCGGGATCCCCGGCCGTCGCACGATGACGTCATATGCATTCGACGGCCGGGGATCCCGGATGTAGCCAGACGGCAGCATGGAGAACGGAGCACCGAGGACCGGCACTGTGCAGAAGATTGGGATGGTAAGATAGGCAGCGGGGGGGGCCCTTACACAGAGGGAGGGCGAGTGCCAGCATTTGGGGGCCAGATATGCACTGCTTCCCCATGCCGCTGATTGACAGTGGGAAACAGTGCATATATAATGAGCGGCCCCACGTGACGGGGCCGCTCATACAGTAGCCTCCCTCCCGCCTCCTCCAGCCTCCCCAGCCCCGACTACCGTATTGACCCGTGTATAAGCTGAGGGGAGACTTTTCAGCCCAATTTTTGGGCTGAAAAACTCGGCTTATACACGAGTATATACGGTATATTAGTATTGGCCATAGTTTTCTAGTCCCCCTTTCTTCTCTTGCCTGTGTCATTAGTCAGTGTCTTTCTTTTTCTCTCTCTCTGGTTTCTCTCTCTCTTTTCCTTCTCGTTAATAAGCGGCAAGGGTTCTACTGAAAAAGAAGATCTTCCGCAGTGTCTGACAATTGCATGATATTGAGCAGCCCCTCTTCTTTCTTTCCTTTCCTTTTCCTTGTAAGGCCATTTCTTTTTCTTTTGTCCCTCCCTCGTATTTCCAGCAGTGAAACAATTAGGTGAACTGGGCTAATAGAAGATCCTAAACAGTGTCTGGCATGTGCATTATTACCGTATATACTCGTGTATAAGCCGAGTTTTTCAGCCCAAAATTTGGGCTGAAAAGTCCCCCCTTCGGCTTATACACGGGTCAATACGGTACCTCTGGGCTGTGGAGGCTGGAGGAGGCGGGGGGAGGCTGCTGTATGAGCGGCCCCGTCACGTGGGGCCGCTCATTATATATGCACTGCTTCCCCCTGTCAATCAGCGCAGGGGGAAGCAGTTCATATAAGCCCCCCAAAAGCTGCCACTGTCCCCCCTTGTAAGGGCCCCCCCCGGTGCTTATACATTACCATCCCGGTGTTCTGATCGGCGCCGCTCCTCGGTGCTTCTTCATCCTCCCGTCCTCGCTGGCTCCATCCGTGATCTCCGGCTGTCGCAGCGATGTGACGTCATCGCGCGACCGCCGGAGAACCCGGATGCAGCCAGCGCGGGAGGATGAAGACGCAGCACGGAGGAGCGGCGCCGATCAGAACACCGGGATGGTAATGTATAAGTAGCGGGGGGGGGCACTTACAAGGGGGGACAGTGCCAGCTTGTGGGGGCTGTTGGTACCCCCTGGGGGCTGTTGGTACCCCCTGGGGGCTGTTGATACCCCCAGGGGGCTGTTAGTACCCCCAGGGGGCTGCTGGGTACCCCCTGGGGGCTGTTGGTACCCCCAGGGAGATGTTGGTACCCTCAGGGGGCTGCTGGGTACCCCCTGGGGGCTGTTGGTACCCCCAGGGAGATGTTGGTACCCTCAGGGGGCTGCTGGGTACCCCCTGGGGGCTGCTGGGTACCCTCTGGGGGCTGTTGGTACCCCCAGGGGGCTGTTAGTACCCCCAGGGGGCTGCTGGGTACCCCCTGGGGGCTGCTGGGTACCCCCTGTGGGCTGTTGGTACCCCCAGGGGGCTGTTGGTACCCCCAGGGGGCTGCTGGGTACCCCCTGGAGGCTGTTGGTACCCCCAGGGGGCTGTTGGTACCCCCAGAGGGCTGCTGGGTACCCCCTGGGGGCTGCTGTGGTACCCCCAGGGGGCCGCTGTATAACCCCTGGGGGGTGCTGTATAACCCCTGGGGGCTCCTGTATATACTGCTGAGGCCTGTATACCACTGGGGCTGCTGTATATACCACTGGGGCTGCTGTATATACCACTGGGCCTGCTGGGGATGCTATATACTACCACTGGGGCTGCTATATACAACCACTGGGGCTGCTGGGGCTGCTATATACTACCACTGGGGCTGCTATATACTACCACTGCGGCTGCTGTATACTACCACTGGGGCTGCTATATACTACCACTGGGGCTGCTGTATACTACTGCTGGGGCTGCTATATACTACCACTGGGGCTGCTGGGGCTGCTATATACTACCACTGCGGCTTCTGTATACTACCACTGGGGCTGCTGGGGATGCTATATACTACCATTGGGGCTGCTGTATACTACCACTAGGGCTGCTGTATACTACCACTGGGGAGGCCTGTATACCACTGGGGGGGGCCTGTATACCACACTGCTGGGGGCTGTATACCTGTGCTGGGGTCCACCCTCGGCTTATACACGAGTCAATAGGTTTTTCCAGATTTTTGGGGCAAAAGTACGGGGGTCGGCTTATACACGGGTCGGCTTATACACGAGTATATACGGTAGGTGGATTAGGCTAATAGAAGATCTTAAGCAGTGTCTGGCATGTGCATAACATTGAGCAGTCCCGGGGTAATGTCCGAATATGGGTATACAAGAAACAAAAGACATAGAAGGTAAATCATTCATTAAACCTTAGTTAGCATATGAGGTATTATTTCTTTATCAGCATTTTTACCTTCATGGTTTACATAGCGAGATTGTAACATGTGATGTTTATATGTTTATATATTTACCTTTGGATTAGGGAACATGGCGTACGGGCGGATAAGGTGAGGGGAATGATGGGTGCCACAAAAAGAGCTAACATACATTTGAATATGATATTTATCAATATGGGAGATAAAAGACATGCATAACGTTAACACTGTAGTTTTTTGTAAATGTATAACATCACTGCTCCTTTATGTGTAATGCTATGGTAAGATGCAATCTATGAGTAATGGTGTGTTTACACACAAGGATATCCTGAACGATATCCTTGAAACGTCACAGATATGTGATCATTCCAAAGATATCGTTTGTGCATCCTTGCGTGTAAACCAACAATATAGGATGAAAAGATCGTTGGATCGTTCATCCACGATTTGAGATCCTGACCTAGTTAGTCGTCCAATTAACGTCCAAGCGATGTGCCACATCGTTCAGTGTGAAGCCTTTTCAATGATATCATTCAAAACACTTCTATTTCTGTTGCTGTCATTTTATTAAAAACCTGGAATAAATATATTTTAGGTAGTGATTTTACATGTGAAGCCGCTCCTGCAGCTCTGTGCTACATGTCGTCACAGAGCTGCAGGAGCGGCTATGAACCCGGTGTTTAAGGGGTTAATGTTATTGAGCTACATGGCCCCAGAGAGTGGCCACATTCCCCTGGAGCCATGTAGCCTAAAAACATTGGAAGCGCAGGGGTTAAATCATGTATTTAGCAGAAGCCGCACTATGTCGGCTCTGCTAGATTCAATAATTAAAAACCGGCTTGTATGAAGCCGGAGTTTAACGGGTTAATTAAACTGAGCTACATGGCCCCAGAAATTGGCCACACTCCCTAGGAGCCATGTAGCCAAAAACATTGAAAGCTCAGGGGTTAAAGCAGCCACTTTGCAGAAGCCGCACTATGTCGGCTCTGCTATAATCCTGCATTAAAAGCCGGCAGCTACTGTTATTTGACAGTGCACTGTGAAAATTTACTAAAGAGCTTCCTGAATAGGGAGCTGTCCAGGGTACTAACGCTGAATGCGTTCAGCACCCGTCGCTCTCCGAGGTGCTGAGCGCTTTACCACTAATAGCTATGGCCAGCGCATCGGAGTTTCAATGTGTGCGTGCCAACAGGTACCACAGAGCTGCAGGAGCGGCTTTACATGTAAACTAAATGACTGCATTTTTAACTAAAAGTTTATTAATAACTTTTGCATACAATAATGTGCCAGTGCTGCTGCCACAGCGCTGGCACATTATTGTACCGCCATTGCTCTGCTTTTTGAACATCGGACAGAACATTTTCTGTCCGACTTTGGAGAGGTGCCAAAGTTAACATCGATAACAATATCCTTGTGTGTGACAACGCACGAACGATATATACATATTGTTCGTACGATTTCAGACACGTGACTTTTCTAATGATATCGTTAACGATATCCTTGAGTGTAAACCCACTATAAGCCGACTTTGTACAGATGTTATCAATCAGGCATAATCAGGTGTGAGGGCATACCTTTATAAGGAGAATTTTAATGTGATTTTTTATGCCGATGAATAAGGTCAGTAAATCCGAAACGCGTCCAGCTGGACGTTTTTAAAGATATTTAATAAAGGAACCTTCTCATGGACAAGTGGCCCTGGATTCTCTTCATTTTATTACTCTTTCTGCCCCCCTGTGCTTTCTTTCTGCCTGCTGTAGTCTTTCTGGCCCCTTGTAGTCTTTCTGCCACCCTCGTACTCTTACTGCCCCCTGTACTTTTTCTGCACCCTGTACTCTTTCTAACCCCTTGAAGTCTTTATGTCCCCTGTACTCTTACTGCCCCCTCTGCACTTTTTCTGCCCCCCGTATTCTTTCTGCTCCTCCCTGTACTCTTTCCGCCCCCTCTTGTACTTTTTCTGCCCCCTGTACTTTTTCTGCCCCCTGTACTCTTTCTGCTCACCCCTGTACTCTTTCTGCCCCTTCTGTAGTCTTTCTGCCCCTGTACCCTTTCTGCCCCCCTCCTGTACTTTTTCTGCCCCTTTGTACTCTTTCTGCCCCCCCTGTACTGTTTATGCCCACCTGTACTCTTCATTTCCCCTGTCCGCCCTTGTGCTGTCTTTCTGCCCCTACCCTCTGCACATTGTCCTTGCTGCAGTCTGTGTCACTGTAGTAACAGAGCTGTGGTCATGTCACTGGTCACATGAGTGTGGCATCACCGCATGTCCTGCAGCTTGTAACTGTGCAGAGGCTATCGGCGGAGCGGCAGGCATGGTGGGTGCTGCGGCAACTGCGGGGGTGTGTGAGTGTGAGGGGTGCTGTGGACAGCAGGAGGTATGTGGGGCAGTGGTGGAGGATGGTGGTACTGCCACCAATCGGCGTCATATTAGCATACTCATCACTTGGATATACTAATATGGCGTAGCTTCCAGTTGGCGAGGTACATTGTGGGATTCGTGGACATCTGCCCAGAGGCTGATGACACACAGGATTAGGTAAGTATATATTAGATGCACAGTTAATTAAACATAGGTATTACTAAAGTAATTTATACCATACTCCTTATAACCAATGCAGACTATGTTCTAGTTATTTTTTAAACTGCAAAGTGTAAATTCTTGGAAATATCTAGTTTGTTCTGCTTAACACTGGAGTCTATGGCGTCAGATCCGGGGAAAAAAGGATAGTTTCCCGGATTTGGTTTTAGTTACTGCACATGCTCTGAACAACTTGCACTTGTCATCCCAGCTCAAATTCTGGTCCGGTGATTCTCTCTCTCTCTCTCTTCTGACATTATCATTATTTCTTATAACTACAGATCTTTTTGCAACTTTTCTATGGGGAAATGGATCCTTTAAAAAAAAATTGAATCCGGTAGCATACTTGCCATCCGTTTCCACACATCCCTGCCAATCCGTCTGGATCCTGTAATTTGCAAAAACCGTGATGTGAACCCAGCCTTAGAATAGCAAGTAATGCTTGGACAACAGTTTTATAATAGTAAAAAACAAAAAAGGAGAAAACTTGTTTAGTGTTTAAAAATTTTCTGAAAATTGTGCATGTGTTTTGCTAAAGCTTTATTTCTATGTATGCTTTATTTACTGTTTAATCACTGTAAAGGAAGCAAGCGCAATAGGGTCTAATCGCTATATATACAGTTTGGCTATGAAGGCACTATATAAAACTGCTCACCTTCTCTGGTTGTGTGACACACAACTAGTATGGAAAATGTGGTAGTAGCTGCTGCGAGACACACACTTCCACGTGCAACGTGGTAGGGAAATCCATGGGTTCAGAGGGACAATGTGGGGTAGGTCAAAAGACACAAAGCCCAGATGTTCGGTTAGGCTAGGGTCACACTTAAAAGTCATTAACCAGTAACTGCATCCTTACCGGATGCGGTTTTACCGTGTACCTTCATACTATCTTTTACTTGATAGTAAAATTGCAACCCTCATACTGCATCTGGATGCATTAATGCATTCGGTTTTGGAATGTGGGTTTTTGCAATTCTGAAAAACGCATCCGGATCTGGTACCACAGGGTACATTTAAGTACCGAGCAGTACCAGATCCGGTTCCCATAGACACCCATGTTAAAAAAACGGATGCGGTTTTGCAACCGCTCCGAAAAATGAAGCCTGCATGATTTTTACCGCAGGCTGCAAAATCGGATGCGGAAACCGGATTGCAAATAGTGCAATCCGGTTTTTCTATTGAAGCCTATGGGCTGCGGATCTGGATGTGGTTTTGTGCATTTTTAATGCTCAAAACCGGATCCGGATGTAAAGAAAACGCAGGTGTGACCCTAGCCTTACTTTAAATTTATTGGATTTGGCTAGGGTCACATCTGCGTTTTTTTTTTTTTTTAAAACCTGATCTGGTTTTGAGCTTTCAAAAAGCTCAAAACCGGATCAGGAAACGCTCCTCATAGCGTCATGAAAGGGGCAGGGCTACCGGTATGATGCTATTTTAGCCCCGCCCCTTTCATGATGCGGCCAGGCTCTCAGCAGTGCAGCAAGCCGAGAGGGGGCGTGCATAATTACAAAGCGGGCGGAGGGAGCAGCATCCGATTGCTCAGGATGTGTAATTCGGAGCAATCTGGTTACTGTATGCTTTGTTCATCCCTGCTGCCGCAAGGATGAAAAAGGCTTAATCTTAATAATAGATGTGGGCAACATGTCTCCAGTGGGTGCCCACCCTCACTAGAGACATGCTGACCATACAGGTGGGCATGGTAGGGGTTAATATGTGTCATTATAGTATTGCCGGCTATTGTCAGCTTTTTCAATTTTATGAATGAATGCGGTGGCGCCTCACTGTTGAGGAGATTCTGTACGTAATGTACTTACTGTATGAGCCCCTGGTCCTTGGTCCTGAAAGTTGTAACATTAGGTCTATGGTGGTGCACTGCCCATAACAATCTGCAAACTGCTCAATATTATGCTGCTCTCAGACTTAATGGCTAATGGGGCCGTCACACGCGTCAATGTCGTCAGTGATCTGATCGCTTGCGACATTGATGGATGATCGCTGGTGAGCTGTCACACAGGCAGACTCACCAGCGATCATTTTACCAGCGACATTGTGGAAATGATTTCTATATAGTTTCCACGATGTCTGCAGGCTGGTATCCAGGGTAAACTGCGGGTGACTAGGCAGCGCGCGCTGCCTAGATACCCGATGTATACCTTAGTTACCAGCCTTCTCCGCTCACCGGCTGGTATCTAAGGTACACAACGGGTCCCTAGTTACCCGCTGTGTACCTTAGATACCAGCAGGTGAGCAGAGAAGGCTGGTAACTAAGGTATACTTTGGGTATCTAGGCAGTACACGCTGCCTAGTTACCCGCAGTTTACCCTTAGATTCCAGCTCCCAGCGCTTCCTGAGAGGCGCTGGGAGCTGGCTGATCGCATCTCCCGGTGTCACACGCAGTGATGCTGCGTGTGCACCGGGCAACCATCGTCAGGTTTTAGAACAGGTTCTAAAACCTGGTGACCATCAACCAGCGATTTATCGCTGGTTGATTGAGCATGTCACACGCGTCAATATCGCTGCAACGTCACGTGAAGCAGTGATCGTGCACGCGACATTGACACATGTGAGGGCCCCATAAAAGCTTCTGACAAATTCCCTTTAGCCTTTCAACAGAAGTTTGGAAGTCTACAAAAGGACTAAAGGCCACTTCACACACACAGATATCTGAGTCCAATATCTGAACAGATCTCTGGTTGCAGTGAAATCATGGATACATTGCTCCATTTTGTGGCTGTGTACAACATGGAGCAATGTATCCATGATTTCACTGCAACCAGAGATCTGTTCAGATATTGGACTCAGATATCTGTGTGTGTGAAGTGGCCTTCAGGGTACCTTTACACATCGCAACATTGCATGCAATTTCACTTGCAACTTACTGGTTGCAGTGAAATCATAGACACATTGTTCCATTTTGTTTCCGTGTACAAATGTAACAATGTGTCCATGATTTCACTGCAACCAGTAAGTTGCAAGTGAAATTGCATGCAATGTTGTGACATGTAAAGGTACCCTAATAGTGGTCTCTAAACCATTTAGTACAAACATGATCTCATAGAAAAAACAAGAGTCATAGGGAGGGATGAGCGAACTTTCCCTGAACATGTTCGCCAATTTCAAATTTGGCACGAACATGGATGATTAGGATTAGGGATTGGGAGCCAGAACATTTTGCTAAAAAGTTGGTAACTGATTGGATGAAAAAAAGAATTAATGTGAATGGATAATGGAGGGACATTTTTGATAAGGGAGGGGGTAAGGAGAGGTCAGAGGAGCATCAAACTCAATTTTTTTCCCCCAGACCTTTCTGTGTGGAAGTTCCTTGCTGGCAGCCAATCAGGATGCATAAAACATTCACAAGTTTTAGACACAAGGGCTTGTGTCATTGGCAGCCTAAGTCACATGTACCTTGGGATACAAGTAGTGGCCATTTGCCATCATCGCCATTTTACAGTGTTACTGCAAGGAAAAGTGCTGCTTCTCAGTGCTGCTCCATCCATGCTACAAAAATAGATAGCTCGCTATTCCATCACTTTTTATATAGAATAAGAGGGTGAGAGGGTCCATCTGAACATAGACATTTTTTGCTGAGAAAAAGTGTAATTACCAAATCTGTGTGCATTGCCGAAGATTCATTTTTTTCATACAAGTGATTTCCAAATCTTTGTATTTCCTCTAAAATACTTTTTTTTACCTTAAACAAGTCATTGCCAAATATTTGTGGTTCCCCTAAAAGGCTTTTCTTGGCCTGTAACAAGCCTTTGCCAAATATTTTTTTGCCTGAAACCAGTGATTGAGAAATCTGTGTGCATTAAACATGAGTGGGAGATCATAAGGTTGTTGTGGAAAGGGGAATAGGCATGGTGTAAGGGGTAATATTCTTAGTGTTTGAGGTATACGTGGGGTGGGTGCTACTGCTAATGATACTGAAAGTTGTACTGAACAAACACTGGCTTGTCATACCATAGCCAAGTGACAACTTCTGTTACTGGACAGGCTACTCCAGTCTCTTTTTGTGGCAGCAGCAGAGTGATACGACTTGTAGATGAAACCCAGAAAGAGCTTTTTCTACAGTTCATGGGAAGCGCTGCTTCAAGTGGTCTCTCCTCAACATCACACACAGTACAGTCCTCAGAGGTGGCACCCCAATTACCTATGTTTCCCCCGTGTAACAATTCTCCAACCGCCCAACTGACTGTGGGGAAACACAAGTAGGCGAATCTCCAGAGATGTTCTCATATACTTTTTCATGGGCATCAAAGATCTGCTCAGAACATTCACAGACTCAAGAGGAGTAACACATCTGCACCGATGCCCAAAATCTTTTTTAGTTGGATCCAGAAATATATGAAGTAGGGTCCAAGCAGAATACAGACCTTCGACATTAGACGTTGACCCCCAGGGGTGGAGATGATGATATTGATTCTCAGATACCTGAGGAGCACCTGCACTGTACTTTGCATTCAGAACAGGAAGAGGAGGAGGGTGACTAACGTTGAACATTGGGACAACAGAGAGGATGGTGATGAGGTTCAATATCCCATGCTGAGGTTGGTGATGAGGTTGAATATTTTACATGCTGAGTTCCTTTACAGTCCTTGCGATTAGTGTTGAGCCACCACCCTAGTGTTCTAGTTCGATTTGTCGAATGGGAGGTGTGTTCGTCAAATGTTCGTCGAACACCCTTGAACTCCCTAAAACACTAGTGTGGTGGTCAATTTCAGTTCCCCAATGAATATACATACATTGTAGAACTGAAATGAAGTAAAATCAAGGGTTAAAAATAAAAATCGATACTTACCTCTATAATCCATCCAGCGACACTTCCAGCACTGCCTACCTGTCAGAGATGTGATCCAGGCAGCATTTCCGGTGAAATAACGAGTTCTCGTGATAACTCGTCATGTGACCGGAAACCGCTGCCGGGATTATGATGTCACAGCAGGTCCACCAGATCCTCACTATTATTCACTACTAGTGAGGGCCTGTAGGACCTGCGGTGACATCATAATCTTGGCAGCGGTTTCCAGTCACATGACGAGTTATCGCGAGAACTCGTCATTTCACCGGGAAACGCTGCTGGGATCACATCACCGACAGGTAGACAGTGATGGAAGCGTCGCTGGATGGATTAGAGAGGTGAGTATTGAATTTTTTTTATTTTTAACCCTTGATTTTACTTCATTTCAGTTCCGCAACGTATGTACATACATTGAGGAACTGAAATCGAACTAAAATCAAAGATGACCTCGAACTGCTGAATTTTAAGCAAATTGTTCTAATTCGACGAACGACTCGAACATCGCCAAAAACAACTCGGATTTGAGATTGGCGAACAATTTGATTCGAACACCGCACATCTCTACTTGCGATTTGGTGTCCTTGAAATATTTCAGACCCTAATTACCTTTCCCTACCTGACTAGATTAACAGTGACCAGTCACACAGCTAGATTTACTCACAGAAGCTGATTTCACTCCCCATCCATGTTTAGTTTCTTGCTGATCCCAGCATGTCAGTGTCTCTCTGTCAGACTCTGGACTCCTTCTTCAACCGTCACATTCTCTATTTACTTCCTGTCTCATGTGCAGAGCATTGCAGCTTATCTGGTGACCCCTAGTGGCCAGACTAAGTTAATTAGCAGCATTCAGTTGGAAGACAAGAGCAATATTAGACTATAACACTTGCAGATATCATCCTGTTACACTCCACCCCACTTACAATTTGGTGTTCCAGCAAATGAATTCTCACATCTCAAATGTATCATGTACTCTTCAGGATTATACTGTATCAGGGGAACACCAGCCATGCCTCGCTTGGTTCTCCGTAAACTACTACCTAACGGACTCAAGGGGGCGTTCATCACATCTGGTGAAACAATAACATTAGGAGTTAAGTCTGGAACATCTAGAACTGCAATGTTGGACCCTCAGTATCCTGTAGTTCACCACAGGAGTCATAACAACAATCACAACAAATAAAACTTGGTTGACCTGCATCCGTTGAGGCAGGTGAGTCAAGTGGACATGTGGGTGTGTCTAACACACACGCCTTCAGCTAATTTTGATGCATTGTGCGACAACATTCGATGCGTCCTTCAGGGACCATGGTTTACACTCTTCCCCCTGAAAATGCTCTTTCCACCACTGTGTAGGGTGTAACCTCCCATTTGTCGTCTAACTTCTGTCCCAGGTGCGTGACCCGCGCCAGAACCTTGTTGCCCACCTGGAACTCATTCTCGTGCATCAGTCTCTGATCTCAATGGGGATGGTACCACATGCATTCTTTTACAATTCCGTGGATTTCCCATTACTTTTGTTGGTAATCTTGGACCCACTCACTGTTTGTACAGTATTATGGCTCTTCAGGTTCAGTTAGATCCAGTTCTCCAATTTCTCATCCAGGCTGACCAACATCATCTTGCATGGAGTAAAGCTGGTGGCGCTATGGACCCTACTGTTATAGGCCCACAAATGTTCCAGGATAAACTCAACCATCACTCTTTTTGTTTTTGTTTCAGCTTTCTCAGCATCTGAAGAAGAGTTCGGTTGAAATTTCCCTATGGATGATAAGGCATCATCTGTGATTTCTGAATCCCACAGATCTGCAGCAACTCAGTCATGAGCTTACCCTGAAAGCAGGCAACTTTATCCAATGCACCTGTTGTGGACATACCTATGTTTGGATGAAATGCTAACAGGTCACCTCTGCTGCACATTCAGCAGTCTGGTCCTTGGTGGGAAACAGGCACGCCAAACTTTGTAGACTGATCGGTCATCACCAGGCATGAATGATGACCACTTCTGGAGTATCTGATTGACAGACAACCACCAATAGCACCTACAGTGGTGCAGACATTACAATTGTCTGAACAGGAGCCCTCTGATCTCAGGACTTATTCAGCTCACAGAGCAGGCATCTAACATACACCTCTCTCACGACTTCCTCCAACCCAGGTGTCATACAAAATGATGCAGCTATCGGTATATATCAGGTCCAAAGAGTGGTCCCCGGATATAGGCTTCCCATGCAATGCCGAGGGTCACTGAGGCTGAAATTACCACCTACCAACAGTACCTCAACTCTGCCATTAGGTAGACCCATCGATACAGTACCCTTCCGTTACGGCCAGCCAACGTTTCCACCCCAGTTGCAGACTGGGCAGATTAGGCAATGTTGTTCTTTTCAATGTGCTACATTGATCTCGACATTATACATTTTTTAGTCTAGGTCAATGGATGCCACTTTCATGTTGTCTGACCATAATTTTTTAAAATGTGGAGACTCTCCCTCGGTCTCTTAGTTGTGTGTTTCCTGAATTTAGCATGAGTCTCTGAGCATGATCCCTACACCTGTCCCTCATCCCCATGTTCCTGATCAATGTTTAACCTTTAAACACTAGGCCAGGCCTTGTTCCAGGATAAACTCAGTCCATCACTCTTCTTGTTTTTGTTTAAGCGTTCTCAGCATCTGAAGCAGAGTTCGGTTGAACTTCTCACATGACAAATTTCCCTGTGGATGATAACCCATCCGGGCTGCACAATTATACAATTTTTATTCCGGATCAATTGATGGCACTTTTATGGTATATAGCCCTAATTTTTTTTAAATGTGGAGACTCTTCTTGGAGTTTCTTTGTAGTGTGTTTTCTGAATGTAGCAGGGCTCTCTGAGCACGATTCCTATACCACTCCCTCAACCCCTTGTTCCTGATCAATGTTTAAACTTGAAATGCTAGGCCAGGCCCTGTTCCATACCCAGTCCCATGCACCCAGGGTGCGCCATTATACAATATTTATTCTGGGTCTATAGATGCCACTTTTATGGTGTCTGGCCCTAATATTTTGAAATGTGGAGACTCTTCTTGGGGTGTTTATGTTGTTTGTTTCCTAAATTTAGCCGGGTTCTCTGCACACCATGCTTGCACCTTTCACTGATTTTCCTCAATATTTTTTAGGTTAATACTCTATGAAACTGATATTTGTGACACTTGGGTATTTGATGCAGCATAAAATGTATTAGGTCTGTTTCATAAGGTACGAAGACCCCCAGCACATGAAGCCTAAACCTGTTACTGAACCACCTATGAACCTGATATTTGTGCTATCTGAGTGTGGCAGAGCATAAAATCTTTTGGAGCTTTTGCATGAAGTATGAGGGCCCCAACAGTCCTACACCTGTCACTCATCTCCTGATCCTGATCGATGTTTAACATTCAAATGCTAGGCCAGGCCCTGCTCCAGACTCTGTCCCAGGCACCAGGGCAGCACCATTATACAATTTTTATTCTGGGTCAATTGATGCCACTTTCATGATATCTGGCCCTATTTTTTGAACTATGGAGACTCTTCTTAGGGCCTCCTTGTTGTGTGTTTCTTTAATTTAGCAGGGGTCTCTGAGCACTATGCATACACCGGTCCATCATCCCCCCCCACCCCTGCTCCTGATCAATGTTGAAGCTTAAGATGCTGTGCCATGCTTTCTCCCAGGTATTCATAGTGCGCCATGTTAAAAATGTTAAATCTGGGGAATGGATGCCACTTCTCATTGTGTCTGCCCCTGATTTGAGTTTTTTTCAGTTTTTACACCCCCTGAAGGTATTTTCTATGCTTTTGATTTTGCCTCCTATTGAATTCAATGGGGTTCAGTAGTTCAGTAGTTTGGCGAACTGTCCATTGAACTATTCGGCAAACAGATTGAAATTTGGTAAACCGAACTGATTACAAACTTCAAAAGGTTCGCTCATCTCTATTTATGAAGACTGGCGTAGACTACAGTACACCCACCTGATTCATTAAGCATCATGGTTCACTTAATGAATCAAGCATGTCTGATATCCAGCGTGCTCTGGAGCCAGAAATGTGCCCGAAAGAGAGCTATCATATACTGTATTTTTGGTGTATGTTTTGCCACCCATGTAGAGTAATTTATGATAATCTTGAGAGGTGAACATGACCATGCTTGGTCATTCCCTCCCATGCTACGCCAACATTGGCGACATAGACTTGCAGTAAACTCCAAAAGCCCATAGTTTTTTTGCACAACTACTAAGTTGTGCAAAAATATTGCGACTAATGAATTGAATTTTATATGTTTCATTTTATTTTTTTTTCAGTCTTCTTATTTTCCTTTTAACTCAGTTAAGAAAATAATTTGATTGTCTAATACTGCGGGAGCCAGGATCCTTGTTCTTCTGGAAAAAGAGATGGCTTTGAGAAATTATCCTTGTATAGGCAATATAAAAGAACTGGCTAATGATTTATTCTTTCCAAGTACTAGAGAACATTCATTACATGTGGGACCGTGATTTAAGCACATATACAAAAAAACGATTTTTCTTTACAGACAAAGTAGTTAGATTGATAGAAGCTGACAGCATTTTTAATATAGCTGGGTACTTATCTGTATAAACAGAGAAATGTGGGTTAAAATAGTCTAGCAATTAATGATGAATAATTGAACAAGAATTCTGTTTGATGGACCTGTGTCTTTTTCCAACATATATACAGTAACCTAATCCTATAAAAAATACGGAATGTAGTTTAGCCACACAGTGTGATTTCCGTGCAGGTTGACTTCACACATACAGTTATTAATACATTTTTTGAATCAGGTCCTGAAGTAGATCTAAGAAAAAACATGTACAACAAAGACTGAAACTTTTCATCTATTTTGACTTTTAGTGTTTGTGAAAAAAAGACATATAAAACTACAGAAAAAAAGCCTACTAAGAAAATTAGATTGTGAAAAAAGGTCTGGAAAAACCAGAAGAGAATAGCCTGTTTTTGGCTTATATCAGAAGTTGGACATACTGGCACGTTTCCCTCTTAAAGACACAAACTGTTGTTATGTATAAATTGTATTGTGACATGCCTTATTAGTGACAGAGTTCAGAAAAAACGGCACTCACCGGGACTTCAAAAAGCGGTGTCACCGCTTTTTGAAGTCCCGGTGAGTGCCGTGTTTTTTCTGAACTTTGTTTCTAGACTGTGTTCTTGGTCTCCCACTGGCACCCCGGGTGAAGACTGGGTCTCCAGTCCGTATTTGCCTCCTAATTTGGAGTCCCTTGTTGGTGGTGCTCTCTTTCCTTCTATATAGTTTCCTTATTAGTGACAGTTAGGGACAATAGGGAGAATTAGAGTTATTGTTTGGGACTAGCCAAGAATGTACTGATTTCGTTATCAATCTAGGACATGATGACAGCTGTCAAGTCTCAGGTGTCATTAACCCTTTTTATCACCCCAATGCCACTACTTCAGTGCATCGGGAATAGTCGGGTAAAGTGTCGGGAACTGGCACTTCTAATAAATGTGCCAATTTCTGGGGTGGCTGCAGACTGCTATTCTGTAGTCTGAGGACCCAGTAACTACGGATCTCATCATGATGAGAACACCAGCCCCCAGCTGCCTGTTTTTACCTTGGCTTGCAATCAAAATTAGGGTGAAGCCCACACTTTTTTCATTTATTTATTTAAATAAATAAAAAAAAAATGCGCTCCCCTGTATTTTGATTGCTAGCCAAGGTAAAACCTGCCAGCTGGGGTTGGTAGCCAGTAGCTGCCTACTTTATCTGCTTTGCAAATCAAAAACACAGCAAAGGTATGCACAAATTCTTTTTAACTATTTATTTATTTTTCCCCTACATGAAGGCAGGTTCATTGTCATATACACCAATGTATATGACAACCAAAACAGACATTGGCACAATGAATGGAGGTGCAACAGCCAATAAAAGATGCTGTCACAGAGAGTGCATTCTGCTGGGATCTGTGATTGGTTGCCATAAAATGTACATTAGTGTACATGGCAATGAACCTGCCATCTTATGTGTGTAAAAATAATTAAATAATTTAAAAAAATGTGTATAGGGGTCTATGGTATTTTTGATTCTCACTGCAAATACAGTAGAAAGCTACAGCCTGCCACCCCTAGCTGCCTGGTTTTACCTTGGCTGGCAATCATAAGTACAAGGAAGACCATTATTTTTTTAATTATTTTAATAAATACTATTAAAAATGAGTGGGCTTCACCCTATTTTTGATTGCCAGCCAAGTTAACATGAGGCAGCGGGAGGCCGGTATTCTCAGTGTAATGAGGACCATATTTATTGGTTCCACCAGGCTTCAGAATAGCAGCCCACAGCTGCCCCAGAAATTGGCGCATTCATTAGAATCACCAACTCCTGGTGCTTTTCATATCTCTTCCCAATGCCCTGATATGGGTGATAGAAGGGGTTAATGACAGCTGAGTATAGACAGCTGTCATTAACCCCTCTATTGATAATGTTTAGGCTTCAATGAGACTCACACATTTTCAATCCATTGAGTAAATAGTTAAAAAAAAAACAGAAAAATCCTTTACTTAAAATAAAAAACTCACACACCCTGTTTCACCACTTTATTATCCAAAAAACACCCTGGTCCAAAGCAGTCTATCATACAGTGTCCCACAATGGTCCTGGCTCTGCTACATCCAGAGACTGTAGTGATGGAACAAGAGTCCTCTCGTTGAAGCCTCTAGGATTACATTGACAGCTTCAGGGAGCAGTGAAGTCACTGGGGGATTTCCCACAGGCAGTGAACTCAGATAATGCCGTTATCAGATTGTTGGACAGCTGTGCTGCCATTATTCTTGAATCCGGCAGCAGGGACACCTGATTTCACTGACAGCAGGGAAGACCTTAGTTATTTCACCTCTACCTGCAATTGTCAGTGAACTCAGGTGACCCCCGCTGCCAGATTGCAGAACATAGCGGCACAAATGTGGGGTGACCTGATTTCAATGACAGCAACAGGGCAGTCCTCAGTCCAAATACAGTCACAGATGTCAGTACAATGGTTTGGGGTGCAACAGCCAAAAACAGATGCTGTCACAGAGAGTGAGCATCTGTGATAGCCTGTCACAGCCAATCTCTGTGACTGGCTGTTGAAGGCAAAGTCTAGTGCATACAGATGAAGTTATTGAACGGGATACAGAAGCAGTGTGCCTGCAGCAATGGAGACTGGAAAGTATAATGCTGATTGTGCTTCTTCTTTTTACAGCCCTCCCTGGCCAGCATTTTATAACTGTAAAGTCCAGGTCCTGGGTTACTGTTCAATTTGTGCGGTTTCGCCTATCTCTAGTTGTGGGAAAAGACATCTATCAGTTTGGTGCCGAGTGTGTACTTTGGAAAAGTAATAGGACAGGACAAAACAGAACATGAGATGAAGACAGTGCCCTGGGTGGGAGTTCCCAAAGTGTTACAAGTAGAAAAACTGAGTTTCGTCATATTGGCAAATTAACTCTTTACAAAGAAGAAGATGCAGAACTGTGGGTTGAGAATAGGACTCTCACTAACTGGACAGTAAAACTGAGCTGGATTTTGGTGAATGAAACAAGACTAGTTGAGACAGTGACAATTGAATTCAAAGAATTAAAGAGATTATGTGTGAAGAAGTAAAAGAGACTGTGTAAAAGTGCTCCTTGTTGTAACGGAAATGTTTTTGAAGCTATCTACTGTATATGCAAAGTTATCAGTCAGTACCGTATATACTCGAGTATAAGCCTAGTTTTTCAGCACAACAATTGTGCTGAAAAGTGCCCCCCTCGGCTTATACTTGAGTCAGTGACGGCTCAGTGTGGGGGGTCGGTGTCTGGGGGCTGGAGGAGGTGGGGGAGGCTGCAATAGGAGCGGCCGGTCACGTGGGGCCGCTTATTAGGGCAATGCAATATGCACTGCATCCCCCTGTCCAGCAGCGGCAGGGGGAGCGGTGCATATTACATTGCACTGTCAGCGCTCCCCCCAGTGGTATATACAGGCCCCCCCTTGCTGCGGCACACATGTTTTGTATATTTTAATTTCCTAAAACTGATAACTGAGATGAACGGAGCAGTGTTGAAACACTGTCCCTTGACCACGTCGGACCTCTATTTTACAATGAAAATGAATCTATGGGGCACCTAACATCTTGGAAGATTCTTTAATGAAACATATGGAGAAGCAAAAATCGGTGGTTGTCATCATATTTATAAAAGAGGGTTGTCAATAATGTATTGAATACATGCTCTTAAACTGGTCGTTGTATGTGTATATGATGCAATAATAATTAGTAGAAAAATGAGATGTGCTTATTTATCACTTATTCACAGCTGGTACTGTGTCGTAACCTTTTATATAATAATTTTCCTGTTCACTCACTATTTCTAACTTTTATATAATAATACTGTTGAATATATGTATACGCACTTTTAAAACACTTGTCACACAAAAGTATGATTGGGTATGTCTGTTGTATGAATGTCACTCCCCACTGCATGATGGCTAAGCCTATTATGTATAAATCCTTCTATATGTCCCAAAAGATGTGGTTACAAGACCAGTAGATTCTTCTAGGTAAATTAGTCCAGCCAGGTCTTCAACAAAATGGCCGCCGCGAGTATTTTTTCAAGATGTGCACATCGCTCTATTTTTAAAAGCACCGACGGGTGTATTGCGCTTTTGCGCCGATGACGTCATGACGTCCGGCGCCTGCCTAATCGCTAGGCTCTGCTTTATGACAGGCGGAAATGACGCCGTGCAGGGCGGGCGGCGGCACTTAGTGGCAGTGTATTTAACAGCCTAGAATCACACTGAGAACTAGCCCCTGCGACCAAGCAGCGGCGAAACAGCTGTTAGGGGCGTGCTGCAGGACAGGGCCCCCCGGGGAACCGTCTGGTCCTTCACAAAAGTACACCATGGGTGAGTGATTGATGTAACGGTATTTTCCATAAATTGTCAGCTAACACACTCTTTACTTGTGTAACTTAACATTATTGTGAATTGTGCCTTACGGTGTACGGTTTTACCCAGGGGGTTACCACCCCACTGCAGTTGCTATTGGAATTTCCTTGTGCTTCGTTTCATAACGTTTATGTGTCTGCTTTTATATCAACAATAAAAGTTATATTTTATGTAACCCAAACTCCATAGTGGTGTCCACTTAATTAACACCTGAAAAAGAATAGCTCATTCATACTTATCCTCCTTATCGATCTTCTTCCTGCTTGTACCCAGCGGGCACAGCAATGACGTCATTGCTTCTGCGCCGATAACATGACACCGCGTACAAGCAGGAAGAAGACTGGAGGACGCGCGGTGAAAGAGCGAGGAGAATAAGTATGAATGGGCTATTCTTTTATAGGTGTGCGGCAGCAAGGTGGGGCCTGTATATACCACTGGAGGGGGACCTGTATATACCACTGGGGGGACACCTGTATATACCACTGGGGGGCCTGTATATACCACTAGGGGGCCTGTATATACCACTGGGGGGCTTGTATATACCACTGGAGGAACCTGTATATACCACTGGGGGGGCTGTATATACCACTGAAGGGGGCCTGTATATACCACTGGGGGGCCTGTATATACCACTGGGGGGCTGTATATACCACTGGGGGGTCCTGTATATACCACTGGGGGAGCCTGTATATACCACTGGGGGTCCTGTATTTACCACTGGGGGGGCCTGTATATACCACTGGGGGGACCTGTTTATACCACTGGGGGAGCCTGTATATACCACTGAATGGGGCCTGTATATACCACTGGGGGGCCTGTATATACCACTCGGGGGCCTGTATATACCACTGAGGGGCCTATATATACCACTCAGGGGCCTGTATATACCACTGGGGGAGCCTGTATATACCACTGAAGGGAGCCCGTATATACCACTGGGGGGCCTGTATATACCACTGAAGGGGGCCTGTATATACCACTGGGGGGGCCTGTATATACCACTGGAGGAGCCTATATATACAACTGAAGGGGGCCTGTATATACCACTGGGGGGGCCTGTATATACCACTCAGGGGCCTGTATATACCACTGGGGGGCCTATATATACCACTCAGGGGCCTGTATATACCACTGGGGGAGCCTGTATATACCACTGAAGGGAGCCTGTATATACCACTGGGGGGCCTATATATACCACTGAAGGGGGCCTGTATATACCACTGGGGGGGCCTGTATATACCACTGAAGGGGGCCTGTATATTCCACTGGGGGGCCTGTATATACCACTGAAGGGGGCCTGTAATACCACTAATGGGGGCCTGTATATACCACTGAAGGGGCCTGTATATATCACTAATAAGGGCCTGTATATACCACTGAGGGAGGCTTTAACCTCTGATGGGGGGCCTGTATATACCACTGAGGGGGGCCTGTATATACCACTGATGGGGGGCTGTATATACCACTGATGGGGGCTATAACCTCTGATGGGGAGCCTGTATATACCACTAATGGGGGGTCTGTATATACCACTGATGGGGGGCTGTATTCCACTGATGGGGGTTGTAACCTCTGATGGGGGGAACTGTATACCAGTGATGGAGGTCCTAAATACCAGTGATGGAGGTCCTATATACCAGTGATGGGGGATTATATACCAGTAATGGGGGGCCATTTATCATAATGAGAGGGGCTGTATACCGTGATGAGAGTCTGCTTCATTTCATCCCCTAGGCTTATACTCAAGTCAATAAGTTTCCCTAGTTTTGGAGAGTAAAATTAGGGGCCTCGGCTTATACTCAGGTCGGCTTACACTCGAGTACATACGGTAAATGCTTTTTTTGAGTGACCTCTCGAACTCTCCAACATCTGGTCCAGGCCAGCCAAAGTCACGTCCATCAAGTGGCCTGCAAGGGGTAATGCAACAGCAGCAAAAGTTCACACACATGGCAAGGATCCCTCCAATCACATAATCTACCTCTCCCACAGCTACAGCCCTGCACCACGTTTTATATATATATATATATATATATATATATATATACAAGATGTGGGCCTTATGCTATCTTGTTGGAAGGGTGGAGACGTCATGATGGGGGTGGGCTCTGTTGCACTGGGGGTGGTGGCAGTCTCTCCCCCCTTTCCGCTCTCCCTCTCCCCCCTGTGCAGTCTTCTCCCGTCTGTGCTCTCTCCTTTGACCTGTCTCCCCCATGTGCATTCTCTCTCTCCCCGTGCACTCTTCTTCCTGTGTGCTGTCTTCTACCCTCTGTGCTGTCTTCTCCCCACTTGTAATCTCTCCTTTAATCTTTCTTCCCCTGTGTCCCACCTGTATGGAGTCTCTCTCCACCCTGTGCTGTCTTTTCCCACCTGTGCTGTCTTCTGCCCTCATGTGCTCTTTCCTTTGAGCTGTCTCCCCCTGTGTGCTCTCCCCCCTGTATATGCTCTCTCTTCCCCATGCTGTCTTCTCCCTTCTTTGCTCTCTCTATCCTGTATGCGGTCTCCCCGGTGATGTACTCTCCCCTCTGTGCTCTCTCTGTTAAGCTGTCATCCCCCAGTGCAATCTCTCTGCCTCCCCATGTGCTTCCTCTGCCCCGCGTGTGCTCTTTCTGCCCCCTATGCTTTATCTCTCCCCTCTTCTACTCTCTACCTCCTGTTGTGTCCAAGGATGGTGACTGCATGAGTAAGTGCTTATGTGCGTACCAGGTCACACCGCCATCTTTATATACCCAAATGACTTTGATTACAGAAAATGCAGAATTTGAGGATTCCTTTGAGATGAAGAAATAACCACAAGATCCAACTAGAGATGCGCAAACTTCCCCGGAACATGTTTGCCAATTTCAAATTCGGCATGAACATTGCTGATTCGATTCTTGATTGGAAACATGAGCAATTTAGTAAAAAATCAGGATGTGTTCGGGAAAAAAGTTAGATTTTTTAAAAATGCTATGCTATGCTATGTTTTGGTGCCAAAAATAATGCATGCGTTAACTCATGATACACATATGTGTCATGCGTTAACGGATGCGTTAACACATAGACTAGATTTTTGGACCCTTTTTTTTATTTTGCTAGCCACACCTCTTAACCAATAAAAAACCCTGGTCATTGGGGGGTATTGCCATTAGCCATTTTGTGTGTCGTTTGTGGCTCTGCGGGCATCATGGGTGACACACTGTTCATGGAGCTTTGCTACCTCGTGGTACGTTGGCAGCAGTTGCGACATGCCAGAAGTAGTCAGCTGTGGGTCCATGAAGTCAACTTGCTGAGACCCCAATATGGCTCATTCCATGTCCTCTACCAGTAGTTGAGGGCTTTCCCAGTGAAATTCCAGAGATTCCTGAGGATGTCGGTCTCAACATTTGATGTTCTCCTTGTTGAAGAAGACATCTGTTTCCAGGATACAAGGTGTTGGCCAGCTATATCCCCAGCAGAGAGATTGGTAGTGAACCTGAGGTACGTTTTTGGGACTTCTCCCTTTTTACCCGCACACACACTGTACACATGTTATGTCTCCATGTCTCAACAGTACGGCATGTCATGTGTATGTGTTCATTGCTAACTTTCAGGTCCCTTATCATTGCAGGTACCTGGTGGGGATAGTTATGCCTCACTACACTACCAGTTCAGGATTGGGCGCTCCACCATCTGCGGCATTGTGCCTGAGACATGTGAAGTGATACGGGCAAAATTGCAACTGCATTGGTGCCCTTGATGGCAAGCATGTATGGATCCAAATAGTGGCACCAACTTCTACAATTATAAGAAGTTTTTTTCTTGTGTTTTAATGGCCATTGCCGATGCCCAAGGGAGATTTGTTGCTGTGGACATTGGGTGGGGCGTATGGGCGCACAAACGACTCACGTGTCTTCAAAGACAGCAACATGGGGAAAGCCCTATATCATAACCGCTTCAACATTCAACATCCCCCTACCATGCCCTTTACCTGGAACAATGAAGCCCAGTCTCCCCTATGTGCTTGTATCAGATGAGGCTTTCCAGCTGTCCATGACCGTCATGAAGCCTTATGCCACCCACATCATCACCCAGACCCGGTGTAACTTCAATTCCCGGTTAAGGCTGTGGTCACAGTACCATTTTTCACATGCATTTTTGGAGACCTGCGTTTTCAAAAACGCATGTAAAAAACGCACCCATAGGCCCCCATGTTAAAAAACGCATGCCCTAATAGCCAAAAAGCATGTGTGACTGTCCCATGCGTTTTTGGAGCATATCCAAAAACGCATGCGTTTTTGTTGAAAACGCATGCGGTTTTTGTAGAAAACGCATGCGTTTTTATAACATGGGTTCCTATGGAAAACGCATGCAAAAACGCATGTACAGTTAGTACCTTTTAGTGCCATTCAAAAACGCATGCATTTCCCATAGGAGCCCATGTTAAAAAAAACGCATGCGTTTCCGGAAACGCATGCGTTTTTTTAACATGGGCTCCTATGGGAAACGCATGCGTTTTTGAATGGCACTAAAAGGTACTAACTGTACATGCGTTTTTGCATGCGTTTTCCATAGGAACCCATGTTATAAAAACGCATGCGTTTTCTACAAAAACGCATGCGTTTTTCAAAACTCTCAAAAAAATACTACAAGCACTATTTTTATGTGCAGATTCAAAAACGCAGCCAAAAACTCAGGGAGCCATCACACACCTTACAAAACTCATGCTGACATGAAAAAAAGCATGAGTTTTGTTAAATCACTTAAAAAAACGCATGGCAACTGTGACCACAGCCTAAGTCAGGCACACCAATATGTGGAGTTTGCGTTTGGGATCTTGTCCTCAAAGTGGCGTGTGCTCCTCTCATGCATTCAGTTGCACCCCCACAAAGTGGATAGTGTCGTGAAAGCATGTGTCTGCTTACATAATTTTGTCTGCCATCATGACCTCCTCATAGTGGACCCCTATGAATGAGATTCAACCCTGATTGGGCTCCAAGATGCGTATGTCTATTCTACTGTGGCAGCCATGAAAGTGCGAAATCAATTTGTAGAATGCTTCATGACTGACGTTGGTCAGATACCCCGTCTTGGTGCGCATATTTGAATATCCTGGGTCCTTACTTGGCGTTATTAGTCCATGTTCATTTTGTTTGCAATTCGTGTAATCATTTTTGCATCACTGTTTGTGTACCTTTTTCGTTACTAAAATGTAAACACACCCAATGCTGTTTGTGTGGTTTTTGCTCCACAAAGTAATGTACTTTCCCGGTAAATTCAAGTTGCTGCACACATTGAAGGGTTCATGTGGCACCTCCCCAAACATACTCCAATCTACTGGTACCTGCCCATGCTACTGTCCAAGATGTTCTTGTAGGCCTGTGTGCTTGTGTGTGATGAGTAGGCCTGTAGTGATGGTGTAGAATGCATATGTGTTTGATGGGCATGCTAGCATAAATAAAATCGTGTCACATATGTGTTTCTTGTTGCCATATCTACAAGCAACACATTACTGAGATTTTTTTTTTTTTTTGCACACTCACACATTTGGCCATTATTGGTAGCACATGCCTAACACTTACATGTTTAGTTGCTGCATTTAATGGGGCCCTTATTCAAAAATTAAGTCCTTCCTGAATGTGCATGAACTATTTTGGTGTCCCTAACCCTAAAATATTTTTGATGAAGATTTTGGTCACGGCTGGACTACTCCGGTACTAAACGGTGTTGTGTGTCGGGCTGCCCACTCATACTTACAAACCTAAGCTTGCCATATGAAGCCTGTATGAAACAAAGTCATGGTTTTAGGACCGAATGTTACAAATTGCAGGTTAGTCAAGGGCAACATTAACACATCTCACTATGCACACTGATGTCTGTCCCCGACTGTTTAGCAGGTCAGCCTGATTAACATTGGCAATACCCACTTCATATACCAGACTGACTGTAAGACATATTTGTGGTCCTCCAACACTGATATGCCCATGTTCCCAATAGGTATGACATTTCATCCTTTAAAAGCCCTCATAAATAAAACACACAGACACATGTTTCAACACAGTTAAACAATCTGTAATGTGATGTCTGTCCTTAGGCAGAAGAAAGCAAACAAACACATAATTTAGGTCTGAGCAAATAAAACATCGCTAGCCCTGATCCTGCGATGTGTCCTCGGACCCCATGTTGGTGTGGGAACTGGTCCCTCGGCTGTACCGACCAATGAGTTAGTTTAACTCCTCTTTAAACTCAATGTGCCTGTAAAGGTACCGTCACATGGGGCAATATTGCTAGGCAATTTCACTGGCAATTTGCTGGTTGCAGTGAAATCATGGACACATTGTTCTATTTTGTTGCTGTGTACAAATGGAACAATGTGTCCATGATTTCACTGCAACCAGCAAATTGCCAGTGATATTGCCTTGCAATATTGCTGTATGTGACGGTACCTTTAGGGTCAATGGTGGAGAGGAGTGGTACATAGGATGCTATCAAGAGTTGCCACTTGCTGCTCCCATGAAGCGATTCCTTCTGCTTGATGTCATTGATCTGCCGCTGCAGAACACTGTTCTGTGGCCTCACCATCTCCTGTAGGCGATGTAGCCCATCTAGCAACAACATATCCGTATCTTCCCTCCCCAATGTTCGGCGTCTAGGACATGTCACACGGGGGATGGAAGACACAGGCTCATCTGCATCTGGGGTGAGGGTGGCTTCGGCCCTTGGTGGCTGTGGCTCTGGTTGGCTGACATCTGATGGCAGCATCTCTCCTACTTGTCCCTGGTGCTCGGATCATCCCCAGTGCTGTCCTCACCCTCCAGATTGACAGCCAGTGTACTGCACAATCTCCTGTGTTGAGGAAGGAAGTGATCCAAAAAGCAGACAAATGTTGGGAACATGAATGACAAACATTGCTGTAGGTGCAGAGTCATCTGAGGGGACATACATCCTAGCCTCAACTGTTTTTTGAAGAAAATGTAAATGCGCAAAATGCTTGTAAATGCAAGGAGTATGTGGGGCGGCCCCCGCTCTTATACTCTTCCTGGTCCTTATAATCGCGGACATATCTGTCTCTTATGGAATGCCACCGCACATGCACTCTTTTCTCTGCATGAGTCAATTCATAACAAGTGTTGTTATCGCACACACCCATACAGTGCTGTTCTGACATTGACAGAATCGTTGTTCAAGTTTGACTTGGTCAAAGGCAGTCTGCTAATTCACCTATTTCCTGCTGATG
The DNA here is from genome assembly GCA_033576535.1 of Allobates femoralis. NCBI lineage: Eukaryota > Metazoa > Chordata > Amphibia > Anura > Aromobatidae > Allobates > Allobates femoralis. The sequence continues at coordinate 256,124,577 of JARQOC010000001.1, read as the reverse complement.
CTCCTGCGTTAGGCCTTTAAAGTTGGGAAGCATCTGGCAGCTGATCAAGGTCCACAATTTTCAGTTTTTAACCACATCTGGGTGGTCAGGGTTCCCTTGATCCCAGATGGATGTGTGCGCTTCCACAAGGTTTATAAGTGTTTCATTGTTGATTTTTAGCTTGTCGTCATCAACTACTATATTGAGCTTGCATTTTTCATAGTGCCCTACAAGAACAACACAACATGAGGTTTGTGGAAACCTTAGCAGCAAGGCTTGGCACGTTAGGCCCTGAGATGTGTAATGTAATCACCTTGAAGTATTACGTGTAAGATGCTAACCCAATAGGCTTTGGTTTTGAGGTCAAGTTTGGCAGCCCAACAATGGCCAGTACGGCCACATAAACTGTGTAAGGCTAGGGTCACATTTGCGTTATGACCCTAGCCTGACGGAAGCACTAAAAACATTGTGCAAAGCAGGCATAGGGCATAGCAGGCCTTGTTGCACGTATTAAGGCAGGGTAGAGAAAACCACCAAAAAACATCTGTCCCACATGAGCCACTGTGACATAACATCACTATGTGTGCTTACTGACACCTGGCAGGAGTGGCGCAAGCGAATAATAAAGAAGACAAAGGAAAGGGGCACATGTCGAGCCCAGGCTTTGGGGTACTCGGGGATCAGGCTCCAGGGGTAGCATTGCTGTGTCACGGGGAGTGGTGGCCGCGCCTGATCCCATGTCCTGGGTGAATCTTCAAAAAGGAGTTATATTTACAGGGGATTCTATGTACAGTTGTCGTGACACCACCTGTAGTAAACAGTGATTGGTCACCAGCGCCGCCACAGTCCACCGGAGGTAGATGGTATTGCAGCTAGTTGGCAAAGTCCCCTACAGGTAGGGCTGGACCTCTGGGGCAGTGTAGTGTGAAGGGTAGCTTGGAGGGGAGCTGTGGAGTGGAATGGGGAGTGATAGAGCAGTCTATGAGGGGTATCGGGAATGGAGAGGAATGACACACGCACACTGCAGAAGTCTCGTTTACCTTTTACTGGTGGTACGCAGGTAAAGATGTCCAGGGCATTGACAGGTGAACATGTGCACAGTGGGTCCCCACAGCAGGTGGGTATACAGTAAGGCCTCCTCTGTTCCTCTGTGGTGACTGAAGCTCCAGCCTGCATGCAGCCAGACTGGCCTCCTCTCTCTTCCTGATTCTGATATCTGTCCTCTCTTCCTGTGCGGTCCATGGGTTACCCTCTCTTATCACTGCGGTGGAACACTGCTGTGTCTGGCTCCCTCTCTTTGACCCACAGGGGGACCGGATGGCTGAAGTCTCCACGGTGTGATGGGGTTTTCTATAGCCCTGGAGTATCCTACAGGTGCGGATCCCCGATGTCCGGTACGTCTTAGGGCGAACTTCCACTAGTTGCTGGGGTGGAAGATGTTGTATGTAGTTGGTACCTGCTGTGGAAACCCAGCTGTGCATTAGGGAAGTATGTGGCTACCTGCGTGAGCAGGGCACCACATGCCCCCCTAGGTAAATTCAGTACTCCTTTACTGAGCATTTTTGTTTCAAACAAAAGGGATAATAATCATAACAAGTAACATATTTACAAAGTCTTAAGATAAAAAAATTTGCAAAAACCACTGAAAAATATTGGGAAAATTGAAGAACAGGTAAGTCCATATGGTGCTAGTCCATTCACCGCAGGCTTTTGAAGAAGAAAAGAGTTTGTTGCTACATCAGTCCTGTAAACTGTATTCCTTTTTAACTAGTAAAAGTTCAAAGTGAAAGGTTTTTCAAAAGTTCAATAAGTCCTTACAGCTAAAGTGCTCTGTAGGCTTTGACAGTTCAAAATACACAACAACGGGTTTTTTTTGGCGTAGGAGTCCTAGGTACTATAGGGGCCTCTAACGGTCATAAGTAGAGATGAGCCACCACCCCGATGCTCGAATTCGATTAGTCGAATTTGATGTGTGTTCATCGAATGTTCGTCGAACACCGTCGCACACCATTGAAAACAATGGCAGGCAAACACAAACACATACAAACACATAGAAAACACCTTCTAAAGGTGTCCAAAAGGTGACAAACTACTCAAAACACACAAAAAAAAACACATGGAAAAGTGACAAGTACATATACAAATGCGAAAAGAAAAGAGATGGACGAGTAAAAGGAGGAGACACAGATATAGGCATGTCATGCCCCTCTAAAATCCATTTTTACTCCAGTATTTGTAAGGCATCATGCAGACGATGAGTATTTGGTGAGTTTTACTTCAGTATCTGTAAGGCCACGTTCAGACGATGAGTATTTGGTGCCTTTTATTACAGTATCTGTTAGGCCATGTTCAGACGAGGAGTACTTGGTGAGTTTTACTTCAGTATCTGTAAGGCCACGTTCAGACGAGGAGTACTTGGTGAGTTTTACTTCAGTATCTGTAAGACCACGTTCAGACAATGAGTATTTGGTGAGTTTAACTTCAGTATCTGTAAGACCACGTTCAGACGATGAGTATTTGGTAAGTTTTACTTCAGTATCTGTAAGGCCATGTTCAGACAATGAGTATTTGGTAAGTTTTACTTCAGTATCTGTAAGGCCATGTTCAGACGAGGAGTACTTGGTGAGTTTTACTCCAGTATCTGTAAGGCCATGTTCAGACGATGAGTATTTGGTGAGTTTTACTTCAGTATCTGTAAGGCCATGTTCGGATGATGAGTATTTGGTGATGTTTTCCTCACTAACTGTAAGGCTATGTTCAGACGATGAGTACTTAGTGAGTTTTACTTCAGTATCTGTAAGGCCATGTTCAGACAATGAGTATTTGGTGATGTTTTTCCTCACTATCTGTAAGGGTACCTTTACACGCCGCCACGGCAGGCTGGATACATCGCGCTACTTCACGTGCACGAGCACGCTCAAACGGCTACAAACGGTCAACGCACCCTCTTTACACGCCGCCACAAGGTTCGCTACGCCACGCTACATCTATAGCTAGCTACATCGCCGGGTGTCTCAAGTAGCCAGCTGTTGCTCATTTACACACCGCTACAACCAGCTACTATGGGCGGACCTGGTGCAGCAGGGACAGCACATAGGCGTGCTCCAATTGTGGATTACAAGACTTCCGTACGCTGATAGGACGAAGCAATAACATCCTGATTGGGCAGGCATCGCAGGAGGCTGAGTAATACAGCACGCTCGAGCGATTGTGTAGTGTGACTCGTCAGCTCCTTAAATATGCCTCCCGTTGCAGCGACTACCAATCGTCATGCAGCAGCTTCCACCAATGATCGCACATGGGGCGCGGTAACATGGAGCCGAGGTCACGCCTTAGCTACATTGCAGCTACAGCCCCGGGTGTCCAGAGTTCCCTTCCGTTGCTTCTTTACACGCCGATACAGCTCGCTACCATCGGCGATATAGCCATCTGTTTTCGAGCAGAGCCCATAAACAGATGTATCTGTCGCCGGCTGTAGCGTCGCGTCTTCAGACGCCGCTACGACGGGCTACATTGACGCTACAAGCTACATTTGTAGCCTGTAGCGCGATGTATCCAGCCTGCCGTCGCGGCGTGTAAAGGTACCATTAGGCCACATTCAGGCGATGAGTATTTGGTGAGTTTTACTTCAGTATCTGTAAGGCCACGTTCAGACGAGGAGAACTTGGTGAGTTTTACTTCAGTATCTGTAAGGCCATGTTCAGATGATGAGTATTTGGTGAGTTTTTCTTCAGTATCTATAAGGCCTCATGCACACAATGAGTATTGTGTCACATTTAGGGGACTACAAGAAGAGTCTCCATTTTTTCCAAAAATTTGGGCACAGACACCACTTAAGTGGCATCAATTGCCCCACAGTTGCAAAATTTAAATGGTTACTTTTAGGCCAAAAACCACAAGGCTTTAGTCTCCCCAGGATGACACAGGGGTAGAAAAGTCCTTGCAGAACTATGCCTTGTTCATCTTTATGAACGTTAGCCTGTCCACATTCTGGGTGGACAGACGCGTGCGCTTTTCTGTCAGCACACCACCAGCAGCGCTGAAGACACGTTCCCAGAGAACGCTGGCTGCGGGACATGACAAGATCTCCAAGGCGTGAGTGGCGAGCTCAGGCCATTTTTCCAGTTTGGAAGCCCAAAATGAGCAAGGCTCTAGTTCCCCAGTCATTGCATCGATGTTAAGTTTGAGATACTTGTGTACCATTCGCTCCAGGCATTGACTATGTGTCAGACTTCTCGTGTCTTCAGGCCTTGAAAATGATGTATCAAAAGGAGAAATACATGTGGAATCAAACAATTGCTTTAAACAATCATATAAATCAATTTATTAGAGACACATATAAACATAAATATGCAGGAAACAAGGTGCATCATGTAAAGACACATAGTACATAGTCCATAAACAAAAGATGAGGGCGCACAGTATATAACACAAATGCACATTCATAGGACAAACAGCATTGGTTCACTAATAGTTAATTCATTGGATTTCTAGTGAGGCAGCCATAGTAATCAGAATATAGACTGGCAGCTCACAAAGCCTATTGCAGCGTCCCATAAAGTGCATATGCTAAAGTAACTTCATACAAAAGTGCACAACAGATCAATTGAATAAGGTGCTAGTGCAGGATAAAAGATAGAAACCTCCATATCAGACTCCTTACGTACGTTTCGCTTTGCTTTAAACACGCATATGCTTCACCATGAGGAGTGACAGTAAAGGGTAATGGTGGAGTTTTTATCTCAAACACAGAGCGGTCACATGCTGAAGTGTGACCAATCAGATCCCTACTGCGCAGATGCAAGCCGGCGCCGGTGATTACTATGGCTGCCTCACTAGAAATCCAATGATTTCCAGTCCAATCGGGATGCACATTTGTGTGAGCTGATTCTTGAGCTGCTCTGCTTTGTCCTGTCGCACAATTTCTTTACGTTAAAAGATCAATTCTATCTTCAGAGGCGCGGCACTGCCATGGGCGCGGCCTGTGCGCCTTCGTATGCAAATCTGTTCCTAGGTCACTGGGAGCTGAGTATATTTGCGTGCGGGGGTGCGCAGGCGGCGTCCCATGTGCAGTGCTGGATGCGCTATACAGATGACGTTCTTATGGTGTGGCTGGGCACTGCAGAGCAGCTCAAATCATTCATGGATGATTTGAATCGGAATAATTTAAATATCAGACTCACTTACAAATGTAGTAATAGTACAATTGATTTTTTGGACATCAAAATTATGGTTGACGGACAGGGATTATTACAAACCGACGTATATCGGAAAGAAACATCGGTGAACGCTTTACTACATGCATCATCAGCCCATACTCCATCAACCATAAAGGCCATCCCGATTGGACAATTCTTGAGGATGAGGCGGATCTGCTCCACGGAGGCTGACTTTCAGAAACAGGCTAGGGACTTGAGTGGTAGGTTTAAACAGCGAGGTTACAGCCGTAGAATTATAAAGAGGGGCTATGACAGGGCAAGACAGACTAGACGTGGTGATCTCCTCCTCCCTCCCAAAAAGAAACCATCTGAACCTCATAATGAGGTACGGTTTATTTCCACACATAACCAGCAGTGGGGTAGGATGAGAGATATTTTAAGGAGACACTGGCCGGAGCTGTTGTCAGAGCCATCCCTGAGGGGGGTCCTCACTGAGAATCCTTTGATGACTTCAAGAAGGTCGCAAAACCTAAAGGATATTTTGGTGCATAGTCACTATGCACCAAAAGTACCTAGGATTTTCGGTGTGGGCCCTCCACGGAAAGTATTTTTCCCATGTTGAGATTGCAGTGCATGTCCGAATCTGGTCAGGAGCCTGGACTTCACCTTTAGTGATGGTTCAAGGACTTATAGGATTAATCATTACATCTCATGTGGCAGTACACATGTTGTGTACTATGCCACATGTGGATGTAATAAAATATATGTTGGTCTGACAACTAGGGAGTTGAGGGTCTGGGCTCGTGAACATGTTCGTGACATTTTAGCTGCGAAAAGAGCTAAAACAGAAGAGGTTGCGGCCCTCAAAACTTTACCCCGTCATTTCTACCATCACATTAGATGTAGCGTAAAGACCTTACAAATAAAAAGGATAGATCTGATACATAGGGGAGTTAGGGGGAGTGACCTCCAGAAAATACTGTCCCAACGGGAATTAAAATGGATTATCACCTTAGACACAGTTTCCCCCAAGGGATTGAATGAGGCCGTCAGCTTCGTTCCATTTCTCTAATGAAACTTGAGGTTCCTGAATCTTGCAAATATATGGTCAGATAAAATTCTATCATCACTATTATTCTCTGCCCAGTGTGACAGGGATATATGTAACTTGATTTCTCTTTTTTCTTTTTTTGCTTTTCTTTTTTTCTTTTTTATCCTCCTTATCAAAAATGATCTAGGATGTTTTATCTGTTGGTTTTGATTTTAACTGGTTTTATTTATGTTAACAGTGATTATCTCACCACAGTGTATCTACAAATACTGCTGTATATGTAATCTGAACGCCCACCTACCATAGAGCATGATGACATCGCCATTGGATTAAAGAACAGATGTGTTTTTGCATTGTATTATATGATTATATGGCCATAATGACTATCTAGGTATATTGGGAGCCATCGGACCCTGAGCGCATGCGTGGTTTGCGGCCGCTTCTGGGTTGCCATGGAGGCGCATTAATGACGCGCTTCCTGATTATGCAGCATCCTAGCGACGGCTGGATGTTTGTGTGTTGGGATGGGCGTCGCACCGGAAGTGACATCACCGGCACCGGCTTGCATCTGCGCATGCGCCGCAAGTAGGTGATTGGTCACACTTCAGCATGTGACCGCTCTGTGTTTGAGATAAAAACTCCACCATTACCCTTTACTGTCACTCCTCATGATGAAGCATATGCGTGTTTAAAGCAAAGCGAAACGTACGTAGGGAGTCTGATATGGAGGTTTCTATCTTTTATCCTGCACTAGCACCTTATTCAATTGATCTGTTGTGCACTTTTGTATGAAGTTACTTTAGCATATGCACTTTATGGGACGCTGCAATAGGCTTTGTGAGCTGCCAGTCTATATTCTGATTACTATGACTGCCTCACTAGAAATCCAATGAATTAAGTATTAGTGAACCAATGCTGTTTGTCCTATGAATGTGCAATTGTGTTATATACTGTGCGCCCTTATATTTTGTTTATGGACTATGTACTATGTGTCTTTACATTATGCACCTTGTTTCCTGCATATTTATGTTTATATATGTCTCTAATAAATTGATTTATATGATTGTTTAAAGCAATTGTTTGACTCCACATGTATTTCTCCTTTTGATATAATACTCTTCAAGTGTTGAGTTGCTCAGCTAATCAGGCAATCACCTGATCGTTGTATAGTAAAGTAAAACCATATGGAATATGTATATTTTACGTTGAAAATGATGGTCTGAAAAAATTGTGGAACTAGGCCGCAAAATTGTTGTTACCACCACCAGCTACGGTGTTACTGGTACGGTGTGAGTGATGATGACTCGACAGTCCCATGGTTGACAAGTGAGAAATGTGTGATTCACTCTGTCTACCACTGGTGGTTTGTGGAAAAGCCGATCTCAGATTATGTATCAGCCTCTGCTGATACTCCTGCATGCGTGCGTCCCTTTGTATGGCTGGAATTATTTCAGCAAATTTGGCCTTATACCGGGGATCGAGGAGTGTGGCATTGCTTCTAATTCGGACCATCCGAGGGTCATGTTGCAGGTGGTGAAGCAAGAAGGCGCTCATGTTTCTTGCGCATCCAGGAGGACCAAGTCCTTGTTGTGTTGGTGGTGGGGAGGGCAGAATCATGCTTCCTTCCTCTGCCCTCTCCCCCCAACCTTGCACAACAGAAATGTCATCAAGGTCAGTGTTGGACTACTCATTATTGTTTGGTGAATGTATTTCTCCTGTTCGCAGGAAAGGGAAGTGACCCACCCTTCCCCTATGAGTAGTCCACACACAAGCTGTTACACAGGTAAAAAGCCCACAGAGTGGAGTCCTGGCTGGAGCCTGGATGGAGGTATGTTCACACACTCAGGTTTTAAATGCACACATCAGCTAGGGACTGCCTCGTTAGGGCAACCGTGACGAGGTGAGGCAGCTTACGTATATTTTTTGCAAAAAATGTACAGACCAATAGCCCTGTTTTTGATACTTTTTTGATAGCACTTGCTACAAACTGGAAAAAATATTTATTATAAACAGAGAGCTTTTTGTGTGATTCCTGTGCGGATTTTTTGCAGGGCATTTGTCACTCATGACGCCACCCACTATATGCGGCCAGTAATGGGGCCGCCGCTGCTGCAGAACCTCTGGGGATGATGGGATAGCAGCTTGGATAGAATAGTTCCTGTGGGCAGAACTGGGTTCCTCGTGGCAGTGGTAGAAGTAGTTAAAGTCTGTGAAGATAGTTATTGATGCTACAGGAGAGTAGGGGTAGCAGTAGAGATGATGAGAGTAGAGGCAATGGCAGTATATGAGGGCAAGTGGGGCTTCAGCATAAGGATCACACACACTCACGGTTTCTGTTGATTTCCAAGTCTTTACTTGCAGATGGTATAACACAATATTGTCCACGGAGTCTGTACCAGGTTGCTCCCACCCTGACCGGGTCCTTGGCTTCCTACTTGTGCGCTGTGTGTGGCCCTGCTGCCGCTTGTAGCTGAACTGATGGCCCTGTCTCTGCTCACGGGTACCAATCTGCTGGGCAACTTGAGTCCTCTGTGTCACTGACCCCTCCGTGTTGCTTTGCTATGGTACAGTGAAGATGGTGGACCTTCACTATGCCGGTGTTTACTGTCCTGTCTGTCTCAGGCACAGCCTCGGATCCGGTATCCGTCTTAAGCGCCTCCCCGGGGTCAAGTTTTTGGGGTATCTCTTTATCCCAGGTATGTTCCTCTGTTCCTCTGTCTCCTCTCCTCAGACCTCTCAGGACCTCCACTTCTACTAGACTCTGCTCCTGCTCCAGACTCAACTCCAACTCTCCTCTGAACTGAACTGTCACTCCTGCTCTGTTGTAAACAACTTAGCTCCTCCCACTAGTGCAGGTGCCACCTAAACTCCTCCCACTTTCTAGTGTAGTGTTGTGTGGGGAGTGAACCTGTGTTGATGTTTCTGTGGCACATTAACCCTTGGGGTGCCACACTCTCAATGTCTGAGAGAGCTCAATACCAGCAGCATTGTCCACGTGAAAACCAAGTGACGACCTGCCAATCACACTGCCTGTTGCGGGTAAAGAGGTGGAAGGTCTACGTCCAAAAGCATGTGTGATAGCCGTCTCCACAGTCACAGATGATGAAGAGCACACGGATGCACTTGATGGGATAGATGGTGGTAGGCCCGCCCCGCTAGTCCGCATTCTAGCACGATGAGGTTCCCACTGCGACTTGTGCTTCATGTCCATGTGGCGGTTCATACATGAAGTACTGAAGCTATTGAGTTTTTGGCCTCTACTCAGAGATTGGTGACAAATCTTGCAGATGACATGAGCTGGGAGATCCTTGGCGATGTCAAAGAAGGCCCAGGCTAGGCAAGTCTTAGAGCCCATGCGAGCTGCAGAGGCATCACGACTTGTGCTCAGAGGTAGAGTTGAGGCTGGGGATGCAGTTGTTAACGTGATTCCAGTACTCTGTCTATGTCCAGGAAGGCACAACCTCACCTCGTTGTTAGTAGCATCCTCCTCCACCTCCACTGCTTACCTCATCGACTGGTTTACTGTGGGTTAACAGTTATTGGGATCTCCAACCTCATCATCATCTTCTGTATTCTCACACCCCTCGGCCTCCTCAGAGACAGCCTCTTCCTGCCTTGCCGAAAACTTGATTTGTCAATCCAATCTGGTATCTGAGTTTTATCAGCATCATCCTACTTGTGTCCAGCAAGAGTAGTTACTGTTCGGGAATGAGGGTCTACATGAAGGTCAGAACCTTCTTCATCTGGGCCTGGATCGGACTCACAAAGCTTCTGGGCATCAGGGCAGATCATTAACTCGTCTGGACTCACTGTAGCTTTGGAGCAGACTTCTGATTCCCAGGCTATTGCGTGACTGAACAGCTCTGCAGACTAAACCATGTGTGTTACACCAGACTCAGTCTCCAGGTGGCTGGAGACTTAGGAGCTTGGAGGAATCAAGTGCAATTGGGCTTATACCTCAGATGACTGGGGGGTTTGTGATGTAGTAATTGAGGTGGAGGAGAGACCACTTGATGGAGCAGTTGCGATCCATTCAAGCACCTGCTCTTTTTATGCCACATTTACAAGTGGTACTGATGGTCATGTCTGTAAGAAAGGAATCATATCCGATTGGCCACGTAAAGAAGTTGACATCTTACTTTGCCTAGAAGATTGTCTTTCTTCAGCAGATGTTAATGTAGATTTAGCTTCTACCCCACAGACACAAACTTTTTTTTCCCTTTCCACCACGTCTACTCCCATTCCCACCAGCAGCAGGCCTTTTGCCACTCATTTTGTATGTGACAAAATTGGCAAGTGTACAGTTGTTGGACAACAAAAAGCTGGATGTAAATCAAGCATAGGTGACTCAACCAACACTGCTACTTGACCCGAAGTTGTTTGTATTAGAAGTGGCCTACACTACTTCTTTATGTGGCACAGCTACTTGACCCGAAGTGAGACCTGGGCAAGGTGCAGTTAAAAATTAGAAGTAACTAACTACACAGGCGGTGTAGTTGTTTGTATTAGAAGTGGCCTACACTACATCTTTTTGTGGCACTGCTATTTGACCCGAAGTGAGACCTGGGCAAGGTGCAGTTAAAAATTAGAAGTAACTAACTACACAGGCGGTGTAGTTGTTTGTATTAGAAGTGGCCTACACTGGCTTCTTTTAGTGGCACTGCTACTTGACCCGAAGTGAGACCTGGGCAAGGTGCAGTTAAAATTAGTAGGAACCGCCCAGGCGATGTAGTTATTTGTATTAAAAGTGGCCTACACTACTTCTTTTTGTGGCACTGCTACTTGACCCGAAGTGAGACCTGGGCAAGGTGCAGTTAAAAATTAAAAGTAACTAACTACACAGGCAGTGTAGTTGTTTGTAATAGACCTGGGCAAGGTGCAGGTAAAAATTAGTGCCAAATACACAGGCCGTGTAGCTTCTTTCACAAGTGGGCTACACCAATGTGTAAGTGACACTGCTACAGTACTAGCCCGAAAAAATTGCCTGGACTAGCTGCAGCCAAAAAATGCCTACCCAAGACAGGTGGTGTAGCTTTCTTCACAGCAGTGCCACACTACCTGCCCTAAAGGATTGCTTGAGCTAGATTTGGCCAGATGCTGTGAAAAACACTTGCACAGCACTGGCACATACCTGCCTGGCAAAAACTAATAGGGACTGCTCTAACCTAGCCCTAAAAAGGGCTGAAATTAAAACTAGTCCCTGCTTCTATGAAGTAGACCTGAAAAAGGGCTGTTAGACTACTAGTCCCTAGTCCCTAATCCCTACTCCCTACTACTGTGAAGCAGCCCTCAAAAGGGCTGATACTCCTAAAATTCGCACCCTCCCTCCAGTCCCTACTCCCTAAACCTATCTATCTACCTTTATATTCGCTCACTAGCTGAATCAGAACACAATTGCTTGATTTCACTCTATATCGCCCACAGCAGCAGTAGCAGTGCAGTCTGACACAGAGCTACAGCAATGAGCAAATGGTGGCGATGGGGAAAATTGCTGGGTCTTATAGGGCTAGGACATGTGACTTACACAGCCAATGATGCCTGACCTTGCTTTTGTGCAAATAATGCACTTTGCTGTGTGTGTGTGTGATTGGCTGACAGCCTGCACCGCCCCACTGTATCTGCAGTTTGGAAAAAAAAATGGAGATCGCTATTATTTCTGCAGCACTGGTACAACCCCCCTGCACACTGTACACAGAAACTTGATATTCACATTCATTAACATGGTTAGGGTTAGGGTTAAGCTTTTGGTGAACCCAGCGTTATCGAACATAACCTCGAACTGCTGAATTTCAAGCTAATTGTTCTAATTCGTCGAATGACTCGAACACCGCCCAAAACAGCTCGAATTTGAGATTGGCGAATAATTCGAATCGAACACTGCTCATCTCTAGTCATAAGTGCTGTAGGCCTCCTGGCCCTGGGGTCACCTTTTGGCCAAGTTTTTACTCTCCCTAGACAGCTCCTTACGCCAACTCCCCTCTTTTGGTGTTGTGTACTTGGCTTTTGGCCTACTCTTCACCTTTTGAACACTATTTAGACTCTTGCATTACAATGACTATTTACATGGTTACTTTTAGGCTACGTTCACACATTGCGTATTTTGCCGCGTTTTTTTACGCGCGCTTTTCAAAATACGGAATGTGCCTTTTGTCTGCCTGCAAAGTGAATGGGAAATTCACTTTGCAGTGCAGACATTGCGTAAAAATACGCAGTGCGTTTTCCGGGAGAAAACGCAGCTCCGTAAACAATTGATATGTCAATTGTTTACGCAGCTACTTCTGCGTATTCTCCCAGAGGGGAGGAAGAATCCTGCTTCCTCCTCCCCTCTGTGACAGCTGTGGCCGCCCATTAGACTTCACAGTGTATTAATACACACTGTGAAGTCTAAATTAAACAAAAGCAAGTGTGTGAAAAATAAAAAAGAATGAATACATCACCTTCCGACGCCTTCTGCCGCTGTGCGATCCCCGGTTCTAGTCAGATCTATTCTGACAAGACCTGTGGTGACGTCAGAGGCGGGGCGTTCCCGGGCACTCGCGGTCATGTGATACCACATGACCGCGAGCAGCCAATCAGCGATGGGACCGCCCCGGGAACGCCCCCCTCTGACATCACCACAGGTCCTGTGAGAAGACATCTCACTTAGAACCGGACACCGGAGAGCGGCACCGGGAGAAGGCGTCGGAAGGTAAGTATTGATTCTTTTTTATTTTTCACACACTTGCTTTTGTTTAATTTAGATTTCACAGTGTTTATTAACACTGTGAAGTCTAATGGGGCGGTCACACATGTCACAGAGGGGAGGAGGAAGCAGGATTCTTCCTCCCCTCTGTGACATCACTGCGCTTTCTGGGGGAAAGAAAGCGCAGTGTGTGAAAGCCCCTGCGTATTTTGCTGCGCTTTTTTGCACGGCCGAAAAACGCGGCAAAAAGCGCGCGCAAAAAAGAGCAGCAAAATACGCAAATGTGGGAACGTAGCCTAAGTGTGATCTACCTCTGACTTTACTGTGCCCACTCTCCATACCTAGACGGGGGTTGACCTTGTGTGCTTCTGTGTGATCTTTGCACTACAGGTATCACTGTCTCAGGTGATGTTTCTAGTGAAGGGCTTGGTGCAGGTATGTCAGGTGTCTGTGTTGCCTTAGTCTCACTACAGGGCTAGCAGGTGTAACGATTGCAGCATCCTCAGATTCTCTAGCAACGGGTATTTCTTCCTGATTCCTTTGTACCATCTCTTCTTGGGGCTGGTAGAAATTCATTAAAGGCACTAGGATGGCTCCATCTTGTTGAGGCCAATCTTCTGGAAAATCTCCTATGATGGTTGAGATTACCTTCTCCTTTGGTTCTTCACTTGAACTTTGTTCTTGAACTGGTTCTGTTTCTTGGATTGGTTGATTGGAGGGATTTTGATTTTCCCAATCTGTTGGACACTTTTTGATCTGGAAACAGTTTGAGTGGTTTTCCCATCGTTCTTGCTAATAAGGCAGACTTTGCTGTTGTCATGTCCAGAGTCTAGTAGAACGTAGGGTTCTTGTTCCCACTGATCATCCAATTTGTGTTTGGTTCTCTTCCTCTTTAGTACAATACTTCCAGGTGTTATTGGTTCTGCTGGAGCATATTTGTTATAGTCCCTTTCTTGTTTTTCATGGGATTTCTCCAGGTTATCTTCTATACAGGCTTGAACCATTTTGTACTGTTCGAGGCGATGGGCATTCCAATTGGGATATATTATCTGCTTTGGGATCTACTACTCTGAGTTCCAAGTCTAAGGGTAACTTTCCTGTATGGGCTCTCATCAGGTAAGCTGGTGTGGAGTTTGTAGAGCTTACTGGAATATGGTTGTACATGTCAACCAAATCAGGTAGTTTTTTCGGTCATTGGTTTCTTTCTTCTAAGGGTAAGATCTTCAGCATGTCAATGATGATAAGATTCATTTTCTCACAGAGTCCGTTGGCTTGTGGATGATATGGGGTTGTTCTGATCTTTTTGCACCCATACATGTGGCAGAACTCTTGGATATCTCCACTTCGAAGGCTGATCCTTGATCTGTGAGGACCTGTTCAGGATATCCCAATGGTCTGCAGAAGACATTTGGAATGTTTTGGCAGCAGTTGCAGCTGTCAGGTCTTTTACGGGGGGCAACCATTAAGAATCTCGAGTAATGGTCTACCATGGTCAATGCGTAAGTCCTTTCTTCTCAGGCTGCAGGGTTTACAGTTTTTACACCATCTTTCAATGGATGTCCGCATGCCGACCCAAAAGAACCTATCCCTCAGTAGCATCTCTAGCTTCTTCCACCCGAAGTGTCCAGTCTGGTTGTGATAGGCGTTCAAGACCACATGAGTTTCTGATTTTTGCACGATGATTTGCCAGACCATCTCGTGTGTTCTTGGGTTGATGTACCTTCGAAAAGCTTCCCTTGGTATATGAACAGCTTACTCTGCTCACTTCACAGATGTTTGGCTTCAGGTTGGGGATTTTCAGGCAGCTTCGCTGACTCCTGAGTTATCAGTTGTTTGATCAAACTGACAGCCGGGTCATTGTCTTGCACGTCCTTCCAACTGAAGTGGGTCAACGAGTTCACCATTCTTGCAGGAGGGTCTTGATGGTTTGCTGACACTGGGTTACTCTTACTTGATGAAAGGCAGGTAACTCCACTTCTTCTAGCTTGTCTTCATCTACACCTTCTTCTGACAGGTGAGGCATCCTGGATAAGGCATCCGCATTTCCATTCTGGTGCCCAGCCCGGTACTTGATGGTGAACTGGTAGTTGGACAATCCGGCCATCCATCTCTGCTCCATGGCTCCCAACTTTGCAGTTTCCAGGTGGGTCAGCGGAGTGTTATCCGTGTAAGCTGTAAATTTGCTAGAGGCCAGATAGTGTTTGAACCTCTCTGTGATGGCCCAGACTAAGGCCAGGAATTCCAGCTTGAAGGAACTGTAGTTCTCAGGGTTCCTCTCTGTGGGGCGCAGCTTCCAACTGGCATAGGCAATTACCCTTTCCTTGCCATCTTGCTTTTGAGAAAGGACAGCTCCGAGTCCCACATTGATGGCGTCCGTGTACAGCAGGAATGGCAGGTTGTAATCCGGGTAAGCAAGGATTTCTTCTCCTGTCAGGGCTTCTTTCATCACTTGGAACACTTTTTCTTGTTCCTTGCCCCATTTCCACGGAGTATCCTTGGGCTTGCCCTTCATGGGTTGGCCTACTAGGAGTTCTTGCAGGGAGAAGCCTTATTGGTGTACTCCTTTATGAACCTCCTATAGTAGCCCTCCAAACCCTGGAATTGATGTACTTCCTTTAAGGTCTTGGGTTCTGACCACTCCTTGATTGCTGTCACCTTATCTGGATCAGGGGCCACGCCTTTGGCACTGACTATGTGTCCCAGGTACTGTACTCTTGGCTTCAACAGGTGGCATTTTGATGGTTTCAGCTTCATCCCATATTTGTCAGAGCTGCAAGGACACCTCTGCTAGATGAGCGACGTGTTCCCCATAGGTCTTAGAGTACATGATTACGTCATACAGGTAGAGCAGTACCGTCTCAAAGTTTTTATGCCCTAGGCAACTCTCCATCAATCGCTGGAAGGTTCCGGGTGCATTACATAGCCCGAAGGGCATGCTGTTGAATTTACATAGGCCCATAGGTGTTGTAAATGCCGTCTTTTCATGGTCTTCCTCGACTACAGACACCTGCCAATAACCACTAGTGAGATCTAAGGTAGAGAAGTAGTTGGCAGACTTCAACACAGCTAAGGATTCCTCTATACGAGGTAACGGGTAAGCATCCTTGTGTGTTAGGCGGTTTATTTGCCTATAGTCTACACACATTATCATACTACCATCCTTTTTCCTGGCTAGGACTAATGGGGCTGCCCAGGGGCTACAGGTATCTGTTATAACCCCTGCATCCTTCATGTCTTATAACATTTCCTTGGCTTTTTGATAAAGTGTAGGTGGAATAGGCCTATACCGCTCTTTGACTGGTGGATGCATACCTGTGGGGATGTGATGATGTACCCCTTTTATCCTACCAAAGTCAAGTGGATGCTTACTAAATACTTGTTCAAATTCTTGAACTACCCGGTAAACACCTTGCTTTTCGTACACAGGAGTGGTGTCAGTTCCGACATGGAGCTGTTCACACCGGTCCTCCAGTGGCCCTGTTTTTTGATCAGGTTTTGCCCCTTTAGTGTAGGGTATGGGTCCCACTGTTTGGATCTCGTTGTTGCTGTGTACAATTTAGAAACAGTTGTATACCTGGGTAATTTAACCTCCTCACTGCCACAATTTAAGATACGAACAGGTACTCTCCCATTGTGTACGTCCACCACCACCCTGGCTGTCAACAGTGTAGGTCTGTGCTCAGTGCTGATGGGCTCCACTAATGCCTGATAGTCCTGCCCTCTCAGACCTATAGCTGCTTGACAACAAATCATCATTTCACTCATTGGGGGAATCACAATAGGCAACAGGTCTGACACTCGTTCAGTAACAATTTCGCCACCTGTAATTTTTACCTGTTGATGGTGCAGGATGGCTCTGATCTCACGTTGGAGGACCTTCCTTTGACCAGGTCTGGCAGTGTCTGCAATCTGTTGAAGCAAAGACAATTGCTAACATCAGTGCCTAGTATTATATATGGGTCATTAGCATTACTGGCTTCTGCTACAACTATGACCTCCTGCTTCGGCAATTCCACACTCCCCACCTTTATTGGTACCTCCTTAACCCCCATTAAGGTAATTGGTTCATTGTTAGATGCATTAAGGGTAAAGTCTAGGTTAGGCTGTTTCAGTTCTTTATCAGCCCAATACTTCTTATAAAGGATATAGGGGATGGTGGTGACTCACCGTAGCCGGGTTCTGCACGTCGCAGGCGTTGACTCTCCTCTGTCACGGAACCGCGCCTGTGGCTGTGGGGCCCGGTGGTCCAGATCAATAGGGGGGATGGCTGAACAGTAGGGATTAATTGTCTTCGTGACGCCACCTGCGGGTGTTCCGGTAACTGTACCGGCGCTGCTAGGCCTCCGGGGGATGTTAGGCAGCAAGATGGGACGCTCCCCACAGGATGAGCGGGAGTCCCCGGAGCCAGGAGCTGCACAAGATGTTGTGAGGCAGCTGGTAATACCACTGTTAAGTCCAGGAATCAAACGCAGACACATTAACGTCCTTTTAGGTACCTTTACTGGTTGTTATCAGGTACACTCGGACTGGGATAGTGAAGTTGACACTCCTGGAGGTTCACAGCAAGCAGTTGTTGTAGGCTTCCTTTCTCTATCTCTCTGATTAAGGTCGGGTGGATGTGGAATCCAGCCGGACCGGACAGTGTGTTCAATGGAACTTGATTCACCTGGTTAGCAGCACTGAGGGCACTGTAAAATGGTTTGAGCATAATCAGTACTCTTCCCTGGGCTCTTGCTGGTAGGTGCTTCAGGTGGAACAGGGACTAGACTCCCTGTGACTGTATACTGGTTCTCTGTGGTGGCTGGTAGCTCTCACAGCTTCGGTTCCAGTAACCGGATGATGAGGGAGAGTTAAGGTAACTCTGATGTCCCTGAGAGGTGCTTCTCCTTTTCCTCTAACCCCAATTGCAAGGGTTTCCTCACTGGTAGCTAGGCTGACTAGGCCTGGTGTGTGTCTCATGAGCTTGAGATCATCCACAACCTGCAGCTCTTGTAGCGTCTGCACACTCTGAAGTTTCTCCCTCCAAGACCCTATTTATAGGGGGAACTGGCTCAAAGTGACCAGTGGAGCTCCCCTAGAGGCTCGGGGTGAAACCAGGTGTTCTAAGGTGTTGTTAGGTGTTTTGTGGTTTGTGAGTGTTGCTTTGCTGCTACTACTCCATTCATGTCCTAAAGAGTTCTGTGGTGCCCAACAGGTGCCAGGGTGCCACACTGGTCACCTGTGACCCGGTGTCCAGCAGAGCAGGTGTCGGGATGCCATCTAATACAATGGACAGAAACGGCCTCTGTCCGATGAAGGTCTTGTACCAGGTGGCTGGGCCCTGTTGATCTAAGATCTAATCCTGAGGTTTGGCCCTGGCTCCCAGGGACTGCCCATTTAAAAGACAGCTCCTGGCGATGTGGTCGGTGCGGTTACAGCGGCGGCGGATGGCCTCCCCAGTGGAGCTGTAGCGGTCGGTGGTTCTTCCCCGGTACGCTGTGGCTTGCTTCCCTCGCATCCAGGGTACATCCTCCAGACTGTCGGCAAGTTGAATCAGTGGTTGAGGTCGGGGCTGGGGTCTTGGCGCTGGCTGTTTGCTTTGCTGCAGCTGCAAAGCGTCCATCAGTTCAGTGATGTTTTTGTTCATTTGGCGCATTGCAACATGCATCTCAGCTCGCAGGGAATCATACTTGTCAGGCTGAGCAGATTGAACATTGTGCGTGGCTGTAGACACGGTTAATGATTTCGGAGTAGCCTGCACCTCACTACTGCACCACCTTTTAATAGCAGTTTCATGGCTTTCTACTGGCCGTAACCCTTTGATGGCCATCTCCTTCAGGTGTTAAAGTCAGCTTCAGGATTGCTCAATGACCACCAACATACAGTCTTACTGTCCTCGGAGCATAGCAGTCCTCGGGTGAACTGTTCAATTAAGAGCTTATTTTCGTCGGGTACACTGGTGGGGCTGACATGTTTAAGGGCGCGCAATGCTTCTTCTACTAACTAGGCGGTGTAGTTGTTTGTATTAGAAGTGGCCTACACTGGCTTCTTTTAGTGGCACTGCTACTTGACCCGAAGTGAGACCTGGGCAAGGTGCAGTTAAAATTAGTAGGAACCGCCCAGGCGATGTAGTTATTTGTATTAAAAGTGGCCTACACTACTTCTTTTTGTGGCACTGCTACTTGACCCGAAGTGAGACCTGGGCAAGGTGCAGTTAAAAATTAAAAGTAACTAACTACACAGGCAGTGTAGTTGTTTGTAATAGACCTGGGCAAGGTGCAGGTAAAAATTAGTGCCAAATACACAGGCCGTGTAGCTTCTTTCACAAGTGGGCTACACCAATGTGTAAGTGACACTGCTACAGTACTAGCCCGAAAAAATTGCCTGGACTAGCTGCAGCCAAAAAATGCCTACCCAAGACAGGTGGTGTAGCTTTCTTCACAGCAGTGCCACACTACCTGCCCTAAAGGATTGCTTGAGCTAGATTTGGCCAGATGCTGTGAAAAACACTTGCACAGCACTGGCACATACCTGCCTGGCAAAAACTAATAGGGACTGCTCTAACCTAGCCCTAAAAAGGGCTGAAATTAAAACTAGTCCCTGCTTCTATGAAGTAGACCTGAAAAAGGGCTGTTAGACTACTAGTCCCTAGTCCCTAATCCCTACTCCCTACTACTGTGAAGCAGCCCTCAAAAGGGCTGATACTCCTAAAATTCGCACCCTCCCTCCAGTCCCTACTCCCTAAACCTATCTATCTACCTTTATATTCGCTCACTAGCTGAATCAGAACACAATTGCTTGATTTCACTCTATATCGCCCACAGCAGCAGTAGCAGTGCAGTCTGACACAGAGCTACAGCAATGAGCAAATGGTGGCGATGGGGAAAATTGCTGGGTCTTATAGGGCTAGGACATGTGACTTACACAGCCAATGATGCCTGACCTTGCTTTTGTGCAAATAATGCACTTTGCTGTGTGTGTGTGTGATTGGCTGACAGCCTGCACCGCCCCACTGTATCTGCAGTTTGGAAAAAAAAATGGAGATCGCTATTATTTCTGCAGCACTGGTACAACCCCCCCTGCACACTGTACACAGAAACTTGATATTCACATTCATTAACATGGTTAGGGTTAGGGTTAAGCTTTTGGTGAACCCAGCGTTATCGAACATAACCTCGAACTGCTGAATTTCAAGCTAATTGTTCTAATTCGTCGAATGACTCGAACACCGCCCAAAACAGCTCGAATTTGAGATTGGCGAATAATTCGAATCGAACACTGCTCATCTCTAGTCATAAGTGCTGTAGGCCTCCTGGCCCTGGGGTCACCTTTTGGCCAAGTTTTTACTCTCCCTAGACAGCTCCTTACGCCAACTCCCCTCTTTTGGTGTTGTGTACTTGGCTTTTGGCCTACTCTTCACCTTTTGAACACTATTTAGACTCTTGCATTACAATGACTATTTACATGGTTACTTTTAGGCTACGTTCACACATTGCGTATTTTGCCGCGTTTTTTTACGCGCGCTTTTCAAAATACGGAATGTGCCTTTTGTCTGCCTGCAAAGTGAATGGGAAATTCACTTTGCAGTGCAGACATTGCGTAAAAATACGCAGTGCGTTTTCCGGGAGAAAACGCAGCTCCGTAAACAATTGATATGTCAATTGTTTACGCAGCTACTTCTGCGTATTCTCCCAGAGGGGAGGAAGAATCCTGCTTCCTCCTCCCCTCTGTGACAGCTGTGGCCGCCCATTAGACTTCACAGTGTATTAATACACACTGTGAAGTCTAAATTAAACAAAAGCAAGTGTGTGAAAAATAAAAAAGAATGAATACATCACCTTCCGACGCCTTCTGCCGCTGTGCGATCCCCGGTTCTAGTCAGATCTATTCTGACAAGACCTGTGGTGACGTCAGAGGCGGGGCGTTCCCGGGCACTCGCGGTCATGTGATACCACATGACCGCGAGCAGCCAATCAGCGATGGGACCGCCCCGGGAACGCCCCCCTCTGACATCACCACAGGTCCTGTGAGAAGACATCTCACTTAGAACCGGACACCGGAGAGCGGCACCGGGAGAAGGCGTCGGAAGGTAAGTATTGATTCTTTTTTATTTTTCACACACTTGCTTTTGTTTAATTTAGATTTCACAGTGTTTATTAACACTGTGAAGTCTAATGGGGCGGTCACACATGTCACAGAGGGGAGGAGGAAGCAGGATTCTTCCTCCCCTCTGTGACATCACTGCGCTTTCTGGGGGAAAGAAAGCGCAGTGTGTGAAAGCCCCTGCGTATTTTGCTGCGCTTTTTTGCACGGCCGAAAAACGCGGCAAAAAGCGCGCGCAAAAAAGAGCAGCAAAATACGCAAATGTGGGAACGTAGCCTAAGTGTGATCTACCTCTGACTTTACTGTGCCCACTCTCCATACCTAGACGGGGGTTGACCTTGTGTGCTTCTGTGTGATCTTTGCACTACAGGTATCACTGTCTCAGGTGATGTTTCTAGTGAAGGGCTTGGTGCAGGTATGTCAGGTGTCTGTGTTGCCTTAGTCTCACTACAGGGCTAGCAGGTGTAACGATTGCAGCATCCTCAGATTCTCTAGCAACGGGTATTTCTTCCTGATTCCTTTGT
The DNA here is from genome assembly GCA_033576535.1 of Allobates femoralis. Lineage (NCBI taxonomy): Eukaryota > Metazoa > Chordata > Amphibia > Anura > Aromobatidae > Allobates > Allobates femoralis. The sequence goes on along the minus strand of JARQOC010000001.1, from coordinate 256,103,100 downwards.
ACCATCTCTTCTTGGGGCTGGTAGAAATTCATTAAAGGCACTAGGATGGCTCCATCTTGTTGAGGCCAATCTTCTGGAAAATCTCCTATGATGGTTGAGATTACCTTCTCCTTTGGTTCTTCACTTGAACTTTGTTCTTGAACTGGTTCTGTTTCTTGGATTGGTTGATTGGAGGGATTTTGATTTTCCCAATCTGTTGGACACTTTTTGATCTGGAAACAGTTTGAGTGGTTTTCCCATCGTTCTTGCTAATAAGGCAGACTTTGCTGTTGTCATGTCCAGAGTCTAGTAGAACGTAGGGTTCTTGTTCCCACTGATCATCCAATTTGTGTTTGGTTCTCTTCCTCTTTAGTACAATACTTCCAGGTGTTATTGGTTCTGCTGGAGCATATTTGTTATAGTCCCTTTCTTGTTTTTCATGGGATTTCTCCAGGTTATCTTCTATACAGGCTTGAACCATTTTGTACTGTTCGAGGCGATGGGCATTCCAATTGGGATATATTATCTGCTTTGGGATCTACTACTCTGAGTTCCAAGTCTAAGGGTAACTTTCCTGTATGGGCTCTCATCAGGTAAGCTGGTGTGGAGTTTGTAGAGCTTACTGGAATATGGTTGTACATGTCAACCAAATCAGGTAGTTTTTTCGGTCATTGGTTTCTTTCTTCTAAGGGTAAGATCTTCAGCATGTCAATGATGATAAGATTCATTTTCTCACAGAGTCCGTTGGCTTGTGGATGATATGGGGTTGTTCTGATCTTTTTGCACCCATACATGTGGCAGAACTCTTGGATATCTCCACTTCGAAGGCTGATCCTTGATCTGTGAGGACCTGTTCAGGATATCCCAATGGTCTGCAGAAGACATTTGGAATGTTTTGGCAGCAGTTGCAGCTGTCAGGTCTTTTACGGGGGGCAACCATTAAGAATCTCGAGTAATGGTCTACCATGGTCAATGCGTAAGTCCTTTCTTCTCAGGCTGCAGGGTTTACAGTTTTTACACCATCTTTCAATGGATGTCCGCATGCCGACCCAAAAGAACCTATCCCTCAGTAGCATCTCTAGCTTCTTCCACCCGAAGTGTCCAGTCTGGTTGTGATAGGCGTTCAAGACCACATGAGTTTCTGATTTTTGCACGATGATTTGCCAGACCATCTCGTGTGTTCTTGGGTTGATGTACCTTCGAAAAGCTTCCCTTGGTATATGAACAGCTTACTCTGCTCACTTCACAGATGTTTGGCTTCAGGTTGGGGATTTTCAGGCAGCTTCGCTGACTCCTGAGTTATCAGTTGTTTGATCAAACTGACAGCCGGGTCATTGTCTTGCACGTCCTTCCAACTGAAGTGGGTCAACGAGTTCACCATTCTTGCAGGAGGGTCTTGATGGGTTTGCTGACACTGGGTTACTCTTACTTGATGAAAGGCAGGTAACTCCACTTCTTCTAGCTTGTCTTCATCTACACCTTCTTCTGACAGGTGAGGCATCCTGGATAAGGCATCCGCATTTCCATTCTGGTGCCCAGCCCGGTACTTGATGGTGAACTGGTAGTTGGACAATCCGGCCATCCATCTCTGCTCCATGGCTCCCAACTTTGCAGTTTCCAGGTGGGTCAGCGGAGTGTTATCCGTGTAAGCTGTAAATTTGCTAGAGGCCAGATAGTGTTTGAACCTCTCTGTGATGGCCCAGACTAAGGCCAGGAATTCCAGCTTGAAGGAACTGTAGTTCTCAGGGTTCCTCTCTGTGGGGCGCAGCTTCCAACTGGCATAGGCAATTACCCTTTCCTTGCCATCTTGCTTTTGAGAAAGGACAGCTCCGAGTCCCACATTGATGGCGTCCGTGTACAGCAGGAATGGCAGGTTGTAATCCGGGTAAGCAAGGATTTCTTCTCCTGTCAGGGCTTCTTTCATCACTTGGAACACTTTTTCTTGTTCCTTGCCCCATTTCCACGGAGTATCCTTGGGCTTGCCCTTCATGGGTTGGCCTACTAGGAGTTCTTGCAGGGGAGAAGCCTTATTGGTGTACTCCTTTATGAACCTCCTATAGTAGCCCTCCAAACCCTGGAATTGATGTACTTCCTTTAAGGTCTTGGGTTCTGACCACTCCTTGATTGCTGTCACCTTATCTGGATCAGGGGCCACGCCTTTGGCACTGACTATGTGTCCCAGGTACTGTACTCTTGGCTTCAACAGGTGGCATTTTGATGGTTTCAGCTTCATCCCATATTTGTCAGAGCTGCAAGGACACCTCTGCTAGATGAGCGACGTGTTCCCCATAGGTCTTAGAGTACATGATTACGTCATACAGGTAGAGCAGTACCGTCTCAAAGTTTTTATGCCCTAGGCAACTCTCCATCAATCGCTGGAAGGTTCCGGGTGCATTACATAGCCCGAAGGGCATGCTGTTGAATTTACATAGGCCCATAGGTGTTGTAAATGCCGTCTTTTCATGGTCTTCCTCGACTACGGACACCTGCCAATAACCACTAGTGAGATCTAAGGTAGAGAAGTAGTTGGCAGACTTCAACACAGCTAAGGATTCCTCTATACGAGGTAACGGGTAAGCATCCTTGTGTGTTAGGCGGTTTATTTGCCTATAGTCTACACACATTATCATACTACCATCCTTTTTCCTGGCTAGGACTAATGGGGCTGCCCAGGGGCTACAGGTATCTGTTATAACCCCTGCATCCTTCATGTCTTATAACATTTCCTTGGCTTTTTGATAAAGTGTAGGTGGAATAGGCCTATACCGCTCTTTGACTGGTGGATGCATACCTGTGGGGATGTGATGATGTACCCCTTTTATCCTACCAAAGTCAAGTGGATGCTTACTAAATACTTGTTCAAATTCTTGAACTACCCGGTAAACACCTTGCTTTTCGTACACAGGAGTGGTGTCAGTTCCGACATGGAGCTGTTCACACCGGTCCTCCAGTGGCCCTGTTTTTTGATCAGGTTTTGCCCCTTTAGTGTAGGGTATGGGTCCCACTGTTTGGATCTCGTTGTTGCTGTGTACAATTTAGAAACAGTTGTATACCTGGGTAATTTAACCTCCTCACTGCCACAATTTAAGATACGAACAGGTACTCTCCCATTGTGTACGTCCACCACCACCCTGGCTGTCAACAGTGTAGGTCTGTGCTCAGTGCTGATGGGCTCCACTAATGCCTGATAGTCCTGCCCTCTCAGACCTATAGCTGCTTGACAACAAATCATCATTTCACTCATTGGGGGAATCACAATAGGCAACAGGTCTGACACTCGTTCAGTAACAATTTCGCCACCTGTAATTTTTACCTGTTGATGGTGCAGGATGGCTCTGATCTCACGTTGGAGGACCTTCCTTTGACCAGGTCTGGCAGTGTCTGCAATCTGTTGAAGCAAAGACAATTGCTAACATCAGTGCCTAGTATTATATATGGGTCATTAGCATTACTGGCTTCTGCTACAACTATGACCTCCTGCTTCGGCAATTCCACACTCCCCACCTTTATTGGTACCTCCTTAACCCCCATTAAGGTAATTGGTTCATTGTTAGATGCATTAAGGGTAAAGTCTAGGTTAGGCTGTTTCAGTTCTTTATCAGCCCAATACTTCTTATAAAGGATATAGGGGATGGTGGTGACTCACCGTAGCCGGGTTCTGCACGTCGCAGGCGTTGACTCTCCTCTGTCACGGAACCGCGCCTGTGGCTGTGGGGCCCGGTGGTCCAGATCAATAGGGGGGATGGCTGAACAGTAGGGATTAATTGTCTTCGTGACGCCACCTGCGGGTGTTCCGGTAACTGTACCGGCGCTGCTAGGCCTCCGGGGGATGTTAGGCAGCAAGATGGGACGCTCCCCACAGGATGAGCGGGAGTCCCCGGAGCCAGGAGCTGCACAAGATGTTGTGAGGCAGCTGGTAATACCACTGTTAAGTCCAGGAATCAAACGCAGACACATTAACGTCCTTTTAGGTACCTTTACTGGTTGTTATCAGGTACACTCGGACTGGGATAGTGAAGTTGACACTCCTGGAGGTTCACAGCAAGCAGTTGTTGTAGGCTTCCTTTCTCTATCTCTCTGATTAAGGTCGGGTGGATGTGGAATCCAGCCGGACCGGACAGTGTGTTCAATGGAACTTGATTCACCTGGTTAGCAGCACTGAGGGCACTGTAAAATGGTTTGAGCATAATCAGTACTCTTCCCTGGGCTCTTGCTGGTAGGTGCTTCAGGTGGAACAGGGACTAGACTCCCTGTGACTGTATACTGGTTCTCTGTGGTGGCTGGTAGCTCTCACAGCTTCGGTTCCAGTAACCGGATGATGAGGGAGAGTTAAGGTAACTCTGATGTCCCTGAGAGGTGCTTCTCCTTTTCCTCTAACCCCAATTGCAAGGGTTTCCTCACTGGTAGCTAGGCTGACTAGGCCTGGTGTGTGTCTCATGAGCTTGAGATCATCCACAACCTGCAGCTCTTGTAGCGTCTGCACACTCTGAAGTTTCTCCCTCCAAGACCCTATTTATAGGGGGAACTGGCTCAAAGTGACCAGTGGAGCTCCCCCTAGAGGCTCGGGTGAAACCAGGTGTTCTAAGGTGTTGTTAGGTGTTTTGTGGTTTGTGAGTGTTGCTTTGCTGCTACTACTCCATTCATGTCCTAAAGAGTTCTGTGGTGCCCAACAGGTGCCAGGGTGCCACACTGGTCACCTGTGACCCGGTGTCCAGCAGAGCAGGTGTCGGGATGCCATCTAATACAATGGACAGAAACGGCCTCTGTCCGATGAAGGTCTTGTACCAGGTGGCTGGGCCCTGTTGATCTAAGATCTAATCCTGAGGTTTGGCCCTGGCTCCCAGGGACTGCCCATTTAAAAGACAGCTCCTGGCGATGTGGTCGGTGCGGTTACAGCGGCGGCGGATGGCCTCCCCAGTGGAGCTGTAGCGGTCGGTGGTTCTTCCCCAATACGCTGTGGCTTGCTTCCCTCGCATCCAGGGTACATCCTCCAGACTGTCGGCAAGTTGAATCAGTGGTTGAGGTCGGGGCTGGGGTCTTGGCGCTGGCTGTTTGCTTTGCTGCAGCTGCAAAGCGTCCATCAGTTCAGTGATGTTTTTGTTCATTTGGCGCATTGCAACATGCATCTCAGCTCGCAGGGAATCATACTTGTCAGGCTGAGCAGATTGAACATTGTGCGTGGCTGTAGACACGGTTAATGATTTCGGAGTAGCCTGCACCTCACTACTGCACCACCTTTTAATAGCAGTTTCATGGCTTTCTACTGGCCGTAACCCTTTGATGGCCATCTCCTTCAGGGTGTTAAAGTCAGCTTCAGGATTGCTCAATGACCACCAACATACAGTCTTACTGTCCTCGGAGCATAGCAGTCCTCGGGTGAACTGTTCAATTAAGAGCTTATTTTCGTCGGGTACACTGGTGGGGCTGACATGTTTAAGGGCGCGCAATGCTTCTTCCAGATGTCAGGCATAAGCTCTTATATGATCCCCCAGCCTCTGGTAGCAGTGATGGAAGCGCATGCGTATATCAGCCTTGTTGCACTCCTCGAAAGTAGCTTTCAGTTTATTAAATATTGTGGCCACTGATCTCCGTTCAGCGGCAGACCAGGATGCACTTTCTTTTTCTGCTGCGCCAGTTAACTGTCTGAGTACCACCGCGGCATGCTGCTGACCGGTCATCGTATACATATCTAGGACGCCAGTGATTTTTCTCTTGAAATCATCCAGCGTATCAGGGCGTCTGTCATACTGGGGCAACCACATGGCCCCCAGGATGTATGGGAGTGAGATCGGCATTATTGGGGCGACTGCACCCGGTGCGCCGGTGGTGCTGGCAGTGCTACTGGAAGCAGCCATGGTGGCTTCCGGGTAATTTCTCGGGTCGACGAACGCACTTTCGTCGTCGATGGAGGAGGCCGACATGTTGGAGGCCCCCCTAGTGAATTACAGCCATGTCCTTAAAGAGTTAAACAGTTCGGGAGTTTCCGTACTAGGCCGCGGCGCTCGGGAATGCTCGGCTGAGCTAGGGGCGGGTTTCAGTTTTGCGCTCTACAAGCCAACACGCCCCTTTCTTCCCACTCTTCAGCGCAGTAATGGCGGCGTAGTTTAAGCAGTCACTCAATACAGTCAAAAACATGGCACACAGTACCCGGTAATACCAGGCACGATATCCTGTTTGTTACGCCATAAAAGATATGTCGAGCCCAGGCTTTGGTGTACTCGGGTATCTGCTCCAGGGGTAGCGTTCCTGTGTCATGGGTAGGGATGGGCGAATCCTGAAATACTCGGAATCGCTGGACTCTAACGAGTCCGGGTCCGAGACTCGGTACTCGTTGCGAGTTCAGCGAGTCCGAATAGTAACCTGTACTTTTGCAGTGTATCTATACAGATACACTACAAAAGTACCCTAAAAGTTAATCTAAGGGGTTAAAAACAATAAACATTCATACTCACCTTCTGTGGGGCCTGTACCTTATGTACAGGGACCGGTACCGAAGACCTCTGGCTGTTACAGGACCTCCGAGACCACCGGGAGAAGATGGGGAAAAGGACCTTGCAGTTCAGCCAATCAGCATGCGGCTAGCCGTCACATGGGTGTTGACGCTGCTGCACTGCGGCCACATGACAAACCCATGTAACCGCTAGCCGCATGCTGATTGGCTGAACTGCAAGGTCCTTTTCGCCATCTTCTTCCGGTGGTCTCGGAGGTCCTGTAACAGCCAGAGGTCTTCGGTACTGGTCCCGGTACATAAGGTACAGGAGTACAGGAGGTGAGTATGAATGTTTATTGTTTTTAACCCCTTAGATTAACTTTTAGGGTACTTTTGTAGTGTATCTGTATAGATACGCTGCAAAAGTACAGGGACTTGCTACCCCCGAGTAATTTTTGAACCTTGTCTGTGCCATAGGGAAAACGTTGAACATTTCAAAGGGTTTCCTTCTGTTAACAAGGAATCCCCAGTTTAAGTCCACTCTAAAGTGCCTCCAATAGGAGGACTGTCAAACCCACTCACTCTAATAAAACGGGATCCCAATTGTTGACAAAAACTAGAGATTGTTTGGTTGGAGATGTGAATCTCTGCTGGTGATACTTGTTTGTTAACAGATTCTAAATAATACTGCAGTACAAGCGGCTGAGTACAACCTGCACAAGCTGCACCTCGGCCGAGGTTTTATATAGGTATTCTTGTTTAAGTGAGACCCGCTGTGTCGTGGTGAGTGTTAACGAAAGGTTAGCTCATAGATCCGGAAGACTGGACCCCTGGCCCGGATATTTTGTAGATGGATCCAGATGGTTTGATGGGCAACAAGGACACTATGTTACCGGGTATGCAGTAGTCCAGAATGGTAAGGTGTTCACTGGCACCCTGTGAATCTGCCCAAGAGGCAGAAGTAAGAGCACTCACTGCAGCCTGTACTTTGGGGAAAAGGACTGAGAATTTACTGCTATACTGATTCCAGATATACATGGGGTGTAGCACATGACTTTGGTGTAATCTGGAGAACTAGAGGCTTTCTGACCTCCTCAGGCAAACCAATTAAAAAATTCTGAAGCAGTGCGGGACCTATTAGAGGCCCTGGAACTGCCAGTTGAAGTAGCAGTAGTCAAGATACTGCCCTACAAGAAGAAGGACGAGGTTATGGGGAATGCTCTAGCAGATGAGGCAGCTAAACAGGCCGCCACCCTACCGTTGCTCACCTTGTCCTTGCCAAGGGCACCAGATTTCTCTCTCTTACAGGAACTGCAAGCTCAGAGTACGCCTCAAGACAAAAAGGTGTGGATGGAGGCGGGAGCTGTCCTGGTGAGGGACATCTGGCAGGTGGAAGGTAGGACTTGTTTTCCCAGGAACCTATACCCAATGATGGTCAAGCTGGCGCATGGTCCTACGCATCTATCAAAGGGGTCAATATGCTCTCTAGTCCTTAAACATTGGTTTGCCCCTGGGATTCAGATCCTCCTTGCAAAATATGTTCAGGGTTGTCTTATATGTACATAACCCTGGGGGGGGGTTGTAAAAACCCCTAGGAAACACACTCCTAAACCATTGTACCCGTTTCAGAGACTGCAGGTGGACTACATTCAGCTACCCAAAGTAGGTACATATGAGTATGTTCTTGTAGCCATCGATTTATTCCTGGCCAGTAACTGCAGTTATAGCTAAAACACAGCTAAAAAGACACTATCAGAAGTGGTCTGCAGATATGGGGTTCCTGAAGTGATAGAAAGTGACAGGGGTACACCTTTCACTGGGGAAATAATGGGACATATACTGGAGACCCTGGGGATCACACAGGCCCTACACAGGACTATATTTAGTTATCCAGGTGAACACACCCCCTAGTCTCTGTACCGGTCTCAGGGACTGAGTAAATCATGTACTATAGCCATCTAAAGTGTCCATATATGAGCATGTTCTTGTTGCTGCTTTTACCTGTCCTGAGTTTCACAAATTTGCACAGTTGTTTGTATAAGGTATAGTAACCTGTCTCTCTTCAGTAGAAGATCTTCATTGTTTTAAAGGAACACTCTCATTGAAGCCTGAAGGTTAGGTGGTCCTACAGAAACCCGTCAAGAAGAACCTTGACCCCAGATTGATGGGCCATATCAAGTGCAGCTGATTACGCCTACTGCTGTCAGACCAGAAAGACCAGTGCTAGTGCACGCTGCAGGACACTGCAAGAAGGCCCTGGGACCACTAAGACACAATGAGGAGAGTGACATTCTTAATTCTTGTGTTAATAAAACACACTTTGTTTTTAACAAAGGTCACTGGCACACATACAACTGATACAGGTGAGGCTTAGATAGCAGTACCATTAGAGCCATCAGAGGTCTTTAATAAGTCTTGTTTCCATAGTACTATATGGGATGACCTGCATGAACCTAGGGATTTTACTGTGATCTCTAAAAATATAATCAGTTGGAGGAAGTATCCATGGCTTCTCTTGGATTTGACAAAGAGAAGACATACATACTCAATATGTGATAAAGCTACTAAGCTGATAATCACAAGTAGGAAAGATGATGTTGTAGATTTGGGGGAAATATCTAGAGATAAGGTATATTTTACTATGACAACACCAACACAGGTTGAATACGCTATTAGCAATACAGGATTTGAATTTTATGAACCAGGGGTGGGTTCGGACTTGGATTTAAAAACAAGAACTACATGGTTCCTAGGAGAATCCCTATCAACAGATCATTACGCACTATGTAATAAGGTCAATAGAAGTCAGCATGATCCACACTGCCTGGCACTAGATGGTCTGCAGAGATCTTGGTGTGCCAAGGCCCCAATGGTGGGAATCTTAAACTATTTATTTTGTCTTGTAGATAAGGTAATGTACACTGTGCCCCTAAGGAAAGCCTGCACATTGTCCCCTGAGATATATCTGGTGTGTGGCCACAAAGCCTTTAAATGGTTGCCACCTGGAGGGGAAGGAAGATGCACTCTAACCAGATTAGAGCCAGTGCCTCTCCCCACTCCACACCTTCCTACTTGGGACCATGGCACTACTGTAAGTAATGAGGAGCACCCTAACAACCAAACTGTTTGGTGGAAAGGAGTACTCTTAACCCTAGCCTTGTTTGGAGGCACTTGGGGATGGACTCTGGGAACAATGTGCATGTTGGGGCTGATCCTTATAGGATGCTGCACTGTAAATGCTCTGATCAGGATAATAAAAACTCTGTACACGAGGCCACTAAAGGATTGGCACCAGGTACAGAAAAATCAGTAATGGGAATAATCTTGGTCATCCTGATAGTCTGGAAACTAATTGAGTGTTATGTTTCACAGACAAAATAGAAGCATTGTTAAGGTTTAAAAGGATACCATTTGAATCCTAAAAGCTAGAGTGTGCAGAGAATATATATATATATAATATGAGCGAACAAACGTATATAATGAGTGAACTAAAGTTTTCTTCTTTTAAGTTAATAGAGTGAAGTAATCCCGTGCCATAAACTAATGATGGGAGAAATAGATGTCTCCATTGCAATAAAGACTGCACCTGATGATAAGCACGCCAGAATGAATAAGGCTGAAACTTCAGATAACCCAATCCCTCCAAATGACTCAAGAGGGCTGACAAGATGACTGGCGAGCGTCGTGCACCTTATTGCAGAGACCCTGATTGAACTCTACTTTGTTGCAGAGACTTTTGATTGAACTCAAGACTCTACCTGAGCTATGATGAGAGTCAAGATGCATTTACACCTATTATATGCCCATTGTGGCTTCACATTTAGGCTCAAATGTAACACTAGAGATACGGACAAAGAACAGTGTCCCTGGAAGGGGAAGAAGAGTCTACAGTTGCACCCCCACAGTTTGGGTCAGTACCCTGTTGTCATTACAGGAGGGTAATCCAGGTGTGATCACTGGTTCTGCCAGTGTGGCTCACAAGTTTAGGCCTGTGGTGGGGTGCATCTCTGGAAAGTTACCTACATGAGCATAAGGATTAGAGAATGCATGTGGCAAATGAAAATAAAGATGTGTGAATGCATACAAGGGTGACCACCAATGGACAGTTCAGAATGGTTTACCCATAGTGTATAAAGCTTATCTGTGTACTCTGTGATATATGGCCTGTCCAGGGGGTCATCCTCTATATAGGCAGAATAGCCTATTGATTTACTGAAGAATATACATATATACACAGTTATATGTATGACTCCTAAGATGGCGACCAGACTCCTAAGATGGCGTCCAGAGGTCTTATGTAAGTTGTTTTTAAGTAAGAACATGAAAATACATGTCTCTGACATGTCTACAGGGCCCCCCATCTTTTCAAGATAAGATAAGGGGGTAGAGACACACACCCTGCCAAGGGTTATTAAGGGACATGGAAAGTCCCTATATCCTCTGCCAACTGTTTACATGATAAAGAACCAATCATCATGAAGCAAATAATGTTGAGGAACCAATCATTGTAAAAGAAGTAAGAATGTAACCAATGACTTTAATGCTTGATTAATTTATGCATCAGCTTCTGTCTATATAATAAACCTGTTGGGGCACCTCCCCTTAGGAATACTTTGATATTGCAATCTAAGACTTGGTGTCTGTTATTCCTCCGTCCATTAACTAAGATAAGAATTAGGCATTTTGCCTTGACACAGTCTCTAGGTTGATGGTGAGACCGGTGGTGGGTTCCTCTGCGGGAACCAAACAAGTGTCGGCTTCTTTGGTGGAGCAATTTTCAAGCTCCGGCTCTGGAACGGGTTCGGTTGCGGTCTCAGACCCTGGAGCGGGGTAGGTCACGGCTTCCATTGGGATAACACAGTCTATGGGCTCTGGTGATGAAGCAGGACAGGTGGTTGGCGCTGGTGAGGTGGCGAAACAGGAGCTGTTGTCCGGTTCTGGAGTGGGAGTACTCGTACGTCCTTGCTGGATAGCTCGGTGAAGTCGGCTGCCCAGACCCGTGCTCCAGCAACGGATTGTCCACTCCACTGTCTCCATAAGCCTCACCCGGAGGTCTTGCAGTGCTTCTTGCCAGAAGTCGGGGTTGCCGTCGATTGTGAGGACGGGACCCGGATGGCCTATGGCTGCTCTGGCCTCTGCCTCGACCTCCTGCATCAACTGGTGGAGCTTCATGTTGGCCATCTTCTTCTTGGGGAACCGCACCTGTCCAAACCGGTAACCGTTCTTGTTGAAGAGCTGGTGGAAAAGCCTTTGACACTACCACTTTCTGGGTTTTTTTGTAATCCATAGGTGGGAAAAAGTCATTGGCCCGCCCCCATGGTTGTTTCCAGCAATCGGGGTGGACAATGATTTTGGCGCCTTTGTCTTTGGCCCACAAAGTGGGGCGGTGGCTCACCCCTGGGCTTGCACGTGGTGGTTCACATGGCGGGGACCGCCATCTTGGTCGCCATCTTGGCCCAACAGTGAAAAGGCGGGAAAAGTTCAGTTTAGGATGAACAAAGTCCTTGTTGATGAAATAAAGTCTTTTTAAAGCACATTATACCTGTTAAGGAACGGGCCTGCTCGTATCCTGTTCATGACCCAAATTCTGACTCACCGTGGCCGGGACTCCGAGGAGCAGGCGTTTCTTCGTCCTCCTTGCCACGGAAACCGCGCCTGCCCGGAGTGGGGCCCGGTGGTACAGATCAAAAGTGAGTTGGCTGAACAGTTAAGGGGTTAATTGTTTTGTGACGCCACCTGTGAGAGTTCCAGTGATGTCACCGGCGCTGCTTGGGCCTCCGGGGGATGGGATGCAGCAAGATGGAACACTCCCCACAGGATGAGCGGGAGTCCCTGGAGCCAGGAGCTGCACAAGATATTGTGAGTCAGCTGCGGTTACCTTCTAGTATGCGGAGATAGACAGTTCTGAAAAAGGCATGGACACTGATAGTCTCTGTAACGGGTGCTTTACAGTATCCAGCAGGTGATACATGGCATACAGTTAACTGGTAACGGACCGGGTGGACTCAGCAATGACCAGTGTTTCTCAGAGCTCCGCGGTGTTCCTCCATTCTAAGCTATTTTGTGTTGCCGTTGTCGCCTTGGGGTGCCAGATCGCGTACAAGGAGGCTGCTTCAATTTCCCTACCAGTGAATTCTGACCGGTTTGTGTGGGGAGCCTTGGGTCCTTTTGGTGGGTACTCCGCAGGCAAGACAACTCTGTGTGCAGCGGTGGTGGGGTGCTCCTGGAGAGCGGTCCCTCCACTCCTTGTTTGCATAGCAGTGTTTAACAACTGCTAGCTTCGGAACCAGTAATCCAGTTGTAGATGGGCACAGGGATGTTTTGACCCGTATGCATTCGCCCAAAGTCCGGTTGTTGAGGCACCAAGTCATGGCGCCCAACCGGTGGTGGTTGTTGTGGCCTAGGGGCTGCACGAGACTGTGCAGAGGCCCCTCTCCTACGTTCCTCCCGGCCACGCTCTGCTCCCTCCTTCTCCTACATTCTTGCAGACTCGACTCTGCAGACTTGGCAGACTCGACTCGACTCAACTGACTTGCTGCACTACTTCTCCACTACACACTACCTCTACCAGGACCTTATTGGCCCTCTATGCTGATGTGCATGTAGGGTATGGAGATCTGAGTTTTAACCATGTCATTGCTTAGTCAGAGAATATTGCTGCTGCTCTCTGGGCTGCAATACACTGCTGTGACGCACTCGTTGCGGGGCGCCACACTGCTACATAAGACCGCAGGTAACATTTACTACATTACCTGGCGCGAGAATGATTACTGTGTTATCTGAGGTGTACATAGGATTATGGATGACATTTACTACATTATCTGTAGTCAGAGAATTATCCCTGTTAACTGAGTTGTTATATGGGACTGTAGGTAACATCTACTACAGTATCGGTACCCAGAGAGTTCTCATTTTTTTATCTGTTGTGTTTTATAAGGATGTAGGTAAATTCTATTACAACATACAATCATGGCCAAAAATGTTGGCACCCTTGAAATTGTTCCAAAAAATAAAGTATTTCTCCCAGTAAATTATTGTAATTACAAATGTTTTGTTATACACATATTTATTTCCTTTTTGTGCATTGGAACAACACAAAATAAACAGAGAAAAAGGCTAAATGGACATAACATCACATAAAACCCCAAAATAATCAGGACAAAATTGTTGGCACCCTCAACTTAATAGTTGATTACACATCCTTTGGAAAGAATAAATGCAATGAATCGCTTCATATAACCATCAACAAGCTTCTTACACCTCTCACCTGGTATTTTGGACCACTCTTCTTTTGAAAACTGCTCCAAGTCTCTCATATTTAAAGTGTTCCTTCTCACAACAGCAATTTTAAGATTTCTCTACAGTTGTTCAATAAGATTTAGATCTATACTCATTGCTGGCAACTTCAGAACTCTTCAGCATTTTGTTTTCATTCATTTATGGGTGCTTCTCGAAGTATGTTTGGGTTCATTGTCCTGCTGGAAGATTCATGACCTTGGACGAAAACCCAGCTTTCTGACATTGTGCACATCATGGCGAGCCATAATCCTTTGGTAATCTTCATATTTTATGACGTTTTGCACATTGTCCTGGCACCCAGCACCAGAGGCTGCAGATCAGCCTCAAAATATCTTTAAACCTTCATTATATTTGACTGTAGGTGCTGTGTTCTTTTCTTTGTAGGTTTCATTTTGTTTTTAAATAGTAGAATTATGCGCTTGAGCTCATCCTTCCATAAGACACTTTCCAAGCAGGATTTTAGCTTACTTGTGTACATTTTGGCACACTGCAGTCTAGTTTTTTATGTCTCTGTGTCAGCAGTAGGGTTCTCCTGTGTGTTCTGTCAAAGAGTTTCATTTTATTCAAATGTAGACATACAGTTTGCACTGACACTAACGCACCTAGAGCTGCAGGACAGCTTGAGTTTCTTTGGAACTTGATTGAGGCTGCTTATCCACCATCCAGAGTATCCTGCATTGCAACCTTTTATTCATTTTTCTCTGCTGTGCACATCCAGAGAGATTAGCTACAGTGCCATGGGTTGTAAACGTCATGATTATGTTGTGCACAGTGGACAAAGGAACATCAATATCTCTAGAGATGGACTTGTAACCTTTAGATTGTTCATATTTTTCAACAATTGTGGTTCTCAAGTCCTCACAGTTCTCTTTTGTTCTTTCTATTCTCCATGCTTAGTGTTGCACACACGTATACACAATGCAAAGACTGAGTCAACATCTCACCTTTTTATCTGGTTTCAGGTGTGACTTTCATATTGCCTACCCTGTTAGTTGCCATGGGTGAGTTTAAATGAGCATTAAATGCTAGAAACAAACTTGTTTACCCACAATTTTGGAGAAGTGCCAACAATTTTACCCAACCCATTTTGGGAGTTTTGTGTGAAATTATGTCTAGGTAGCCTCTTTTAGGCTGGGGTCACACTTGGCATGAGTTTTTTTTGGTGACTTAAAAAAAACTCATGCGATTTTGCATGCGTTTTTTCATGTCAGCATGAGTTTTTTAAGGTGTGTGATGGCACCCTGCGTTTTTGCATGCGTTTTTAAATCCGCACCAAAAAGTAGTGCATGCACTATTTTTTGGTGCTGTTTTAAAAACGCATGCGTTTTTTAGAAAACGCATGCATTTTTTTTAACATGGGCTCCTTTGGAAAACGCATGCGTTTTTGGATGGTACTAAATGGTACTAATGTACCATGCATTTTTGCATGCATTTTTGATGTCAGCTACTCACATAATTGCAAAAACGCACACAAAAATGCATGGTACTGTCACACATGCATTTTTGCTATTAAGACATGCGTTTTTGCTATTAGGGCATGCGTTTTTTAACATGGGGACCGATGGGTACGTTTTTACTTGTTTTTTTAAAAACACAGGTCTCCAAAAACTCATGAAAAAAACGCAAGTGTGACCCTAGCCTTACTCTGTTTTTAATGTTGTTCTAATACACACAATGGAAATAACCATGTGCATAACAAAACATGTAATTGCAATAATTTTCTAGGAGAAAGAATTGTTTCATTTTCTGGAAGAATTTCAAGGGTTCCAAAATTTTCAGCCATTACTCTATGTATTCATAGCTATAACTATGTTATATGTGGTGTTGCATAGAACTGTGCAAAATATCTACTACATTATCTATACTCAAAGAGTTGTCACTGTGTTATCTGCGATGTTACGTATAGGACTACAGATAACACAGGGAGTTATTTTTGGTGGGATCGGATTGAGGAGTGCCGGCAGTTTGGACCCTTGTGCCGGAGCATTGGTTCCTGAGCTTTTCTGATCTAAACTACCGTATATACTCATGTATAAGCCAAGTTTTTCAGCCCAAAAATTGGGCTGAAAAGTCCCTCCCTCGGCTTATACACGGGTCAATACGGTAATCCTATGGTGGGGGGTGTGCAGGGGGTGGGGGGCGCTGCGCAGTATTTCTTACCTTGTCCCCCATTCTGCAGTGCCACCGGTGTCCTCCATGCTCCGTTCCCGGTCTGCTGTGCCTTGTGGTTCCCCCTGCTTCGGTTCCATCATCATCGGTGCTGGGGGCCGCCATCTTCCTTCTTCCCTCCGCCCCCGGCCAGTGATGTCACAGTGATGTCAGAGCAGGCCGCGCTGTGATTGGCTAGCACCCGTGATCACGTGTCACGGTTGCTAGCCAATCACAGCGCGGCCTGCTCTGACATCACTGGCCGGGGGCGGAGGGAAGAAGGAAGATGGCAGCCCCCAGCACCGATGATGATGGAACTGAAGCAGGGGGAACCACAAGGCACAGCAGATCGGGAACGGAGCGAGGACCCCACCGGAAGGCACAGAGGACATCCCAGCACAGAAGAAGAGGATCGAGGAGGCAGCACAGCGGTCGGCACGGAGGACACCGGAGGCACTGCAGAACGGGGGTACAAGGTAGGAAGCTGTGTGCATGTGTGTGTGTATGTGTATATATGTGTATATGTGTGTGTGTGTGTGTGTGTGTGTGTGTGTATATGTGTATGTAAGTAGGCTGGCTGCCAATATAAGCCATACCACTGGGGCTGCTGTATATACCTCTGGGGCTGCTGTATACTACCACTGGGGCTGTATATACCACTGGGGCTGCTGTATACTACCACTGGGGCTGTATATACTTCTAGGGCTGCTGTATATTACCACTGGGGCTGTATATACCTCTGGGGCGGCTGTATATACCTCTGGGGCTGCTGTATACTAACCACTGGGGCTGCTGCTGTATATACCACTGGGGCTGCTGCTGTATACTACCACTGGGGCTGCTGCTGTATATATCACTGGGGAGCCTGCTGTATACCACACTGCTGGGGGCTGTATACCTGTGCTGGGGTCCACCCTCGGCTTATACACGAGTCAATAGGTTTTCCCAGGTTTTGGGGGCAAAAGTAGGGGGGTCGGCTTATACACGGGTCGGCTTATACACGAGTATATACGGTATGCCTCTGCCTGTACTATTGAGTTTTGCTTAATTTGTTTCAAGCTGGTCTCATTTAAATGTTTTTAACTTTGAAAAACAGGGATGCCTTTGTGGTAATTATGCATTATTTTTTTAATATAATATGTAGGCTGCTCAGTTATTATCTACACTAGTAGTATTAATTTTATTTTAATCAATATATTTTTGGTCACACTATTTATACACCTATATTCTTTTGTAGTGGTAATCATTTATACACCGTGGTTAGACACACATATTGATCTTACACTTTTTACTTACACATATTTACATATTCACTTGTGTTTTATGGTCACATGTATTTTTAATTTCTGTGTGTCCTTGTATATTTAGATTGATTTCTGTATGATCTCAGCTATGCAAGTTCTTATTCTACTTTAATTGTATCTTTTTTTCTGTGTATTTTTGAAACTCTTCTTTGAAAAGATTTTTATATATAATAAATACTTTCCTTATGAATGTTTTATGTATATACATAAAAATAAAAATTAATTGTAATATTTTTTTGTGAATTGTGCACTGTTATAGGTTTATATTTTTAACTTTATATGAAATTATATTTACTAATGAACTAGATATCTATGGAGAGTAATGGTTTATGTCATTATTAAATGTGAATACTATAGAATGCTGGTGGAAAGTTGACATAAAATATATATATATTTGATATATTTAAATATAACTAGGTCATTAGTGCATAATCACTTCATCTATTTCATTTGGAAGTCTTGCTGTTATTCAGTATTTGGTTAAGATGTATTATTCCGCTGTATTGATTTTAATAAAGAAAATTATACAGTCACAAAGATGTTCTGGTGTGGCGTACGGTACACAGGCAGTGGGGAATTTACTGCTGTTTAAAATAATAGGTTATCCCACGTGGACTTGCATCGCATTCATCACTGAATCCCGTTGTGAAAGTAAAAAGAAAATAAATCCGATTCTTCACCAAGATGTTTTAGTAATATAACATCTTCTAAGTGAATAACTTCATTCAACATTTACATTTTAGAATTATAAAATACACGGTTGCCTTATCTTCATTAAAGGAAACCTTACAGGTCCCCTCACTGTCACAAACTAACGCCATACTGTTAGATGTGCCTATTACTGTACAAAATCTGTAATGCGCCAAAAAAAAGGCTTTTATTTAAATAAACTCATCATATACAAATAAGACAGGATTAGTTGCTTGGATTTCTCCCAAAGTTGCCTTGCCCCATATCTTCTAAACATGCCCCCTTGGAGTGGTTAACGTTTTCAGTCCATGTAATGGTAGAAGCGATGGAAATCTCGAATACGCTGTCCATTAAAACTAGAAATTATTGTGTAGCACACATAGGATTTATGGGAGTACAACTAAAGGCATGTTTAATGTTATGACAATTTGGGATGGTTAGGGGGTCTGATAGGTTCTCTGATATATAGCCAAATGTCAATTCATTTAACAGTCCAAAAAATTCTATAGCTTGACACAAGCCAGTAGACCTGATGACAGGAACACTCCTAAGCTAAGGTTAGATGTTGTTCCCAGCCAATGGGTCCAGGGAATGGTTTGGCCATGAACCAACAGGGAAAGTTTTAAGGCCATTTTAAATTATGAACTTTTTTCCATAACAAAGCTGTGTTCACCGATTTTTTGGTAAATTGCTTGGGTTTACAATCCCCAACAAAATCTGCAATGTTTGTGCCAAATTTCAATTTTGCAAACATGTTCAAGGAGAGTTTGCTCATCTCTATTTGGCAATCTCCGTTGGTTCCATTAAGAATGAATGGTGTGCTTATGATTGACCTCCACTCTATTTAGCCAGTGCACTTTAAAGCCCCTGTTTTCAAGATCAGTGAGTGTGCCAGTAGTCTGACAACCAGTGTTCATTAAGTTATCCTCTATCTCATGGATAGAGATAACTTTTTATATTGAGAATAAATCTTTAAGTTAATTTGATTTCAGAATCTTAGTAATAGAATATGTGCAGCCATTTGCCATAATATGCATTCATACAATAGGCTGTGGAAAACTTTAACCTTGGTACGCCAGGGATAACACCTTTGCCACATTCCTTTGTAAACTATTTATCAAAAGACAACTGGATTCTGATGACCTTCTAGTAGTTCTGGCAACTTTACAAAATATGAGAGTAGCAAGATAATCTACCAAAGTCATAAACATGACAACAAAATATATTGTCATCCAATTTTTCTTAGTGCTAGAGAAGAGACATATGAAATGAATAATAAAATGCTGCTTCAGTGTACGTAGCTTTAAGGCTTATGCATTTATTGCAATCACGTAGTTAATGCTATATCATAGCCGTCTGAAAGACCAAATTTCCTACATCTATAACTGTAACCTGCAAGACATAAAATGTCAAAAACATGAGAAATATGATTTTTTTTCAGACTTGGAGAAAGTAGTATACTTAATTTTCAATCTTCCGTGACAGGTTTAACTGGGTAAAACTGATTTATTTGATCATTGGCAACACATTACAAAAATATGTTCTTTTTTTGTTTATTGGCTAACGATGAAAAATGTCTAGCAATAAACAATATAATTACTTATACAGTGTTATTATAATATAATGTGGTGCAGTATATTGTGGAAAAACCAATACATGTATTATTACATTACAGCTTCAAGTATGATAAAGAACAACCAGTTGAAATGAGTACAGTCCACATACAATCTTGATTGTAAATTGAAAAAAAAAACAAATTGTGAAAGAATATAAAATATTAGTCATACACCAAGTGCAAAGGCAGACGATGTCTCTACTGTTGGACCTATGGAGAGAGCAGACTGGCAGAATATTGGTAAACTGCTTCATTCACAATTTTCTCATTACGAAATTCTGGTTTCACCTTAAACCCCCACTAGAAGACATCATTACATACAGATTTATATAGCTCCTAAAAAGTTTAATGAGATGTCTATTAGAGATGGGCGAGTCCGAAAAGACTCGGAATCGCAAGACCCCAACGAGTCCGAGTCAAGGACTCGGGACTCGTTGCGAGTCCAGCGAGTCCAATGTTAATGAATAGGGACCCGAGTAATAGCGAATAATGACATTTACAACTCGCTGATGTGTCTCTGAAAGTGTGCGAGTCCAAACTCGCTGGTTTTTCTCTTATTTTGAGGCTTGTAGCCGATGATGCGAGGGAAGGGATTCTCCAGCACACACCATGGTTTAAGGAAACAGGAAGCGAGTCGCGCTGACAGGCGCACACACAGAGCGATCCATTCATCAGTGCAATCATGGCAGCAGGACGTGGCATGGTGAACACGCTGCGTCTTATTGCACTTGTGGAGGCTCGTCCATTTCTATGGCTCCCTACAGATCCTGAGTATGGGGATACGACCCTAATTAATACAGCCTGGAGAGAGATCGCCCAAGAGATGTTCCCTGCGTTCCATCGGAGTGACCATGAGGAACAGAGCAATCTAAGTAAGTTAAATGAGTTCACACGTTATATATTGCATTTACTGTATATATACTCGCGTATAAGCCGACCCGTGTATAAGCCGACCCCCCTATTTTTGCCCCGAAAAACTATGAAAACATATTCACCGCCATCCTGGTATACAGCGGCTATCACTGGTAGACAGCCCCCCAGCAGAGTATACACCTCCCCCTGCAGAGTATACAGGCCCCCAGCTGGGTATACATGCCCCCATATTGTCGTATACAGGCAGGGGCGGACTGGCCCAGGTGCCACGGGTCATGCGGCTGCAGGAGCATGAATAATCCGCATGTCCCTGAAGCAGCAGGCGGAAACGGAAGCTCCTGGCCGCGCGCGATGACGTCATCAGCACGCGGCTGCGTCCGGGAGTGAGCGTCTGTGAGTGGCGTGCGGCTGCGACTGTTAGCGAGCGGCTGTGAGGAGCGCGAGGCTGCGGCTGGGAGCGAGCCATAGGATAATGCGGGAGCTGCGGTGACTGTGAGGCGGCCGCCAGTCATCACCCCCCCCCACCCCCCGTCCTCACCTGTGTCGGGCCAGTGAGGGAGGGTTGCGACCCAAACTGTAGGGTGCCAGTCAGTCCCTGTATACTGGGCCCTCAGTGTGTGTACAGGCCCCCCCAGCAGTGGGTATACAGGGCCCCCAGCAGTGGGTAGACAGTGGCCCAGTGGGTTTACAGGGCCCCCAGCAGTGGGAATACAGGGCCCCCATAGCAGGGTATACAGGACCCTGAATGTGTTATCATGCTCCACCGCATAGTTGCCTATATTTGGATGGGCTCACAACAGTACAATGAGTTTAATGTCTGATCCTCCTGGCTTCTTTCGGCCAAGGGGTTGGGTGTATATAAATACCACTAATGACCAGAGTCTGGTGCCCGCACTATTACATTCTCTATGCGTTGACATGTGTCCTGCCTCATTTGTGATTGTGGCCACGTGAGCTCAATGTCCGTAATGCTGTTGATGATGTTCCACACTGTCGTGTCACTGTGCCTTGTATACACATTACACACACAAAATGAATAAAATGTTATTGTTGATTTGTACACATACTTTTGTTGTTTCAAATATTACACATCTCTAAACCCGGTTTCAAATCATTTCACAGTTGACCATCTTAAAAAACGGTGGAGGAGCTGCCGGGACCAGCATAAGAAGCAGTACCGGCAGTACTCAGAGAGACAACCGGGAGCCGCTCCATTGCTCAACCACTACCACTTTATGACCGGCTGTCCTTCCTTCACCCGGTGGCCCGTATGCCAAGGTATGTGTCTGCAGCACTGTTGTGTACATTTAGTATTATTTATAAATATATACATTAGTTTCCATTTTGGCTCTGTGGGTAGCAGAGTATACAGGCGGGTCTGAGGTAGCAGAGTATACAGGCGGGTCTGTGGGTAGCAGAGTATACAGGCGGGTCTGAGGTAGCAGAGTATACAGGCGGGTCTGTGGGTAGCAGAGTATACAGGCGGGTCTGAGGTAGCAGAGTATACAGGCGGGTCTGTGGGTAGCAGAGTATACAGGCGGGTCTGTGGGTAGCAGAGTATACAGGCGGGTCTGAGGTAGCAGAGTATACAGGCGGGTCTGAGGTAGCAGAGTATACAGGCGGGTCTGTGGGTAGCAGAGTATACAGGCGGGTCTGAGGTAGCAGAGTATACAGGCGGGTCTGAGGTAGCAGAGTATAAAGACGGCTCTGTGGGTAGCAGAGTATACAGGCGGGTCTGTGGGTAGCAGGGTATACAGGCGGCTCAGTGGGTAGCAGAGTATATAGGTGATGAGAATAGGGTTAATAGATGGTGCTACAGTGTTGGGGCGTGCTAGAGGGAGCAGAGATCCGATTACTGCCATCATTTCTGACCTTATTAAAGATAGCGGCCGCAGCTAAATGACATCATGGCAAAGGTAAACATGGGGTGTGGTTAGCTGCAGGAGGTTAGTGAGAGGTGTGGGTTGTTTGGCAGAGGGCGTGGTGTGGGCGTGGTGAGCGCGGCTCCAGCGTCAGATACGCTGCGAGCGCAGAACCGCGGCACATCTCCAGGAGCAGAGGACGTGTCCGGTACGTCCGTAGCCCCCGGCCTCCCCGTTGTCCGCACACACAGCCCCGCTGTGACCTCTGCAGTGTCACAGGCCTCGGCGGGCGTCTGTCATCTCCTCCTGACACTGACCTCCTCCTGATTTGATTGTCTGTGTTGTCCCCCCCCGCTGTCAGCATCAGTAATCTGCTAAGACCTGTGGGTGCACAGACGGGGGAAGTACAAATGCCAGCATGCCGGGGCGGATTGGGCGCTGTGAGGGGCGCAGGTCTTGCTGTGAGCGGAGGGCGCGAGGCCGCTAGAGAAAACGCTATAGCGGCTGTGTGAGTTAAGCGTCTGCGGCTCGCGAAGGCGCATACGCGTCTCCGCTCGCAGTGACGCTAAGGAGTTTGGGATTAGGCTACAGTGCCGGAATTTCAAACTCCCGATTATATAAATAGATTATATATATATATATTGTATACCTTTCAACCCCTTCCCTGCTTTATATAGATGATATAAGCTAAAAGTTTTGTGAATTAAGTATGTCAAGTAAAAAGTGAAGTCAGGGGGACTTTTTTTTTTTCATGTGAACCATTGGTGTTATTGATCGTCTAGATTAGATGGGATGGGGGGGGGGGTGGGTGTTAATCAGGGGGTGAAAAATTATGTATTAGTATGGAATTAGCAAAGAAAGTCACGTATTCCTTTATGTTATGTACAGTTGGTTATTCTTTCATAATAATAACAAATATCTGATTAATAATACACAGATACACAGAGTCTAAAAAGCGTGCAACTTAATGTTTGACCTATGTTTTTGTTTCCAAATGCAATGCATTCACCAAATTTTTTTTTACTTTACCCACAGAGAAGCTTACTACAGAGGGCGGCGTGCTGTGAACCCTCCACCGCCAAACAGAAGGCGGCGTGGAGAAAACCCACCACCACCACCACGGCCGGCGCCACCACCACCGCCGCCGCCACCAGCACCAACACCACCACCACCGCCGCCACCAGCACCAGCACCACCACCACCGCCGCCACCAGCAGCAGCAACACCACCACCGCCGCCACCAGAACCAACACCACCACCGCCGCCACCAGCACCAACACCACCACCGCCGCCACCAGCACCAACCCCAGCTTTGGGGCATGTCCGGCCGCAAGAGGAGGAACCTGGATGCCCACCTCACACCAGCCAAGGTCTGATCCCGGGGTCACCAAATAGACGGCGTGCACAAAGTAATGCTGACTTTGCCCACAGTCTGATACCATTCCTGGATGAAATTCCATTTCACAGGCTACTGCGGGCAAGGTCAGCATTACAGATTGTGCTTGACGCCAGTCGCCCACCAAACCACCCAGG
This sequence comes from Allobates femoralis, assembly GCA_033576535.1. Classification (NCBI taxonomy): domain Eukaryota; kingdom Metazoa; phylum Chordata; class Amphibia; order Anura; family Aromobatidae; genus Allobates; species Allobates femoralis. The sequence continues at coordinate 256,079,367 of JARQOC010000001.1, read as the reverse complement.
TGAGGTTTTCAATTATTTGGAGGGGTGGCAACTCAGACACTACAACCTACAAGACAGGCCCACACCCCGGGACAGCCATGTGCCACCCCAGAGGCCTGTACCTACCTTTCCACAATGGCCACCTAACAGGGACCTACCATTTTTCCCCACACCGGCCCAGAGGATCCACCCTCAAGGGTTGCCGGAGGCCATTCATGGGGCCCTTGACCTCTTGCAGGACCAGGGTGACGGTGTCACTTTACTGGCAAGGCCGGAGGATGCGGCAACCTACCAGCAGCTGTAGACCCCTTTTTTTTTTTTTTTTTATTTTGTGTTCATGTGCATTGCACAATTTCTTTGTTATTATTTCTTATATTTTCCTGTTTACAAAGTTGTACCAAAAAAAAAAAAAAAAAAAAAAAAAAAATTCTGACATTTTTACCATTATGGCGGAATAATACCCAGTTTACAAAAACTGCTTTGTGTCTGTCTTTTTTCAGGGAAAGGATGTGTAGGTTGTTTTGTGGGTGGGCTTAAAGTCATCATCATTATAATTATTATTTATTTATATAGCACCGATAGGTTCCATGGCGCTTTACATGAGGATAAGGTACACAAGGAGAAGTACAATAAACATAGACAATAAGGTCATAGAGGTACAACAGGAGAGGACCCTGTACGCGTGGGCTCACATTCAACGAGGGGTGGGTGGGGATACAATAGGGTGGGGAAGGTGTCGGTCGTGGGGCGTGTAGCGGGGTGTCATGGCAGGTTGTAGGCCTGTCGGAAGAGGTGAGTCTTTAGGTGTTTCTTGAAGGTTCCCAGGGTAGGCGAGTGAGTGATGAGGTGGGGCAGCGAGTTACAGAGCATGGTTGATGCCCGGGAGAAATCCTGTATGCGGTTGTGGGAAGAGGAGATGAGGGGGGAGTGTCGGAGAAGTTCTTTGGATGAACGCAGGTAGCGTGAGGGATGGTATCGGGAGATCATGTCGGAGATGTATGGTGGGGATAGGTTGTGTAAGGCTTTGAATGTCATGATCAGTGTTTTAAAGTGAGCTCTCTGTGGGGCGGGGACCCAGTGAAGGGCTTGGCAGAGGGTGTAGACAGGTGAGTAGCGTGAGGACAGATGGATTAGTCGGGCAGCAGAGTTTAGTATAGATTGGAGAGGTGCAAGAGAGTTGGCAGGGAGGCCTGTGCGAAGGAGGTTCCAGTAGTCAAGGCGGGAGATGATGAGGGCATTAATGAGTGTTTTAGCTGTGTCAGGGTTGAGTAACGAGCAAATTCTTGAAATATTTTTGAGTTGGAGTGACAGGGACTTGGTTAGGAACTAGAGGTGGGGCTTGAAGGAGAGGGATGAGTCAAGGATTACCCGAGACATTTGGCGTGGAGGACAGGGGAGAGAGAGCATCATTAGCAAGTACTTTACGGACCGCATGGAGCATGAAGTCACCTTGGTTACTAAGTGTAAAATCATGACTCCACAGACAAATGTTGCTGACAAATAAACAGTGCCTGTGTTTGGGGGGTTACTTAATGCCTCGCTATGGCAACAAGACTAGGAACACACATGTGAGAGGCTGGGACATCTACTTGCTACACATCGCGTCTACGCGTTTTCTACAGAGCGTACAGTGGGACCTTTCTCCAGGCTCCAGCATGATGATAGTCCAAGCAATGCCCACGATGCAAGCATAGGCTTGTTGCCTAAAAAAATTAGCTGAAGGGGCTTCATATACATTTTTTTCAGAAAGCAGGGTGCTTGGCCCATACAATAGAATTGCTTGTACTAGGAGCATAGTACATGCAATGCCCACGATGGAGGCATAGGCTTGGTGCCTGGAAAAATTAGCCCAAGGGGCTGTTTTGCATTTTGGGTATAAATGCAGGCCTAAGGGCCATGTTCAGCTTGTTAGGCTGGGTGTTTCCAAAAATTAGCCCAAGGGGCTGTTTGCCATTTTTCGTGTAAATGCAGGCCTAAGGGCCATGATCAGCTTGTTAGGCTGGGTGTTTCCAAAAATTAGCCCAAGGGGCTGTTTTGCATTTTGGGTATAAATGCAGGCCTAAGGGCCATGTTCAGCTTGTTAGGCTGGGTGTTTCCAAAAATTAGCCCAAGGGGCTGTTTGGCATTTTGGGTATAAATGCAGGCCTAAGGGCCATGTTCAGCTTGTTAGGCTGGGTGTTTCCAAAAATTAGCCCAAGGGGCTGTTTTGCATTTTGGGTATAAATGCAGGCCTAAGGGCCATGTTCAGCTTGTTAGGCTGGGTGTTTCCAAAAATTAGCCCAAGGGGCTGTTTGGCATTTTTAGTGTAAATGCAGGCCTAAGGGCCATGATAAGCCTCTTAGGCTGGGTGTTTCCAAAAATTAGCCCAAGGGGCTGTTTTGCATTTTGGGTATAAATGCAGGCCTAAGGGCCATGTTCAGCTTGTTAGGCTGGGTGTTTCCAAAAATTAGCCCAAGGGGCTGTTTTGCATTTTGGGTATAAATGCAGGCCTAAGGGCCATGTTCAGCTTGTTAGGCTGGGTGTTTCCAAAAATTAGCCCAAGGGGCTGTTTGCCATTTTTCGTGTAAATGCAGGCCTAAGGGCCATGATAAGCCTCTTAGGCTGGGTGTTTCCAAAAATTAGCCCAAGGGGCTGTTTTGCATTTTGGGTATAAATGCAGGCCTAAGGGCCATGTTCAGCTTGTTAGGCTGGGTGTTTCCAAAAATTAGCCCAAGGGGCTGTTTTGCATTTTGGGTATAAATGCAGGCCTAAGGGCCATGTTCAGCTTGTTAGGCTGGGTGTTTCCAAAAATTAGCCCAAGGGGCTGTTTGCCATTTTTCGTGTAAATGCAGGCCTAAGGGCCATAAAAAGCTTGTTAGCCAGGGTGTCTCCCAAAGCATGATAAGCTTGTTAGCCTGGGTGGCTCAAAAAATTAGCCCAAGGGGCTGTATCCCATTTTTGGTATAAATGTAGGCCTAAGGGCCATAAAAAGCTTGTTAGCCAGGGTGTCTCCCAAAGCATGATAAGCTTGTTAGCCTGGGTGGCTCCAAAAATTAGCCCAAAGGGCTTAATAAAGTCTATTTATAAATAAAGCAGGGCGCTTGGCCCATTGCATATTATTGCTTGGACTAGGAGCATAGAAGAAGCAAGGCCAACTATGCAGTCCTAGGCTTGGTGCCTCAAAAAATTAGCCCAAAGGGCTTAATAAAGTATTTTTTTACATAAAGCAGGGCGCTTTGCCCATAGCATATTATTGCTTGGACTGGGTGCCGAATCAAATCAACAGAGCTACGGGACTTGTCATTAATTCCTGTCAAAAATGGGCATATTGTTAACAGCGCAATATCCCAATCATATAAATTATGATTAGGTTAATCTAGGATTGTGTACTGTCGTCAGGACGGCTTAGGAACTGTGATGATATCCAATCCTTGTTGAATTTAATTAGAGTGAGCCTGTCGGCATTTTCTGTGGTGAGGCGGGACCTTCTATCAGTGACTATACCCCCAGCGGCACTGAAAACACGCTCTGATGTCACACTAGCAGCTGGGCATGCCAGCACCTCCAAGGCATACAATGACAGCTCAGTCCAAGTGTGCAGCTTGGAAACCCAGTAATTAAAGGGTACAGAAGGGTCGGTTAGGAAGCTGGTACTGTCACTGAGATACTGCTACACCATGTTGGACAATTGTTGTCTCCTACTCAAGGTCACCGTTGTCAAATTACGTTCTTGATTGGAAGGTCTGTTGAACATCGCCCAGTTGGCGGACATCTTGCCCCCACCTCTTCTTGTCATTGATGGCGTTTGTGTCCCAACCAAAGGCTGCTGTTGGAAAGAGCTGGTTCTTCGATGTATAGCGGATTCAGACGGTGATATTGCCAGCAAAATATCAAGAAGAACCCTCTTTACATGATCCATCGTTAAGCCCCTGAATGAGTGCGACAGCAGCGACTGAAATTTGTCTTTGTACCGTGGGTCCAAAAACGTTGACAACCAGTAGAGGTCGCTGTCATAGATGTGTATGACGCGTGGATCTTTGGAGACACATTGACACATTACTTCAGCCATGTGTGCTAAGCTGCAAAGACTCATCTCCTCGGTTACAACAGAATGAAGATCACTACGCGTCGTGGCCTCTAAATCGGTGTCCGCCTCCTCCTCTTCAGCCCACCCATGCTGTACCGACATAAACGTAGGGTTGGGAGTCCCATCAGGGTTCACATCAGTACCAGAGAAAAATAAATCTTCTTCATCATCACCCTCATCAACATCTTCCTGAACCAATGTAGCCTGCTGATATTGGCTAGGGTGGCTAGGATCAGCGATGTTCAATTCTGGCTCCATAGCCATCCGCTGTGCTCTCAAAGCATCTGTTTTGAGATTCAATAGGGATTCTTGGAGCAGGCAGAGCATGGGGATGGTGAGACTTATAATCGACTGATCCCCACTGACGAGTTTGGTACAGTATTCGAAGTTATCCAGCAACTCGCAAAGGTCAGCGATCCAGACCCACTCGAAAGTACCGATGTGTGTGGTATGACTTCCAGGTTGACGGGCATGTTGCAGCTGAAATTCCGCTATTGCCTTCTGCTGCTCATTAAACCTTGCCAGCATATGGAAGGTGGAGTTCCATCGCGTAGGCATGTCGCAAATTAGCCTGTGTTTCGGCAAGTTAAATTGGATTTGAAGGGCAGAAAGACTTGCAGCTGCTGTGGACGAATGTCTAAAGTGGGCGCAAATTCGCCTCACCTTATCCAGTAGCTCAGATAACTCTGGGTATATTTTTAGGAATTTCTGAACTACCAGGTTCAGGACATGCGCCATGCAAGGCACATGTACAAGTTTACCGTGCTTTATTGCCGCCACAAGGTTTGCACCATTATCGCTCACAACTAGACCTGGTTGTAGTTCCAGTGGGGCCAGCCACTCATCGGTCTGTTGCTTGAGACCTTTCCACAACTCTGTTGCAGTGTGACGTGTGTCACCTAGGCAGATAAGCTTCAGAAGAGCCTGTTGTCGCCTTGCAGAAGCAGTACTGCAAAGCTCCCAACTCGGACGTGATGGTGCTTGAGGCTCAGCAGTGGACAAGGAAGTGGCAGAAGCAGATTGGGCACTGGACATATATGAGGAGGCAGACACCCGGAATGATGTTGGGCCCGCTATTCGTGGAGTTGGAAGTATGTCAGATGGTACAGTTTTAGAAGTTGGGACACTCTCCACCAGGTTGATCCAGTGAGCCGTTAGTGAAATGTATCTGCCCTGTCCACAACTACTTGTCCACGTGTCCGTAGTTAGGTGGACTTTGGCGGTGACAGCATTTGTTAAAGCACGTTTTAAGTTGTTAACCACGTGCTGGTGTAAGGCGGGAACGGCACTACGTGAGAAAAAGTACCGGCTGGGTACAGAGTATCGTGGTGCTGCCTCAGCCATCAACTCCCGAAAAGACTCTGTACCCACAAGCCTAAACGGCAGCATTTCCACAGCTAACAACTTGGCTATTTTCGCTGTCACTTTTTGGGAATATGGGTGTGTCGGTTGGAACTTCCGCTGTCTTTCATACAGCTGTGGCACAGACAACTGCACGTTTGGACCAGACTGACAAGAGGATTGACTACTGTCATGTCTGTCTTGTAAAGCACCTTGGGAGGAGTACGCTTGAGCAGGAGCTGAAGCCTGAACACTTGCTGGTGAAGGATGTATCTGAGGTGGCCTGGAAGTGTTTGGATCAGAAGGCACTGATTTTGAACCCTGATAGGGTGCCCACTGAATTGGGTGCTTAAGAGACATATGCTTGCGCATACTGCTGGTGCTCTGGTTTCCTTTTACCGTGCCTCTGCTAAGCCTTGCCTGGCACATCTTACAGATAACCATATTTGGTAATGTTGGGCTATCCTTAAAAAATTTCCACACACTGGCTGTTCGTCCTTTATTTTTAATTGGAGGAAGAGGAGGATGACTCTGTTCAACACCAACTGTGGACACATTTTGGGCAACTGTGTTTGCAGTTTGTGCAACAGTTGGCACAGTTTGTGCCACAGTTGACGCTATTTGGGCAACTGTTCTCACAGTTTGTGTTCTGGAGACAGTACGCCTTTGTGATTTTGCCAGTGGTACATAGCCACTTTCGTCCTCCTGGCTGCTCTCTTGGCTATGCAATTCAGCAATCCAGGTAGGATCTGTGGTGTCATCATCCACCCCTTCCAGTTCAAAGGATTCTGGATAAACTGACTGAGCAGGCTGGCCAGATGAGATGTGTGTCTCATCATCCTCATCATCATCCACCTCCTGAGATACTGTTTGCATTTCGTGAAAGTGTCTTTCCTCAGGACGCGCTACTTCCAAACTTTGGCCATGAGTAGACATTTCGTCTACTTCAAGTATCTCTTCAGGCAGTGACAAAGAAACCCCTTGATAAGAACCGAATAAGTCATCCGAGTGACCAAGGTCCATATTCAAATTTTCCTCTGGCTGCCGATGGGTTGAGGCAATATGACGACTTTGAGGATTGGATGGCGCTGCATTGTCTGTAGCGACACTAGAATGTCTTGCCACGGATGATTGCGTACTGCAAGAACCAGTGGTCGAGGGCGTCTGAGCCATCCAAGATGTTATCTTGTCATGCTCATCCGGCCTCAACACACGTTTTCTTTGAGTACTGGGATTTCTAGGTAGAAAAAAGGACGTTCTATCAATCCTAGGCTGTGTACTTGTACCAGTGCCTTCTTGGGCAAGACTGCTGCGGCCACGAGCTCGTCCCTGTCCCTTTGCAACATCCTTTTTGGTAATTGTTTTTTTTTGAGACATTGTAGATGAATGCACAGTCACCAAGTTGGAGTTAGGTGTTGCTGTATGCGTCACTTGCTGGCGGGGTAAGTGTGCGCGCGCACACTTGGCAGTGAAGCCGCACACTACACTCCCTAAAAAAAATTGGTTTGAAGTGCGCACAGCCACCGAGATGTGGTTAGGTTAGCTGAATGCGTCACTTGCTGGCGGGGTAAGTGTGCGCTGTCACACTTGGCAGTGAAGCCGCACACTACACTCCCTAAAAAAATTAGTTTCAAGTGCGCACAGCCACCGAGATGTGGTTAGGTTAGCTGAATGCGTCACTTGCTGGCGGGGTAAGTGTGCGCTGTCACACTTGGCAGTGAAGCCGCACACTACACTCCCTAAAAAAATTAGTTTCAAGTGCGCACAGCCACCGAGATGTGGTTAGGTTAGCTGAATGCGTCACTTGCTGGCGGGGTAAGTGTGCGCTGTCACACTTGGCAGTGAAGCCGCACACTACACTCCCTAAAAAAATTAGTTTCAAGTGCGCACAGCCACCGAGATGTGGTTAGGTTAGCTGAATGCGTCACTTGCTGGCGGGGTAAGTGTGCGCTGTCACACTTGGCAGTGAAGCCGCACACTACACTCCCTAAAAAAATTAGTTTCAAGTGCGCACAGCCACCGAGATGTGGTTAGGTTAGCTGAATGCGTCACTTGCTGGCGGGGTAAGTGTGCGCTGTCACACTTGGCAGTGAAGCCGCACACTACACTCCCTAAAAAAATTAGTTTCAAGTGCGCACAGCCACCGAGATGTGGTTAGGTTAGCTGAATGCGTCACTTGCTGGCGGGGTAAGTGTGCGCTGTCACACTTGGCAGTGAAGCCGCACACTACACTCCCTAAAAAAATTAGTTTCAAGTGCGCACAGCCACCGAGATGTGGTTAGGTTAGCTGAATGCGTCACTTGCTGGCGGGGTAAGTGTGCGCTCTCACACTTGGCAGTGAAACCGCACACTACACTCCCTAAAAAAATTGGTTTGAAGTGCGCACAGCCACCGAGATGTGGTTAGGTTAGCTGAATGCGTCACTTGCTGGTGGGGTAAGTGTGCGCTGTCACACTTGGCAGTGAAGCCGCACACTACACTCCCTAAAAAAATTAGTTTCAAGTGCGCACAGCCACCGAGATGTGGTTAGGTTAGCTGAATGCGTCACTTGCTGGCGGGGTAAGTGTGCGCTCTCACACTTGGCAGTGAAACCGCACACTACACTCCCTAAAAAAATTGGTTTGAAGTGCGCACAGCCACCGAGATGTGGTTAGGTTAGCTGAATGCGTCACTTGCTGGCGGGGTAAGTGTGCGCTGTCACACTTGGCAGTGAAGCCGCACACTACACTCCCTAAAAAAATTAGTTTCAAGTGCGCACAGCCACCGAGATGTGGTTAGGTTAGCTGAATGCGTCACTTGCTGGCGGGGTAAGTGTGCGCTGTCACACTTGGCAGTGAAGCCGCACACTACACTCCCTAAAAAAATTAGTTTCAAGTGCGCACAGCCACCGAGATGTGGTTAGGTTAGCTGAATGCGTCACTTGCTGGCGGGGTAAGTGTGCGCTCTCACACTTGGCAGTGAAACCGCACACTACACTCCCTAAAAAAATTGGTTTGAAGTGCGCACAGCCACCGAGATGTGGTTAGGTTAGCTGAATGCGTCACTTGCTGGCGGGGTAAGTGTGCGCTGTCACACTTGGCAGTGAAGCCGCACACTACACTCCCTAAAAAAATTAGTTTCAAGTGCGCACAGCCACCGAGATGTGGTTAGGTTAGCTGAATGCGTCACTTGCTGGCGGGGTAAGTGTGCGCTGTCACACTTGGCAGTGAAGCCGCACACTACACTCCCTAAAAAAATTAGTTTCAAGTGCGCACAGCCACCGAGATGTGGTTAGGTTAGCTGAATGCGTCACTTGCTGGCGGGGTAAGTGTGCGCTCTCACACTTGGCAGTGAAACCGCACACTACACTCCCTAAAAAAATTGGTTTGAAGTGCGCACAGCCACCGAGATGTGGTTAGGTTAGCTGAATGCGTCACTTGCTGGCGGGGTAAGTGTGCGCTGTCACACTTGGCAGTGAAGCCGCACACTACACTCCCTAAAAAAATTAGTTTCAAGTGCGCACAGCCACCGAGATGTGGTTAGGTTAGCTGAATGCGTCACTTGCTGGCGGGGTAAGTGTGCGCTGTCACACTTGGCAGTGAAGCCGCACACTACACTCCCTAAAAAAATTAGTTTCAAGTGCGCACAGCCACCGAGATGTGGTTAGGTTAGCTGAATGCGTCACTTGCTGGCGGGGTAAGTGTGCGCACTCACACTTGGCAGTGAAGCCGCACACTACACTCCCTAAGGTGGAGTACGTGCTAGCAGCAACGCACTGGTCTGCCACAGAAAAAATAACGCTCTATGGCTTATTAGGAACAAAAATCGATCTGGTGCAAAAACAAAAATGAAACAGCACCTCAGCTAAGCCTCTGACTGCAGCTGTTAGCAAAGCTGAGTGAGTAAGCTAAGCTATGAGGTCCGTCCTGTGTGCACTAAGGCTTCTCCTTCCTTCCCTCCCTGCCTGCCTGCCTACACAGCACTACTCCGTCCTCCTCCTAGCTCTCAGAAGAGCTTTTTGGGTTAATATAAGGAATCTTCCCTACACTGACAATCCCTGATCTGCTCCAGCATATATCTCTCTCTCCCTATACTAGGTCAGATCGTCTCAGGAATGTGCCCAAAATGGCGGGGACAAGCCTTATATACTGCCTTGCCTGTCATAGATGACATAGGCATGACGATGGACAGCAGCCAATCATAGTCCTGACACAACCAACTTTGCTATGCCATTACTGACTATGATTGGCTATCTTCACAAGTTTTCTGACCTAACACGCACGCTGTGCTGACTCGCAACATAACAGATTCTGTATTCCACAGTCCGAATCCCGAATACAGTATACAGGACTCGGATTCGTAGACTCGTAGGACTCGGAATCGTAGACTCGCTCAGACTCGCTGCTGACAGCGGGTATCTGTGACGAGTCAAGCTTATTGCCATTGAATTCCATTGGACTCGTCACTGTGCGAGTCCAAGCTGGGAGATTCGCCGAGTAACGAGTCCTGCGAGTACCTTCAGAATCGCCGAGTCCCGAGTCCTAGCGAGTAGACTCGCCCATCCCTAATGTCTATAAATGAATATGCTATGAGCTCTCAAATATCCCAGATTCAATAGGAAAGCCCAAAATTGGGAAATAGGCCCTGCTACATGCAAGGTGGTCAGACTTTCCTCAGGACCTGAAGACTGCATTATCTCTCAAGGGCCTTACAGTAGTGTCCCCATTAACCATAATCATGTAGTCTCAGTGTTTGCGTGTTACTGAGGATGCTGCTCTGAGTGTTCAGTTTGTCTTTCTCCAGTTCAAGACCAGCATCTGCTTGTGCACTGTACATACTGTACATGTAGTTAATGCTTCACTTTACTTAAAATGTGGTCACTAAATGTTGTCAAACTCACAACTTTTAAAGGGAACCTGTCACCCCTTTTGGACATTTTGAACAATGCCCACCAGCATTTACATGATGTAAATGAGGTTCTAGTAACCCCTATATGTGCCCAGACTGGCACCTCATACCTCAAACTTGAACTTTTATTATGTCCAGAGCTGGCCTTCTTTTAGTGAGACCGGGAGGCCGCTGTTGAGACCTGGTGTATGGTGTTCTCGCCGCCCCTCCGGGCTGCTAATCCCCCCTGCAATTTTCAAATTGCCTGCCCCTTCTCTGGCCGGCGTGGTGAGTTACAGCCACACCCGCACTGGCAAAGTGGAGCGGGTGTCTGCTCTGCATTGAACAGTGCCGATGTCTCGCGAGACCTCACAAATCTCGCAATACTTCAGCACAAACATATACAAAATTAAACAAATTGGTGTACTTGTACAGTAGGGGAGAAGACCATGTCTTCATAGGCTTAAAATCTACACAGTAATAGGAAAAGACACAGTAGAACGGATGATGAAGTACCTTCATTTGTACTCTCACTTGGACTAATGAAAATAAACAATTTAAATGGGAAAATTTACGTTTTTAATTTCATTACATAATCATTCTGCACACTGATAGTTGTCCAATAATTCTACACACATAAATAATCTTCCAGGAAAGACAAAACCTCAAGTTCACTTTCCTAAATATTTTCTAAAGCATTCAGGTTTCAGGCTTATGATCCTTTTGAATTGACTAAAAGCACTATGGACTAGCTATTCAATAATAACAAGAATCAACAAAAATACAAATAGCCTAATGATTGTGCACACAATGTAGTTGATGCAAAGGTAAGCATAATGAAAATTGTTGTTGCACCTGTGTCATAGAGTGAAGATACATTTGTCATAGAGAGAAGATACATTGGACAATGGTAGAAGAGAATCAAAGTGGGTGTTAATGCCTAGGTCTGAGAGGTTTCTGCGGTGAATGCCTGACTATGGCAGTAGTTAAAGAGACAAGGATGAGGATGTAGGTAGGTGATGGTGAGTGTGGTGATGTGACCCATGGCCGGGTGCATCACATGGGTTATCAGAACAGGATCCTGTTCAGATCAGCCTGTTTTACTGTGTGTGTGCTGTGTGAGACGTGTTCGGTACACAGTGGGTAAGCATTTGAGTGTGAGTGCTGTAAGATCTGAGATGTTGATGAAACTAATGAGTGGCCGAAAGAGCAAGGAGTGGTAATTGACCAGCCCTGGTGTTGGTGTTACAGGTGGGTGTGGGAGACACGTTAAGAAGCTGCAAGGTGTCTGTGAGGGAGAGAGGACGATGGTAATAAGAGCAGTCCGGAGCTCTGACTTGTAAGGACGTGTTGGAGGTGATCCATCCTGGTGGGGATGTAAAGGAAGCCTGCCAGCTCCATGCCGGTGGCACCTGATGTGTGCATGCCAGCTGGTGGCTAGGACCGAGTACGGCTCAAGGTCCAAACGGTCATAACCGCCTTTAGGATTGGCTGTGCTAGTCGTGATATGGTCCCGTTGACTATGTGATGGATGTGTGATGGGTTGAGCTCCCTGTAATACGTAGAGATTCTCAGTATATGATGTGTTGATGGCTTATGTAAAAGTGCCATGAATGATGTGTTGATGGGTTATGTAAAAGTGCCATGAAGGATGTGTGATGTAAAGTGGGACTGACTAGTATGTCGAGCAGGGTCCCGGTGATAAACGTTATTGGGAATGTAGGTAGAGACTCCTGTAGTAGGGAGTCCTACAACAGGATGGGGAAAGATCCCTGTCAGGGAGCTAGGCGATGGTAACCACCATTAGAACCAGACTGAGGTCTGCAAGGGTCGGTGGGGACGTCTCGAGGTTCTGTTGATATAATATGGTAAGTACTGCTATGTATAATGTAAAGCTATTGAATATGGAGGTCTAAAGTGTACATTGTATATAACCAGTAAGGTGGCTGTAAATAATATGGTGTAATGTTATGTTATGTGAGATGAAATCATTGTAATCTGTTATGTTAGTGCCATCTACCCGGTTTATGATTATGTGCGTTACAAAATAAACGGTTGGTTATTTGTTACATTTAAACAAGTGTTGGTGCTAATTCTGTGCAAGCAAGTTCCCCAAGGGCCCTACCTCACATGAGATAGTGAAAAAGCTGAGGTTATAAGGTTAAGCTAGGGTCACATTTGCGTTGTGAGTCCCTAGCACGACGCAAGCGTTAAATACTTAGAATTTTTTGCCGCAGCGCATAGCGTTAATGCTATGCGCTGCCAGGCAATGGAGCCTCATAGTAACCCGGTATTTACTTTAGCAGCCAGCCACACTCAAAGCCCTAGGAAGTACGCTTTAGCTGAGCGCACAGGAAACGCTGTCTGCAGTTTTTTCCTGTGTGCTGTCCAAAAGCGCGCATCCTGGGGCTTTGTGTGTGTGTGGCCGACTGTTAAAGTAAACAGTGGGTTTCTATTTCGTTGTCTATTTCGTTGTCTGGCAGCCCATAGCGTAAAAGTTATGCGCTGCGGGCAAATTTTCTAAGTTTTTAACAGTTCCGTCATGCTAGGGTCACAACGGAAATGTGACCCTAGCCTAAGATAGATAACAGCGGAGGGTTAGGATGAGGTCTAGAGTATGGCAATCTTTACTGACAGTGATGGACATCCCTTGTGATGAAAGGATGAAGTCAGGTACAAGAATTTGGAGGCTGCTGACCAGTGAGTATCAATGGGGATGATAAAATTATAAGGTTGAAGGCAATCAGCTCACCCCAAGGCCAGGTATCCATCCACAGACAGTTGTTTTGGGGTGTTGCCCCTCATCAGTGTGGAGTAGGATTCTGGCTAGGTGGAAGCAAGACCTAGTAGACCAACATCACAAAGCATTCACTGATCTCAGGGAGACCAGTCCAAGAAAACAATGTTGAGCGCTTTAGCCAGTTGTCCGCAGTGTTTTCTTGGACTGGTCTCCCTGAGATCAGTGAATGCTTTGTGATGTTGGTCTACTAGGCCTTGCTTCCACCTAGCCAGAATCCTACTCCACACTGATGAGGGGCAAAACCCGAAACAGCTGTCTGTGGAAGGATACCTGGCCTTGGTATTCCCTTCTCATATCTCTATGCTTGTAAAAGAGCTGGATATTGACTAAAAGGGCCACTTAACATGGTGGTTATGGTGTTCTCCGCAGGGAGCCACCCCTTGGCTGGGTCCTTCCCTGGAGGGATATCTGGCTAGTCCTGTGTTTGAGACTCCTAACCGGGGCTCCACAGACTCTATTTGCATATTTATAATTCCCAGGGGGGCAATGCGCCTAGGAATTCACTGTGTTGAGTGATTTAACCAGCTGCCTGCAGTGTTTACTTGGACTGGTCTCCCTGAGATCAGTGAATGCTTTGTGATGTTGGTCTACTAGGCCTTGCTTCCACCTAGCCAGAATCCTACTCCACACTGATGAGGGGCAACACCCCGAAACAGCTGTCTGCGGATGGATACCTGGCCTTAGTATTCCCTTGTCATATCTCTATGGCTTCATTCACATGTCCATGCCTCCGGCACGTAAGCAGTCCGTACCGACACATGTTCCCCTGTGGACCGATGCAGACGTCCGTGATTCCGCATGGACTATGTCTCCGTGTGCTCCACATGGCGACAAGTCCATTTTTATGCGGAGGCACGGACCGCATTTACGTCCAAACGTCCTGTACACGGATGTTCACAGTGTGACATCCGTGTGCACGGACCATGGACAAAAATGTAAAACCTGAAAATAAAGAATTTTATACTCATCTCGCTCCAGCGCCACTGCTCCTCTCACCTCTGGTGCTGCTCATTAGGGCTCATGAATAGTCACTGCACTGAGCCCAAGAATGGACAGGAAGTGAGAGGAACTGTCAGCGCTGGAGGGAGGTAAGTATGCGGTGACAGGCTGTCCGTGTGCTATCCGTGAATCCACCCATCGTGTCACACGGCCATGACACATGGGTCTATGCCCCACCACCAAACGGCCTTGTTCCACATGTCTGTGGTGACACGGATGTGTGAAACTGGCCTAAGCTTGTAAAAGAGCTTTATATTGACTAAAAGGGCCACTTAACATGGTGGTTATGGTGTTCTCCGCAAGGAGCCACCCCTTGACTGGGTCCTTCCCTGGAGGGATATCTGGCTAGTCCTGTGTTTGAGACTCCTAACCGAGGCTCCACAGACTCTATTTGCATATTAAGAATTCATAGGCCGGCTGAATGGAATGATAGAATCCACAGGCAGGCTGAATGGAATGATAGAATCCACAGGCAGGCTGAATGGAATGATAAAATCCAAAGGCAGGCTGAATGAAATGATAGAATCCATAGGCAGGCTAAATGGAATGATAGAATTCACAGGCAGGCTGAATGGATTGATAGAATCCACAGGCAGGCTGAATGGAATGATGGAATCCATAGGGAGGCTGAATGGAATGATAGAATCCATAGGTAGGCTGAATGGAATGATAGAATCCACCGGCAGGCTGAATGGAATGATAGAATCCATGGCAGGCTGAATGGAATGATAGAATTCACAGATAGGCTGAATCAGTGACGTAACTACCGGCATAGCAGACGTAGCGGTCGCTTTGGGGCCCGGCGCTTGTGGCGGGCCCGGACCCAGCGCCGCTACGCTGCTATCCAGTCAGCTGCGCTGGCCCTGCGATTACTTATCCCTGCCGGCTGCCGCTGTCGCCGCTCTGCACTGCGCTCCGGCTTCATCTGGCTTCTTCCTGGTGACCGGCGGGCGCAGGCAATAACGTCATTGCCTGTGCGCCGGAGGAGGTAGCAGGAAGAAGACGGATGAAGCCGGAGCGCGGTGCAGAGCGGCGGCAGCTGGCAGGGACAAGTAAGTATAATGATGCATGGATCTGTATTCCTTTACAGGTGTGCGGGGGGGGGGGCCCTGTATACCACCACCACTGGGGCCCTGTATACCATTACCACTGGGGCCCTGTATACCACCACCACTGGGGCCCTGTATACCACCACCACTGGGGCCCTGTATACCACCACCACTGGGGCCCTGTATACCACCACCACTGGGGCCCTGTATACCACCACTGGGGCTGCCTGTATACACCACCGGGGCTGCCTGTATACACCACCACTGGGGCCCTGTATACCACCACTGAGGCTGCCTGTATACACCACCACTGGGGCCCTGTATACCACCACCACTGGGGCCCTGTATACCACTACTGGGGCTGCCTGTATACACCATCACTGGGGCCCTGTATACCACCACTGGGGCTGCCTGTATACACCACCACTGGGGCTGCCTGTACATACCACCACTGGGGCTGCTGTATATACTGCTGGGGCATGTGTATACCACTGGGGAGGCTTCTGTAATACTGCTGGGGCCTGTGTATACCACTGGGGAGGCTGCTGTAATACTGCTGGGGCCTGTATATACCACTGGGGAGGCTGCTGTATACCACTGGGGCTGCTGTATATACTGCTGGGGCCTGTATATACCACTGGGGAGGCTGCTGTAATACTGCTGGGGCCTGTATATACCACTGGGGAGGCTGCTGTATATACTGCTGGGGCCTGTATATACCACTTGGGAGGCTGCTGTATACCACTGGGGCTGCTGTATATACTGCTGGGGCCTGTAAGGGGGTGTGTCTTGAAGGGGGCATGTCATTGGGGCGTGTCTTTGAGGGGGCACCGTTCAAACGTTTGCTATGGGGCCCTGCCAGTTCTAGTTACGCCCCTGGGCTGAATGGAATGGTAGAATCCACAGGCAGGCTGAATGGAATGATGGAATCCATAGGGAGGCTGAATGGAATGATAGAATCCATAGGCAGGCTGAATGGAATGATAGAATCCATAGGCAGGCTGAATGGGATGATAGAATCCACAGGCAGTTGGAATGGAATGATAGAATCCACAGGCAGGCTGAATTGAATGATAGAATCCACAGGCAGGCTAAATGGGATTAATCTGCCTGATTTTTTGGAGATTATTGTTATTATTATTATTTATTTATAAAGCTCCATTAGATTCCATGGCGCTTTACATGTGGAAAGGGCAGACAAGGATAAGTACAATAAATGTGCACAATCAGGTCATACAGGTACACGAGGGGAGGAGATTCACTATTTTCTAGTTTAAATGTCTACCAATTAATGATATAGGACAAATTAGCGCAGGAGATCAACAGATTGTGACTAAGTGTCAATCAATTAAATATCTTAATTGATATTTCACCTGGTGTTAAATAATTTAAAAAAGGAAATATTTGTCCCTTATTTGAGAAGGTTAAAGAAAAAATACAATGTTGGAACGAATTACACTATGGAAGGAAGACTTAGGCTGTGGTCACAGTACCATTTTTCACATGCATTTTTGGAGACCTGCGTTTTCAAAAACGCATGTAAAAAACGCACCCATAGGCCCCCATGTTAAAAAACGCATGCCTAAATAGCCAAAAAGCATGTGTGACTGTCCCATGCGTTTTTGGAGCATATCCAAAAACGCATGCGTTTTTTAATAAGGGGCCTTATGGAAAACGCATGCAAAAACGCATGTACAATTAGTGCCATTCAAAAACGCATGCGTTTCCCATAGGAGCCCATGTTAAAAAAACGCATGCGTTTCCGGAAACGCATGCGTTTTTTTAACATGGGCTCCTATGGGAAACGCATGTGTTTTTGAATGGCACTAAAAGGTACTAACTGTACATGCGTTTTTGCATGCGTTTCCCATAGGAACCCATGTTATAAAAACGCATGCGTTTTTCAAAACGCACAAAAAAATACTACAAGCACTATTTTTAGGTGCAGATTCAAAAACGCAGCCAAAAACGCAGGGAGCCATCACACACCTTACAAAACTCATGCTGACATGAAAAAAAGCATGAGTTTTGTTAAATCACTAAAAAAAACGCATGGCAACTGTGACCACAGCCTTACTTTGATTGACATAAGTCTATTACTATTTATCTCTTTGCACACAGTGTTTAACTTCCCAGTCTGGTTAGCAAAGAAACAAGACTGGGGAGTAAAGAAGCTTTTAGGGGTTGTTCAAAGACTTGGCATGGAAGGAGAGGCACATTAAAATGAAACTGGAAGTTTTTTAGCCTCATTTTGCTAAATCATAAGAGACCATCAAAAAATTGTGTTTACTGATCATAATGTAATGGAAGCAGAGCAGGACTGGGGCCTGACTGTACAGACACCTGCCCATAAAATGCCTAGCTCAAGAAGGGGGGATACACACCTCTGTTTGTGCAAAGTAAAAGAAAATACAAAAACATTAAGGGTGGAAACACATTATCCTACTTACATGCGAGTCTCTCGGACGAGACTCGGATCAGTGACACTGAACAGCCTCTCCCTCTCTGGACGGGAGTGCCAGCTGCTTGTGTGTTTGTGCAGCATCACACTTCCGTCCAGAGAGGGAGAGGCCGTTCAGGGTCACTGATCTGAGTCTCGTCCAAGAGACTTGCATTTAAGTAGGATAGTGTGTTTCCAGCCTAAAGAAATCAGCTGGAGCACAAGTTGGTATACATGCAAAGTGTTGGAGCATGTTCACACCATGGCTGATTAACAGAGAAGATTTAAGATAGATACAAAATGCGCATATACCTTGCAGTAAGTGAATAGTAATAGCACTGTACATTAAATAGCATTATGGTGCTTGGTAAACAAAAGTAAAGACTACAGGATAGGATTCCAATTGGGACGGTCCTATCCTGTGAAGTTCAAACCTCAACTCGTGGTAACCGACCTCAAGGTATATGGATGCAGATCACGATCGGGACCCGACTCGCTCATGGCGGTATTATTTCACCTTAACTAGCAATACTATGGGTGATATTTGTCCTTCACTAAATCTTAATTTCATCCAACATCAGGTGGTTAATTATAGAGACCTTAATCTGAGAAAGTAGGGGTCACATGGGTTTGTGTGCCTTTGAATGTTTCAAATGCTATGGCTGAATTTCAGTTCCAGGCCGTCCCTGATAGTCCCCATTTAAAGTTTATTATATTGTTAGTGGGCTACATTTAAAAAAGTGGCATTTTTTTATATTATTGTATGTATTTTGAATGTAAACATTTTGTGTATGGTAATGTGATGAGAAATAAATTGCCTATACAATACCTTCGTCATGGCTAAAGCCCCCATGTTTAGCGATTAATGCAACTGAAATATAAAAGTAGACACAAAAATATATGAGTACTAGTGATGTAGGTAAATAGTATTCTTCGTATGCATACATTGTTATCCTGGGAGCAGATGTCCTTTGGTCTAGCCGTGAGTACAAATGAGCAGCATGAGAAGAGTTTATTATAACGATAAGTCCATAAACCAGGACAGCATTTGAAGCTGCATTTTGTGCTTAGTTTATAAAGTAACATTTTTTCTCTTTTTTAATAGAAACTTATGGCTATCTTGTATCCCTTTGAATTTATTTGCCATATTCACAGATGGACTTTCAGTGGTTACCGTGGGCAGTGTCATTTTGCTAGTCTTCTTTAGCAAACAAACACAATAAACTGATAATTGCAGCAATATGCCAGTGTATTTCCTTTCCATGAAAGACATTTTCATTTTTAATCTCTTTTACAGCAGCATTTAGCACTTTAGTTCTTACTATGCTTGGGACTGAACCAACATTGGGAAAAGTATTTTTGGAAGTTACTAAAATGCAAAAAAATCTTTGTTTTCAGGAAATGTACGGTAAGTTTATATCTAATTGATAGAATATGGGAAAACATGGCTCCACTTGTAACAGCTGCTAAACAAAGCCTATTATTTTCATGAGCGCTTATCATCACCTCCTGTGCACTATTTTTGTCATGATTCCAAACTTCTAATAATGTTCAGATGCAGCATATGCCATTTTATTGTTAAGTGGAGACATCCAGAAACATGTTTTGCTTGTTCACTGATATTTTTGTTGTGTTCAATAATTAGACTTCTACTGAGTGAAGAAAACATTGCTAGGTAAATAGAAACAACATTATGAAATATATTATTATGTTTGACTAGCTGGGTGCCCGATGCAGATGCATCGGGATTCTAGCAGAGCGAGTCTCTGACTCGCAATGGCCGCTTCGCGGCCAATGCTTCGCGCTGCTAAGGCGACTCGCCATGCCCGCTGCGCGGCCAATGCTTCGCGCTGCTAAGGCGACTCGCCATGCCCGCTGCGCGGCCAATGCTTCGGTCGTATCCACATGACGACATTGACTCGCAGCGCGAGCGGACTCAAAAGGGGCAAAAAACCCATTCGTGATTATATAATAGATTACATATAAGATCAGCTGTTTTGCACTATACATATACATACTAACTGTACATAGCTAGAAAAAAGACGTAGGTCCATCAAGTTCCACCTTATACATTCTTTTTCACTAACTTATCTATAACTCACAATTCCATTTTTGCTAACGAAATCTGCCATGACTACCTCTTGTGGGAGGGCACTCTATAGTTTGACTGCTCTAACAGTCAACAATTCAATGTAGCTGCTGGAATCTACTTTCTTCCAGTGAGTGCCCCCTGGTCCTTAGTATTGTCTTTGGAAGGAATAAGTCATGTGCCAGTCCTTTGTATTGACCACCAGGGGCGCATAAACCATGAGGCGACTTGAGTTGGTAACCTCAGGTGGCGCCATCTGCTGCTGAATAGGGGCACAGTACTGCAGCAGGCCCCCTGCAGTTAGCAACTGCTTTGGGGCCTGCTGCCTGCCATATGTGCAACAGACCTGGCCACTGTCTGACTTTAAATCTCCCGCCCTCTGCAGCTCAGCATGGCGGGAAGCAATGATGTCATCACTGAGCATCTGTGCAGAGCATGGGGCACACTCTGAGGGCAATGGAGCTGTGAGGATTGAGGAGAGAGGTGAGTATCCTTTTATTTTTTTAATCAGTGACAATGTGCATTGTAATATAGGATTGTGAGGGTGCTAAATATATTATGTGGGGAACCTGTATATAGTATATGGGAGGTGCTGTATATAGTATATGTGGATGCTGTGTATAGTGTATGGGGGTGCTTTTTTATAGTATATGGGGGTGCTGTATATATGATATGGGGTACTGTATATAGTGTATAAGGGTGCTGTATATAGTGTATGAGGGAGCTGTGTGTAGTGTATGGGATGCTGTATATTAGGGATGCTGTGTATGGCATATGGAGAGTGCTGTATATAGGATATGGGGTGCTGTATATAGTATATGGCGGTGCTGCATAAAGCATATGGGGGTCTTATATATAGAATGTGCTGTATATAGTATATGGGGATGCTGCATATAGTATAAGGGGATGCTATACAGTATATTGTATGTGGGAGTGCTGTATATAGTATGTAGGGGTGTTGTATATTGCATATTGGGTGCTGTATATAGTACATGGGGTGCTGTATATACTTTATAGGGTTGTTGTATATGGTATATGGGGGTGCTGTATATTTATGTGGGGGTGCTGTATGTGGGGGTACTGTATATGGTATATGTGGGTGCTGTATATTGTATATGGGGGTGATGTATATTGTATGTGGGGGTGCTAAACATAGTATATGGGGGAGCTGTATATAGTATATGGGGTGCTGTATATTGTATATGCGGGTGCTGTATATAGTTTATGGGGGTGCTGTATGTTGTATATGGGGGTGCTGTATATATTATATGAGGCTGCTGCATATAGTACAAGGAGGGTGCTGTATACAGTATGTGGAGGTGTTGTATATTGTATGTGGGGGTGCTATATATTGTATATGGGGGTGCTTTATATAGTATATGGGGTACGCTGTATATTGTTTGTTGGGGTGCTGTATATAGTATATAGGAATGCTGTTTATTGTATATGGGGGTGCTGTGTATAGTATGTGGGGGTGCTGTATGTAATATATGGAGGTTCTGTATATAGTATATGAGGGGTGTTGACTATTGTATATGGGGGTGCTGAGTATTGCATATGGGGGTGTTGTATAGTATATGGGGTGCTGTATAGTTTATAGAGGGCTATGAGGTGCAATATACTATATGGAGGATTATTGAGTACATTGCAATATATGGAGGACTATGTAGGTACATTATACTATACGGAGGGCTATGGGGGTGCATTATAATATATGGATAACATTGGTGGTGCATTATACTAGGGGCTTCTATAGGAGGAACACTACTTTGTAAGAGCTGCAAAGTTGTGAGATGTGTTCTTATGTGACAAGACAAATACCGTATATACTCGTGTATAAGCCGACCCGTGTATAAGCCGACCCCCCTACTTTTGCCCCCAAAACTTGGGAAAACCTATTGACTCGTGTATAAGCCGAGGGTGGACCCCAGCACACGTATACAGTCCCCCCAGTGGTATACAGCAGCCTCCCCAGTGGTAGTATACAGCAGCCCCAGTGGTAGTATACAGCAGCCTCCCCAGTGGTAGTATACAGCAGTCTCCCCCTGTGGTAGTATACAGCAGTCTCCCCCTGTGGTAGTATACAGCAGTCTCCCCCTGTGGTAGTATACAGCAGTCTCCCCCTGTGGCAGTATACAGCAGCCCCAGTGGTAGTATACAGCAGCCTCCCCAGTGGTAGTATACAGCAGTCTCCCCCTGTGGCAGTATACAGCAGTCTCCCCCTGTGGCAGTATACAGCAGGCTCCCCCTGTGGCAGTATACAGCAGGCTCCCCCTGTGGCAGTATACAGCAGGCTCCCCCTGTGGCAGTATACAGCAGGCTCCCCCTGTGGCAGTATACAGCAGGCTCCCCCTGTGGCAGTATACAGCAGGCTCCCCCTGTGGCAGTATACAGCAGGCTCCCCCTGTGGCAGTATACAGCAGGCTCCCCCTGTGGCAGTATACAGCAGGCTCCCCCTGTGGCAGTATACAGCAGGCTCCCCCTGTGGCAGTATACAGCAGGCTCCCCCTGTGGCAGTATACAGCAGTGCCCCCCCCCTGTGCTATATACAGCCCCCCCCATCCCCGTTGCTGCCGCACACCTGTAAAATGAAGATATTTCATACTTATCCTCCTGCTGCCGCCGCGCGCATCCCCCGCTCTCCTTCTTGCTTGCACCCGGCGTCCATCCATATGACCGCGCACAAGTAATGACGTCATTACTTGTGCGCGGTCACGTGGATGGACGCCGGGTGCAACCAAGAAGGAGAGCGGGGGATGCGCGCGGCGACAGCAGGAGGATAAGTATGAAAGATCTTCATTTTACAGGTGTGCGGCAGCAACGGGGATGGGGGGGGGCTGTATATAGCACAGGGGTGGGGGGGGCACTGCTGTATACTGCCACAGGGGGGGGCGGAGGAGCGCTGACAGTGCAATGTAATATGCACGGCTCCCCCTGTCGCTGATGGACAGGGGGATGCAGTGCATATTGCATTGCACTAATGAGCGGGGGCACGTGACTGCCCGCTCAGTGTACAGCCTCCCCCACCTCCTTCAGCCCCCGGACACCGGCCCCACACACTGACAGCCGTCACTGACTCGTGTATAAGCCGAGGGGGGCACTTTTCAGCACAATTTCTGTGCTGAAAAACTCGGCTTATACACGAGTATATACGGTATTCTATTTTTGGGGGGTTCAATTAGTATTTCTGATCTGGGGCTCCATGATTTCTATGTACGCCCCTGGTGCTGAATGCATTGTCCCTTTCACAAGCGCCTCTGCTGCAAGACTGATTGGCCATGATTTATACACAACATCCAATGCCGCCCATTGGAACATACAGGCATACCAGCCACGTTTCTCCTGAACGGCGCTTGATGGGTGCCACTCATCCCCTTCCTGCCCCCACATACCTTCCTCAACCCAATTGGAAGGTACCTACTATTACCTCAGGACACTCCTGTATGCAGTGCTTGTAATTGGCTGAGTGCTTCAGAAGAAGGACTCATGGTATGTTGGTGAAGATGCACCATTTTAACAGCTTAGTGCAGTGGCTGCCTGTTGATGCTCAGACTGCAGGTCGTTGCATGTGGTGTGTGGACGGCCCTGCATAGGGGACATATCTGACTAGTTAGTGGCAAGCAGCAACCACATTGGAGATGCCCAGAGCTTTGTAGGCATGTGCCAGAGATAATAGGTTGGCAATCAGTGACTCCTCCTGTGTGTATGCTATAAGGATGCAGGACTGTGTCTGCCTACAGAACTACAGCTCTGCCAGCCATCATTGTGTGTCTGTATGCTGGTGCCAAGCCTGCCATTGTGATTAATGATCATTGTTCTGGATTCTTCAGTGTGGTTCTTCTATGTGCATGTGATTGTGCTGACATCCTTCTGTTTGGGTGTGCGCCGTTTAGCAATTCGCCTCAGGCAGCAGAGAGGCTAGGTTCACCACCATTAACCACACATGTATTTATACATATACAGTCATGGCCAAACGTATTGACACCCTGCAATTCTGTCAGATAATACTCAGTTTCATCCTGAAAATGATTGCAATCACAAATTCTTTTTTTATTATTATCTTCATTTAATTTGTCTTCAATGAAAAAACACAAAAGAGAATGAAGCAAAAAGCAAAACATTGATCATTTCACACAAAACTCCAAAAATGGGCCAGACATAAGTATTGGCATCCTCAGCCTAATACTTGGTTGCACAACCTTTAGCCAAAATAACTGCGATTAACCGCTTCCGGTAACCAT
The DNA here is from genome assembly GCA_033576535.1 of Allobates femoralis. Taxonomy (NCBI): domain Eukaryota; kingdom Metazoa; phylum Chordata; class Amphibia; order Anura; family Aromobatidae; genus Allobates; species Allobates femoralis. The sequence goes on along the minus strand of JARQOC010000001.1, from coordinate 256,055,497 downwards.
CAATGAGTTTCCTACAATGCTCTGCTGGAATTGTAGACCATTCTTCTTTGGCAAACTGCTCCAGGTCCCTGATATTTGAAGGGTGCCTTCTCCAAACTGCCATTTTTAGATCTCTCCACAGGTGTTCTAAGGGATTCAGGTCTGGACTCATTGCTGGCCACCTTAGAAGTCTCCAGTGCTTTCTCTCAAAGCATTTTCTAGTGCGTTTTGAAGTGTGTTTTGGGTCATTGTCCTGCTGGAATACCCATGAGCTCTGAGAGAGACCCAGCTTTTCTCACACTGAGCCCTACTGTTATGGATGCCCCCCACACCTTTCAGGTGAGGCTGTCATCTTAATTGTCTGCTGCCAAATTGGATGCTTTGTCTGGGTGTGTGCACGTCACTGAAAAGAGCCACTCTGACACACAAGTCAATGTAGAGCTTAATGACAAAGACCTTTTATTAAGGCAGGAAAAGCAGTTTTATACTCATCATTAAAGGGGCATTTCTTAAGGGTGGTTCTAGGTAATTGCATCATTTTATTCTGAATATACATTTTATTCTGAAAAACATTCAATTATATTCTATGTGTTTAAACTAGCCTTGAAGTCGCACAGTACATTCAGAACAATTTGATAAGAGCTTCAGTGTCAAAAACATTATATGAAATCATCTGAGCCACAGGAAACCCAAAGGTGGGAGGGAAGAAGGAGAGAGAGCTTAGCTAGGGGTAAGTGCAAGGCCAAGGCTTTTTCTTCCAAAATGTTTTAGGCTATCTCAGGTAAGTTTTGGAAAACTCTAGCCTGGCTTTTTTATGTCTCGGGGTAAGAAGTGGGGTCTTCCTAGGTCTCCTACCATACAGTCCCTTTTCATTCAGACGCCGACGGATAGTACGGGTTGACACTGTTGTACCCTCGGACTGCAGGGCAGCTTGAACTTGTTTGGATGTTAGTCGAGGTTCTTTATCCACCATCTGCACAATCTTGTGTTGAAATCTCTCGTCAATTTTTCTTTTCTGTCCACATCTAGAGAGGTTAGTCACAGTGCCATGGGCTTTAAACTTCTTGATGACACTGCACACGGTAGACACAGGAACATTCAGGTCTTTGGAGATGGACTTGTAGCCTTGAGATTGCTCATGCTTCCTCACAATTTGGTTTCTCAAGTCCTCAGACAGTTCTTTGGTCTTCTTTCTTTTCTTCATGCTCAATATGGTACACACAAGGACACAGGACAGAGGTTGAGTCAACTTTAATCCATGTCAACTGGCTGCAAGTGTGATTTAGTTATTGCCAACACATGTTAGGTGCCACAGGTAAGTTACAGGTGCTGTTAATTACAGAAATTAGAGAAGCATCACATGATTTTTCTAACAATACTTTTGTCCACCCCCTTTTTTTGTTGGGTGTGGAATTATATCCAATTTGGCTTTAGGACAATTATTTTTGTGTTTTTTTCATTGAAGACAAATTAAATGAAGACAATAATACCAAAGAATTTGTGATTGCAATCATTTTCAGGAAGAAACGGAGTATTATCTGACAGAATTGCAGGGGTGTCGATACTTTTGGCCACAAATGTACAATGTGAAGTACATATGGCCGGTAACATACAAGTCAAACTTAGTTCTGGTGAGTGATACACCAGATAATCTAAACCAGGGGTCTCAAACTCAGCTGGGTTGGTGGGCCACACATAGAAAAATATTTATAGCGGGGGGCCGCATCCCTTGTAGGACTAAGTGATATTTTTAGCAATACCAAAATTTTTTGCTCAATGTGGTAAAGTAAAAATCCTGATCCTCTTCTTGTAGTAATGTTCCCCATCCTGATCCCTTTTTCTAGTGATGACCCCCCCATCCTGATCCCTTTTTCTAGTAATGTCCCCTATCCTGATCCCCTTTACTAGTGATGTCCCCCATCCTGATCCCCTTTTCTAGTGATGTCCCCCATCCTGATCCCCTTTTCTAGTGATGTCCCCATCCTGATCCCCTTTTCTAGTGATGTCCCCATCTTGATCCCCTTTTCTAGTGATGTCCCCCATCCTGATCCCCTTTTCTAGTGATGTCCCCCATCCTGATCCCCTTTTCTAGTGTTGTCCCTATCTTGATCCCCTTTTCTAGTGATGTCTCCCATCCTGATCCCCTTTTGTAGTGATGTCCCTCATCCATCCTGTTCCCATTTTGTAGTGATGTCCCCCATCCTGATCCCCTTTTGTAGTAATGTCCAGTTCCTGATCTCCTTTTCTAGTGATGTCCTGCATCCCGATCCCCTTTAGTAGTGATGTCTCTCATCCCGTTTCCCTTTTGTAGTGATGTCCCCAACCTGATCCCTTTTCTAGTGATATCCCCCATCCTGATCCCCTTTTCTAGTAATGTCCCCCATCTAGATCCCCTTTAGTAGTGATGTTCCCCATCCTGATCCCCTTTAGTAGTGATGCCCCCCATCCCAATCACCTTCAGTAATGATGTCCCCCATCCTGGACCCCTTTTGTAGTGAGGTCCTGCATCCTGGTCCCTTTTTGTACTGATGTCTCCCATCCTGATCCCCTTTTGTAGGTATGTCCCCCATCCTGATCTACTTTTATAGTGATGCCCCCATTCTGTTTACCTTCTTATTACACACTCACACACACCCTCACACGCAAACACACACACACATACTCTCACACACACTCACACTCACACACACACACACACACACATCCTCAAACACACACTCACACACACACACTCTCATACACACACTGAAACTCACACACACTTTCTTATACACACATCCTCACTCACATACACCCTTACACACTCACCCTCACACACACACCCTCTCACACACACTCACACTTTTCTCACTTTAATGATGCATCGCTCCAGTTCAGGGGGCTTCCGCGGTCCCCGCTGTGCTGACTTCCGGCCTCTGTTATGCTATGACTTCCTCCAGCCACTGCTCAGACAAGCTCTGTTGCTCAGCAAGATCAATGCAATCTGCCAGCCAGAGACCCGCATGTGACATTATATTCCGCCATCAGCTGAGGGCCTCTTATTGGCTGGCAGCTTGCATTTATTTTGCTGAGTGGCAGAGCTTGTTAGTGCCGCGGATGGAAGTCATCACACAGCGGGGACTGCTGCGGCCCCTGCACTGGGGAAATGCATCATTAAGTTGTCCAAGGTGCCGCGGGCCGCATAGTGAAGCCCCAGGGGCCGCATGTGGCCCTCGGGCCGCGTGTTTGAGACTTTAGATTCTAAACAGTATATTGTGATAAGTAGGACACAATGTTACAAGGAACCTGTACAAGTCCCATCAACATAAAAAGTGGTTACCTTTGACCATATAGCACGTGATTATAGTCGGTACGGTCCAAAAATGAGAACCTTGTTATAAAGTGCAAATGCAAGTATTGGATAAATACAGAACACCCTGGGAACTATACTTATTTATAGTATGGTATCAGATATATGTATGACCAATAAAGTGCAAACCAGTAACTGGTACTGGTTGGTAATAGGGAGTCTAAATAGTATATTGTGCCAGTTTAAGGGGAATAAAGTATCCTCATACAAGGGTCTATAGGGCAAGGAGAAATAGCCCGGTGTATCTGTATTAGGGTGCTTTCACACTTGGGTTTTTCGTAAAATGCAGCAGTTGCAGTAAAAATGCATCTGCCGCATTTACCACATAACGGCTGCACTTGCAGCACACTTGCAGCAAGCCCCATGCATTGTGCATGGGGCTTGCCGTAAGTGTGTGGCAGGTGCGGCAAGTGCAGTTTCAGTAGTTGCGGCCGCGAAAAAAAACGCCGCTGACCGCGTTTATTTTCGCAACCGCAATTGTTGCACCTGCCGGAACCGCACTTGCTGCACCTGCCGCACACTTACCGCAAGCCGCATAGACAATGCATGGAGCTTGCCGCAAGTGTGGCCGTTATGCGGTAAATGTGGCAGATGCGGTTTTTTTACCACAACTTCCACATTTTACGAAAGTCCGAGGTGTGAAAGCACCCTTACCTGTACAATCTAGTTAGTCATATCTGTTTATCACAATGGTTGTATCAAACCTAAATGTCCCGGAGGGTGATCCCACAGATCATCATTGTTATAAATATGGATGACAACCAAAAAGCTTCTTCCCCTAGAAACTAACCACAAACCACTGGGGCATTGGTAGTGATTGAAGAAAGGTTACTGATAAGCCGCATTAGATAATAGGGTTAAATTAGCATCCATGTGAAAATAATGCCAGCAGCAGTAAACCCAATTATGGAGGGAGCAGGGGTAAAAGTAATACTGAGATCTTATTTTGAGTCAGGAACCATGGGGAACGCTACCCCCTGAATATTACTGCCTTCATGTGCAGCTTCGTCAGAGGATGCCTGCCATTGTTTCATGATCAAAATAACTTGGCACAAAAAATTGGATTCAAGATTTTTTAATAAGTAAGCAACTTGTGTAGACAGAATCAGAAAGCAAAACGTTTTGGCCTATTGGCCTTCATCAGTTGCTATACAAAAGAACAAAGGTGAAAAGAAAATATGATACATGATAAACCCTCATGTTACATAAAAGTAAAATACAGAATAAAATGAGATTCAATATTAATTCATACCATTAATTCTTGTGACCATGCTACTTCATTTATGTTGATGTTTGAATTCACATAGGCTGTATGAAAGAGACAAAAAACCTTGCTCAGACAAGAGGTTTCAACAAGACAAGAAGTAGAAACAAGCTATACAAATATACAGTGATAAGAGAGGGCTGGCACAAAAACCTTATGGCAACAGTAACCTATATCATTGAATTATACTATAACACTCACCAGAGTAATGACGCTGAAAGGTTAGAACACCGCAGTGTAGGAGATGACAGCGTGCTAAACGCTGCATCCCGCGTCTATTTATCCCCCTAACCCGGAAATTAGAAGCCAGTCATGTGACGTTGCGTCATCGTGATGTGCACGCATGCGCAGGAGCAGTGTTATGGGTAACTACAGTTACCGGGTCACGTGATACCGCGTCATCCAGACGCGTTAATGAAATGGACGTTACTAGGAGACGGGGTAACATGGTGATCACATGATCGCCATACCCGGAGAGGGATATGTTATAATGAATTTAGGATTAAGTATTTAATGAAAAGGATTTAACTGGAGAAATCTATAGGAAAAACTCGAATAGAATCACACAGATAAGGCAAAAGAAACGGTGAATAAAGGGGAAAAAAGGCAAAGAAGGAGTAAAAGAGAAAAGAAGGGAAATCATCAAATGAGCAACCAGAAAAAAAAAAAGAAAAAAAGGGACAAATATAATAATAAAGATGGGAGCTGGAATCCACAGTGCAGGGAGGCCCAAGCTTTCTGGGCACCCCCCACTACGAATTGCAGCCTCAGCCACCCCAGAAGATGGTCGCGTTCATTGAACCGCCATCTTCTGGCAATGTATCCAGCTCATCCAGGGCCCTGGTGCCATGGCTCACTGGGTAATAAAGAGGTTAGGGCCAGCTTTGTGTTATCAGCTGGCCCTAAGCCCGAAATTCATGAGGTCACACCAATATTAGACATGACCGCCATGAATTTCTAGTGATTTTTTTACAAAAAAACACAACACAGAGAAAAAAATATTTTATACAAATAAAATAAAAAGACACTTAGAGGCTCCATCTTTATTATAAATCCTCTTCCGTCCGACGTTATCCAATTCAGGGTTTTACTTTAGCTCTGCTACATCTCTGGTAGACAACCTCTACCAGAGATGTAGCAGAGCTGTGCAACCGTGGGAAAGTTCATGTGAGTTCATGTAGGCAAGCATGAACTCACATGAACCCTGTCAGCACTGCGCTACTTCAAATGAACAGCTGACCTGAATCAGCTGTTCATTTGAAACTACAGGCAGGAAAGCAGGCAGTGAGACTTCACTGCCGGCTTTCCCGGTATGTGCTGCACTCCCCGCTCCCTGATGCCCCCAGCCCGCTCACTGATGCCCCCTCCCCACCTGATCCTAAGTTAGGACTGGGTGGGGAGCGAAGCACCAGGCAGCAGGGAGGGGGCATCAGTGAGCAGGGAGCGCAGCACAGACAGGGAAAGCCGGCGGTGAAGTCTTCTCACTGCCAGCTTCCCCGCCCGGCTCCTGCGCTCCCCGTTCACTGATGCTGCACTCCCCGCCTGGTCCTAACTTAGGTTCGGGTGGGGAGGCGGTGGGGGGAGTGGAGCATTGGTATGGGAGGCTGCGGGGAAGCGAGTAGGGGGCTTAATGATTGTTTAAAACCCGGTGGCTTTTTACCGCCGGCTTTTAAACAATCATGTGGCCATTGCAGCTTTTCCTCTGCTGCCAAGCCTCTTTATAGGGTCTGGCAGCAGAGGAGTTACTTGCATTTCCCATTGACTTACATTTTACTCGTTACTTTGCGAGTAATCGCAAGGATGCTCGCAGAGTAACAAGTAGCCGGACTACCGTACTATTCGGCGAGTACCGAATAGTAACGAGTTTACTCGCTCATCCCTAATACTAATTAAATATAAGTAGAGCCAGATAACCATAAAGGGGGTACCACTGATGTATATGGAAGTGCACAGGTATGAGACACAATTTCACGGTCCGAACAGAGAGATGAGCACACTGGTGGAAATGGAAATGCACTAAGATAAGGCACAATTACAAGTTGCAAGCATAAAGTTAGGTAGCCCAGGGCCCTAGAAAGAATGTATTAACAAGTGCTCTCTTTCAAGGCACAATACTGAAGTGTAGACACCAAAATTTACAATATAAGGCCCTAGGCACACTGATAGTTGCAACAGATGTATATTATCAGGTGCCCAAATATCTAAATGAGTGTCTGCACTTAATGTATTAGAAAACACCAAGTAAGTGTAACACCCGTCTAGGTTATAATCACGGAACCTGGTAGATGTTAAATAAAAGGCCCTAGACACGTGTCTACAATTAGTATGACATACAAGAAACAGTGCCAGCTTACGGTATCTTATATTTTATATTTATTGGTTTAGGTACATATTATGAACATATCCACAATGTACTGAAAAGTACCCCTACATCAGAGACACCGGCACAAATATGGCCTTCATGGAAGAGTCATCAGAATAAAACCTCTCCTGCATCCTCTTCATAAAATTCAACATTATAAACATGCTAAAAAAACATATAAACAAGCCTGCTGCATTGTTGAAACAAGTCCTATACACCGAAGCGTTTAAAGTAAAACTCTGTTTTAGTGATTGGACACACTTCTCCATCTGTGAGTGTGTCAGGTGGGATATCTGCTGACTGGTTCTGGGTCACAAGGCCAGTCTTTAAAGGTCCTGAAAGAGTGCAGGTCATGCTGAGCTTAACTGTGAGTCTCAGCCTCCATGAGGTAACTGGGAGAGGTTGAACAGAGATCAGTTTGTGAACAATGCCCAAACCTCCTCAGAGGACACTGTCTGGAAACCATCTCTCTTTGGACTCATGAGTGTATTAATGATCTTAATGTGGACATTTATGTTCATGCTGCACTGTAACCCATTCAAGGCTCATCCCATGATATGTTTGGTCTGGAAAGTGGTTTATGGAGATGTAAATAAACCATATGGACTGTGGGAAATGGAGAGTGTCTTTCCTATCACCACCTCGAGGACCGGTAAAAGTGAGTGAGTAAGGCTAGGGTCACACATTTTAGCTTTTTGGTAAAATTTTTCCCTTTTTTATTCTAAGTCCCAAAAACAGATCCGTTAATGCATGTGCAAGTGCGTTTTTCAAAAAACGCATGCGTTTTTATGCAGCAGCACCAAAAATGCTGCTTGCAGTGTTTTTGGGGTCCTTTAAAAAAAACACATGCTTTTTTTAACATGGGGCCCTATGGGAGACGCGTGCGTTAACGCACGGCACATATAGGCACCATGTGTTAATGCATGCGTTAACACATGCATTTTTGGTGAAAAAATGACTACATCCAAAAAGTTCCCAAAAATGTCCAGGACCTCAGGGGACACTATTGGCACCCTTAGAGAAACGGTTTCCATTTTCTAAGGGCTTAAAAAAATGGATTTGTATGTGTGACCCTAGCCTAAGCCATTATAGTGAATGCTATGTCACAATAACAGCAATTTTAACCAGGATGCCAACACAACTTTTGCCTGCCACTTTCTATTAACCCTCAAATGGCTGTTCATTGCATACATACATCTCATGAGATGCACACCTGGTAGCATCGTCCATGGAGCACATATAAAATGGGGATAAACAATACAGATAATAGCAAGCAGCAATGTGAATAGAGATAAGAAAAACATCGGACTAAGCGCTTGTATTAAATTATGATATTGTGTTTAACACTGTACTTATCTGCAGCCCCTACACTTTTATTCAGCCCTTGCTCTGCTCAGCAACTCTCACTGAAAGTTTTGGGAAATTGCTGCGTTCCACATAAATGAGTACACCCCAACAGATTTACCAGAAAACCTTTAGCTTCCTTTCAGAATCAACATTTTCTATGAGATACCATACTACTAAATGATCCCACATATGTGGGGCATTTACTGCAAACAAGATTTGTTAGTTTGCATACCCAAAAAGTAATTTTTATAGCAAATTCATTAAAATTGCACAAAACAGGCTACCAGGAGACATTTGACTACTAAAGGGCATTACTTAACGAAAACCTCTTCCCATTTCAAGTTGTCAGCTATGGCACCTGAAAGGACAAGAAATGTCCCGAGACCTGAGAAAAAAACCCATTTCTTTAAACAAAAAAAGGTGAAGGTTACTAGAAGGTCAGAAAAGCTTTACTTATCAGTCAGAATTCTGTAGTAAAATGAATACAAAAAAGAGCAAGTATGGTATATATCAAGAAAGCACTCAACCAAAGATAAGTAAAAATATACAAAATCTTTACTGGTACACACAAGCAATTTATAAACACTTAAAAACACACATCTCCCCAAATAGAGCCCACAATCAAGGTGCTCAGTGCAAAATTATAGCAAATAATGCATATAAAGTACAAGCTGCACTATTCCAAATGTAAAGTGCAATATGCAGAATAAGCAAAAATATACAATCAATACATGCATTTTCTCAAAGGTGCACAATGCAGACACAGCAAGTACTGAGGATCCTATGAAATAGTTATACAGTTCCAAAAGGGAATGAAAACCCCCTAATAAACAATGCAATTAGAAAAGCAAAGCACATGAGCATGCTAACCAAGCCATAATGATTGTGTGCATGGGAGATGATGGGATGATTCCCACACGCATCGCTAATCTAGCTTCATACAGGCATGAGTGTACCTATGTCAATAGAAAATATAAATAGGTAATAGCAATTACAATTATTAGTTACTGGTGTGGAGGGCGTTGCCCTGTATCCCTGTGGCGTCCAGAAGCCAATCCCATGTGCTGTGTGTATTCGAGGAAGTGGAGAGGGGTGTGAGTCATCAAGAGAGAATATATGTTGCTGCGCATGTGCTTGCAAGGCTTACATAACAGAATAGCTGAGGACACAATAGTACAGACTGTGCATGCAGTGGCATATAATACAGACATTCATTTGGAAGATGACAATAGACCAGAAAATACGGGTGCTTCGGCACATGCGCGAATAGTAGAGTTTCAGAGGCTTCTACACAGACTGTACTGAAGTGGTGATACTATGTTAAGATATTTTTGACGGCTCATATATGTTTTGATTGAATATAGAAAAAACCCCATTTAAAGGTATAGAAGGCAATATCCCAGTAATATAAAATAGGCATCACATGCTTTGTGTTTATCCCTAAGGGTACCTTTACACACGGCTACATTTGTAGCTTGTCACCAGGTAACTTACTGGTTGCAGTGAAATCATGGAGAGATTATTCCATTTGTACACAGCAACAAGATGGAACCTTGTCTCCATTGATTTCACTGCAACCAGTAAGTTACCTGTAGCCACCCTAGAAATGTAGCCATGTGTAAAGGTACCCTCATGAATACAAATCTAATGAAGAATGAAAGTTCCAGTTTGTTAATAAAGGTGATAGATATGGATATAAGGTAAAAAAAAATCCCATAGTGATCCTGAGTGAAATATGTACAGTATGGTTTGGATTATACACAGAGTGAGCAATAGACAAACCTCAAATTGATTTAAATCAATAGTGTATGCCCACATTGAAAAGAAAGGCTCTGAAGATCTTCTGAGAGTTATTAAGTAGGGGCACCAGCACCTAGATGATAAAAGTGAAATATATATATGACCAATGATGGAGGTCTGGGTGCCACCAAATAATGAGGCACTCACAGACGAATAATAAGTGCCCAATATAATATTTAAGCCTGCATATATATCTTGTAAAAGGATATCTTTAATAAAAGTGTTGTGCTGTCAACTAGGGGCGACCAAGCATAATAAAGGTGAATACACAAGATCCATTAAGTATAATCCAATAGTGTAAATCCAAGTGCTGGAAGGAAGAACACCTGAAGGTAGACATTGCATTTAATTATAATATAAAGGGATGTTCATCTAGTCCATTGGAATAAAACCACCAATTAGAACCTGGACGCAAATTAAAAACAAAAGCCCACAAGTGGTCCATACATATCATGTATGATAATAAGAACACATGAGTATATTCTATACTTAGGAATAGTCCGCTATGGAAAGCCCAGATGTTACCAAAGGTGAATGCTAGCAATTCTGATAAAATATTATTATGAGTGCACATATTCTTAAGGAATGGATAATGAATGGATTCCAAACATAGACAGCAAATCCATTAATGATTACAGATCAAGTATATGTATGGAGATGAAGATAGGACATTTGCATGTATAGGGTGCTATAAATAAAGAGCTCTCCTAAATGGAAGACTAGTTGCAACAGACCTGATGAGGGACAAGAAACAGCACAAGAAAAGGGACAAGGGTGGATACCATAGGGTGGCATACACAGGCATTAAACACCAAAAATTAATAGTGTATGCCAAATCAGCTCTGGTGCATTGCTCTCTTAAAATGTGCATGTTGCAGATGGCTTTGTAAAGTGCTCGGTAATATTTTAATAAAAATGATATATGAGGAAGGGATTGTAAAAAGAAAAAAACACACTGCATGTGAACATGCGGTAAAGGAGATATTTTTTTTTCTCTTCTTCATTTAGCCTTATATACAAGTATACAGGGAAAACAGTTTTTTAACATTTTTCCCTGTTAAATGCAATTTAGGTTAGGTTCAGTAGTTATTCTTCTGTATCTGTAAAAGTGGCATAATACTCTGACAACATAATTCCCAAATGAAATGCATGTAGGCATCTTCTCCAGGCTTTTCCTATTCAGTTTCATCATGTTCCTATCCCTTTCAGCCTTTTCTTCAGGCCCCCAGACCCCTTTATGAGTCCAGCAGAAAATTACTCGCATTCCCCAATGACTTGCATTGGACTTTCTATTTGGTGCGAATTCGCGATTATTACAAAATACTCGTTACGATTCTCCCGAATCCAACTATTTTACAATTCGCTCATCACTAATGGAGATGTTAAAATTTAGGGCAACAATAGCTGAAAACCTTTTTTTAAAGTGATCCTGACCCCAGAACACCACCCCACATCCCCTTCTTACTTACCCCTGCAGCTTGGTATTATGCACGCCCCCATGGGTGCGTATTATGTCATACTGGCTTCACCGCCCCTACTATGAAGCGAGCTGCCTGTCGGATGTTTACCACGCCCATGGGGGCGTGCATAATTTGCATCAAGGCGGGGGAGAACGACACACAGCCCCGCCTGTTGCGGCTTCCTCAATACTAGGAAGCGCCCAGTAATGATATAATAAAATAATGATTTATAAAGAACGCCACCGCGGTTTATGGAGAAACAGGGATGGATGGCAGCAGGATACCAAGCTGCAGGGGTAGGTAAGAAGGGGATGTGGGGTGGTGTTCTGGGGTCAGGATCACTTTAAAAAGGTTTTCAGCTATTGTTGCCCTAAATTTTAACATCTCCATTAGTGATGAGCGAATTGTAAAATAGTTGGATTCGGGAGAATCGTAACGAGTATTTTGTAATAATCTCGAATCAGGATCACTTTAAGTAATTACTACTTCATTGAGTATTGTGTAATCTCTAGAAGACCTGGCATCTTTGTACTCTGAGTCAGTTTTCTTGCCTTCAGAATCCACCTGCTGCAATATATGTTACACATTCTTGAAAGAAAAATTGTAGCAACATGGTGCAAGGTATTCACTTTTCCTGTCCATACGGTCCAGTCATTATTTTGGCAGATCAGTGATTATTGCCAGAACATATATATTTTGAGTGCATGTATTATTCTTTTAATATAAATAGCAAAAAAAATAAAAAATTTTTTACTGCAATATATAAAATCTAATTTTTCAAGAAACTAGACACATGCATATAAAAAATTGTTGTCAAAAAATATTATAATTTCATAAATAAAAGAAACTTTATAAGGAAAATATTGCTTTAAGATTTAGTTATAGAAGAAGTTAGGAGCTACAGTACACTGAATTTCGTACACAGAGTTTGCATGGAAGAGAATAGGCTAATTGTACTTTTATGGTTTCTGTCCTTCTTCTTATCAGTACAGGCAAAGGTGCTCAGAAAATTCAATGAACTCCAGGAAGTTCCAACATATCAAAGACCTTAGATAAACAGCTTTAAATTGTAAAAAGAGAAAATAAGTAAGAAAATACATACAATTAAAAACATATATTTCAAAGGATTTAACAGGTTCTTTTAATCTGCAGTTGAAAAGACATTAAAAATTGAACGTTAGCTAAGTTTCTAAAACAACAAATAACTTTTAACCCCTATGACAGGGATCATTCCTTTAATCTCTTGTGACCTTTCTTCTCCTTTTTTGTTTTCAACATATAAAAACAAACATGAAAACAACTTTGCTGTCCCTCTGGGATCTATTAAACAGATAAAAAAGGCAACATCCTTTTTTTTGTCTTCTCTAATAATTTATTGATATATGCCGAATGAATTGTTTAATTACTTTGCTGTCAGCATAAATACATACCCGTCCATAGCACTAATAGCATCAACACAATTATTATTACTGTGTAGGCAGCGCTCTTATTTAATTAAATCCAAAGATCTTTAGCCTGCAATAGTCGTATCTAGAAATCATTGCACTTAATTAACAAAGCATAAAAAGAGTTTATCAAACCTTAAAGAGCTTCTCAGTCTCCATTTCATTACAGGAAAACCTGATTAGTAAAACTATGTAAGGCAGGGTTCACAGAGCATTTGCCACTAAGGCTGCTTTCACATTATGATTTTCTGGGATCCGTGGCTGTCCGTTGTAAAACAGACAGCCACGAATCTGATTTGGCCCCCATGTGTGCCCATGTGTCCCTATGGGCAACGGATCTAATTGGCCTTATTGCCATCCAATTTGTGTCAGATCTGATTCTGTCCGATTTTTTGAGAGACTGCTCTGTTTAAGTCTCAGGTATGCCGGCACAGGTTTGGATACACTTCTCTAAGAAAGTATCTCAGTGGAGGTGTCTCAGCCTCCGCTCACACCCGCTCAGTACATACAATCCCTTTCTCTGAGGTTCCTTCAGGAGTTATGGAAGCCTACACACACACTGATCATGTGTCAAACAAATAGATATTATTATAACACCTGAGACAGACCCATGGGTGGAGTTATGTGAATAGCCAGACCCACCAATCTCTGCAGCTATTCATAAAACCTGGCCCTCAAATGCCTTAATAGGTTTTGTAACACTACTGGTACTAAAATAGATATCCAGGTTTGCATCACAGATGACAATTACCTCTGTGATACATATGGGCCTTTCACTATGTACACGGATGCCATTTTGCATACCTCTCCTCCCTGCCTTGGCATCATTCATTACAAGACTACAAAGTCTTCTCTGTAAACTTTGGGCTTTAGCCTCTGACACATGGTTTGTCACTGACATCCAGCCCTTTTTAGTCATCATATCTAATAGGTAAGTCTCTTTGTCAGACCATTCTCTCCATAAATGCCTCCAGCAGTTAGTGTGGTAGTGAGATTCACTTACAGTCTGACTCTGGGTAATCTAGTACACTATGGTGGCCAAAATCTGGGTATTTCAGTATCAAGATGGCCAAAGACTTGCCATTTCCAGATTGTTCTTATTGTCATCTTGAAGATCTACCATAGCCTCTTTCTCCCGGGCGTCTTTGGCAGTCTCTTTGTCAACAAACCTCTCTATCATTCTCAGAAACCAGAAATGAGTAACTGAATTCACCCTTTCTTTTGGACTCAACTTACGAGGGTTTGCACAGCTCAGAATTTGTACAATTGCCTGATGTGTAATTGGATCCTCTACGACATCGGCTTATTTCACTATAGGGCCTGCTTTCCCAGACAAACAATGCAATACTTCATCAGGTGCAAAACACTTTTTTTTTTTTGCTGGGGCCTGACTTAATAATGGAAGAAGACCAACACTAACTTTAAGAAACTGTTCCTTGATTAGAAGACTTTCATGTCTTAACTGCTTTATTTCTTCATGGTATGCAAGGTGATATTCTAGATACTATCCTTCATTCCTGCAATAACAAATGGAACCATACATATTTCACAGGGTATCTTGCCCTCACAATGACATTCAACTCTTACTTTCACCACTTCAAACATATCTGCAATTTCCTTGGTGACTTTTGCATTGCTTCCAATAACTTTAATCTCAATTACAAGATTGCTGAGCACCTGTATGAAATCATCAATTTACTCCAACAACCTTCAAGCTGTATTAACTACTTCCGCACCCTCTCCATAAATTCAAAACATTCCCATACCTTATTTGAATTGTATCAAGAATCTTCCTGGCTTGCTCAACGTTCTTTATCAATATTTGTATTGCAAGCCCTATTAATTTTTTCTTAACTATAAGTAGAGATAAGCAAAACCTTTGAAGTTCAGGTTCAGTTCGCCAAATTGGCATATGTTCAGCGAATATTGGGCCCAAAAGCTGCCAGACACAGCTCCAACCGTTTTACAGTGGAGCCCCGCTGTTTTGGCACAAACATTATATTCTTACACTATAACTTAGAAAGCTTTAGCACCGCTGTCACCATGGTTCCGGACTTGCTCATAAACGTCCAACATATTGACTATTTTCCCCCTTGATTGGCTAAAGACTGACTTAGCCCTGCCCACTCTCTCTGATGGTATGTGTGATTGGTTGCCAGTTGTCACTCTTCCGGGGGAAGGTGCCCTAGAGTGGACCCATTGGGCCATGGTACCGAACTCTCCTGGGTGAGCTGGTCCTAGTTTAACCAACCCCTATACAGGAATTGTCAGGGGCAAGCAGAGGGGGTCTAAATACCACAGCTGCTAGTAGCAGTGGGGCGGATCGTAAGATTAGCCTATTGCTACGGCACAGCTAAGGATTCCGGGATAACAGGGTACAAAGCTAGGAGAACAGGAATGGTGCTACCGGGGAAGAGCACAGCAGGGGTTCCAGGAAACAGAGTGCAAGGCTGGAAGAACAGGAATTGTGTTACCGGGGAAGAGCACCGCAAGGGTTCCAGGAAACAGAGTACAAGGAAGGCCTGACCAACAGTCAGCAAGGCAGAAGCAAACTGACTTAATAATCAGGCACCTCCCATCAGTGGAGGTGGCCTGATATACCAGAGGAAGGGCAGCTATTAGTCAAGGGGAGTGTCAGGTTGGACCGTGCCGGCCCCTAGAGTCACAGGGTAGAAGTGCACCTAGTGCGCCGCTGATTGTTCACATGAACACGACCATTGTAATGTGCTCATGTGTGAGCCCGGTGGTCAGCTGACAGGAAGGGAACCCGGCGACAGTTCCGAGACACAGTACGCCTGGACGCTGGATGCCCAGTCGGCAGAGGAGCAGAGGATGCCGACCCAGGAGAGGTGAGCTGTGGAGCGGTGCCAGGGGACCTAACAGTACCCCCTCCCTCACGCCCTCTTCTCCGAAGGCGCGCTAAGAACCTTGCCAGAATACGTGGTGCATCAATGTTCTCCCGCGGCTCCCAGGTCCTCTCCTCAGGACCGAAGCCAACCTAGTTAATCAAGAAGAGGTTCTTGCCTCTACTCTGCTTCATGGAAAGGATGTCCCTGACCTCATAGACATTCTCGGAGCTGAGAGGCCATGGCATGGTGCCGGAGGATGGATGGAAGTGATTAAGCACCACCAGTGTCAACAACGAGACATGAAAGGAACTGGGGATGCAAAGTGAGGCAGGCAGTCTCAACTTGTTGGCAACGTTGTTGATGCGTCCAAGGACTTCGAAAGGACCGATGTAACGCGCCCTAACTTGTAGGGCGGCAACTTCAACCAGACATATCTGGAAGAAAGCCACTCTTTATCGCCTGGGAGATAAGACGGTGCATCTAAGCATTTCTTATCGGCATGTGTCTTCATCCTGCCGGAGGCTTGTGTAAGGGCGTCTCAGGTCTCACTCCAGATCTTGGTAAAATCCACGGACAATGCATCGGCCGCTGGGTTGCTGGATGCTGTGGAGAACGGAAGAGGTAAACCAGGATGTTGGGCGAATACCACGACAAAACGAGATTTAGCTGATGACTCACTAGAGTGATTGTTGTTAGTGAATTCTGCCCAAGGAAGGACTTCCGTCCAGTTATCGTGATGAGCATTGGCGAAGTGCCGGAGGTAGGTGGTGAGGACTTGGTTAATGCGCTCCACCTGCCCATTGGACTGCGGATGATAAGCCGAGGAGAAGTCCAACAGATGTCCACATGCTTGCACAGCGCCCTCCAGAACCGGGAAGTGAACTGCACTCCCCTATTGGACACGAATGTGACGAGGAAATCCGTGGAGCCAGAAGATCTGTTCGATGAATATCTTGGCTAACTCAGGAGCGGATGGTAGACTGAGTAACAAGGAAGGAATAAAGTGAGCCATTTTAGAGAAGCGATCCACGACTACCCATATACCGGTACAGCCGGAGGAGCAGGGTAGATCCGTAATGAAGTCCATAGCTATGTGTTGCCAAGGAGCCGATGGGACAGGGAGAGGCAGTAGACATCCAGCCAGTAACTCTCTGGACACCTTATTTCAAGCACAGGACGGACAGGAAGCAACAAAGTCGTGGACGTCTTGATGGATAGTAGGCCACCAATAGTGACAAGAGATCAAAGAGAGAGTCTTTTTAACTCCCACGTGACCGCAATTCTCAAAGAGTGTCCCCATGCCAGGACCGCCTTCTTCTGATCCTGTGTTACGAAGGTCTTTCCCGGTGGAAGCCCAGCTACACGTAAGGCAGCCACGGTAATTATCTTGGTAGGATCGATGATATGGAAGGTCTCCTCTTCCACATCCGACTGCTAGAAGGACCTTGACAGAGCATCCGCCTTGACGTTTTTACTGCCAGGCCGGAGTGCAGTTCAAAGGTGAAATGGGCAAAGAACAGGGTCCACCGGAACTGCCGGGGGTTTAGCATCTGTGCGAAATGGAGATAAGCCATGGTCTTGTGATCCGTGTAGATAATGAACGGATGAGCAGCACCCTCGAGGAGGTGTCACCACTCCTCCAGTGCCAGTTTGATGGCCAGCAATTCACGATCCCCAATAGAGTAGTTGCACTCCGATGAGGTAAAGGCTTTGGAGAAAAACCCACAAGTGGCTAACCGACCTGAAGAGGATTTCTGGGAGAGAACAGCCCCCGCTCCTATGAAGGTGGGGTCTACCTCTACGATGTACTGTCTGTTCAACTCTGTTCGATGCAAGGCAGGAGCCTCGGAGAAGGAGCGCTTTAAGATGGAAAAGGCGTTCCCTGGGGTCCAGTCGCAGGCTTTTGCTCCCTTACAGATGAGAGCCTGATGGGCTTGATCAAGGACGAGAAATGAGGAATGAATTGCCGGTAATAGTTTGCAAAACCAAGGAACCACTGAATAGCCTTAGTCCCCACAGGACAGGGCCACTTCAGCACAGCAGATAGCCTCTCAGGATCCATCCGTAATCCGGAGTCAGAGATGAAGTATCCAAGAAAGGGCACACAGGTCTGCTCAAAGACACATTTCTCCATCTTGGCATACAACGGATTCCTCCTCAGTCGCAGGAGGACTTGCCTCACGTCCCGTCTGTGAGAGGACAAATCCGGGGAGAAGACGAGGATATCGTCCAAATATACCACCACACACGTGTACAACAGATCACGAAAGATGTCATTGACGAACTCCTGAAACACTGCGGGAGCGTTACACAACCTGTACGGCATGATCAAATACTCATAATGGCCGTTCCTGGTGTTGAAAGCTGTCTTCCATTCGTCTCCGGCATGTATGCGAACCAGGTTGTATGCTCCTCGGAGGTCTAATTTTGTGAAGATGTGAGCCCCTTTGAGCCTGTCAAAGAGCTCTGGAATCAGTGGCAGCGGGTATTTGTTCTTGATGGTGATGGCATTCAAGCCTCTGTAATCTATGCAGGGTCGAAGAGTGCCCTCCTTCTTTTTCACAAAGAAAAACCCAGCGCCAGCAGCGGAAGTGGATTTTTGAATGAAGCCCCTAGCCAATCTGTCCATGATCTACTCTGTCATGGCTTGTGACTTGGCTGGAGACAATGGGTAGATTCGACTCTTGGGTGGTGTAGCACCAGGAACCAGATCAGTAGGGCAATCATACGGCCGATGAGGCGGGAGGACCTCTGACTTCGTTTTGTTGAAGACATCCGCGTACTGCCAATAGGAAGTCAGTAAACCAGGAACAACAGAAGTCGGTTGCGGGGAACCGTGTGGCAGAACAGACTTCAGGCATCTCTCATGGCAGAGAGGACCCCACCACAGCACGTCCCCTGAGCGCCAGTCAAGGACAGGTTCATGAACCCGAAGCCAGGGAAGCCCGAGGAGCAGGGCATGGGAGAGACCAGGCATGACATAGAAGGCAATCTTTTCACGGAGTAGAGCCCCGATCTGCACCTCCACCTCCTCTGTCACTTTGGTGACAATCTACTGCAGCGGTCTGCCATCCACCGATGCAATCACGCGAGGCATCACCAGAGGTATTACAGATATTCCAAGTCAAGTCCCCGCCTCTTGCCGAATGAAATTTCCTGCAGCCCCAGAATCCACGTAGGTTAACTCAGAAAAGCGTCTCTGCAGACGTATCACCTGCATGGGCAGGGTGAGGGGTTGAAAGGCATCACTCTCACCCAGGACAGTCTCTCTTGGAGACTTCTCCAGGTCTCTCAGGACAATATCGGCACCGGACGGATCTCTTCTCCCTGGCAGTTTCACGGGAGCGCTCTTGGAAACGCAAGTCGATACGGGTGGCTAGTGGGATCGAGTCCTCCAGCTCGTCTGGGATATCCCGACCCGCGAGTTCGCCCTTTATCCTGCCGGACAGGCCACGCCAGAAAACTCCAGTTAGCACTTCGTTATTCCATCTCACCTCGGAGGAGAGGATGCAGAAATGGATGGCATATTGCCCAAAGGTGAGCGTCCCTTGACGGAGGTTGAAGAGTAACTCCATAGCAGACGCGACCCGAGCGGGTTCATCGAAGACCCTAGTGAATGTCTCCAGAAAGGTCGACAAGTGGGAGACCGCTGGGTCATCACGCTCCCATAGAGGGTTAACCCACGCCAGAGCCTCGCCCTCCAGGTGGGACACCATGAAAGCCACTATGGGCCGATAGGTGGGGTACTGCTGTCGCAGTAGTTCAAAGTGTAAGCGACACTGGTTGAGGAAGCCGCAGCACATCCCGGGGTCTCCGCTGTATCTAGGTGATCTCCCGAGGCAAGGCGGAGGGTTCGGAACGCCACCCGGGGAGCGGTCATAGGATACAGCCTGGGCTGAGGCCATTGATGCAGACTGCATGGAGTCCAGATGATCGTCCACGCAGGATATGTACAGCCTGCAAGACTGCATGTCTCATTGTGCTGACAGCTCCTGCTGCAGGCTCGCAGGCTGAGTGGCGGTGCTGGGTCGGAGGTTTGCAGGGAGGCTAAACGGGTATCCATGGACTGAAGACAAGCTGCTATGCGGCTCCGACTCTCCCAAAGATAAGACAGCTCCTTTTGCACTGAGAACGAGGTACCAGTGGGGTCCATGGCCTGATTATTCTGTCACGCTTCCGGGGAAAGGCGCCCTAGAGTGGACCCACTGGCGCCATGGTACCAAACTCCCCTGGGTGAGTTGGTCCTAGTTTAACCAACCCCTATATAGGGATTGTCAGGGGCAAGCCCAGGGGGTCTAAATACCACAGCTGCTAGTACCAGGGGGGTGGCTCGTAAGGTTATCCTATGCTACGGCACAGCTAAGGATTCCGGGATAACAGGGTACAAAGCTAAGCGAACAGGAATGGTGCTACCGGGGAAGAGCACAACAAGGGTTCCAGGAAACAGAGTACAAGGCTGGAAGAACATGAATAGTGCTACTGAGGAAGAGCACAGCAAGGGTTCCAGGAAACAGAGTACAAGGCTGGAAGAACAGGAATGGTGCTACCTGGCAAGAGCACAGCAAGGGTTCCAGGAAACAGAGTACAAGGAAGGCCTGACCAACAGTCAGCAAGGCAGAAGCAAACTGACTTAATAATCAAGCACCTCCCATCAGTGGAGGTGGCCTGATATACCAGAGGAAGAGCAGCTATTGGTCAAGGGGAATGTCAGGTTGGACCGTGCCGGCCCCTAGAGTCACAGGGGAGGAGTGATCCTAGTGCGCTGCTGATTGGTCACATGAACACAACCATTGTAATGTGCTCATGTGTGAGCTCGGTGGTCAGCTGACAGGAAGGGAACCCGGCGACGGCTCCCAGACACAGTACACCTGGACGCTGGATGCCCAGTCGGCAGAGGGGCAGAGGATGCCGACTCGGGAGAGGTGAGCTGGAGAGCGGTGCCAGGGGACCTAACACCAGTGGCAACAAACTGATGTCAGATTACTGTAAAAATAAATAAATAAATTTTGATAACAGCCAAGATACGTGGCCATAGGGGTTACAGCATGTCTTTTTTTCATTAATGACTTTTCTAAAGCTAAATACAAGGCTAAAATATGCTTTAGTGCAACATGAAAGGCACTAAAGGGTGTACATTTACAATATATAGGACAGTGATATGTTATTTAGTTGTTTGACATCTATCTATAAATCTATCTGTTCTTTACATCCATCTATCTATCCATCCATCCACTTGAAGGTTTGAAAAGTTGAGTAATCTTTAAAATCTTGAAAGATTTTAAAATCTTGAAAAAAATTAGCAGGCCACAGCCTCCCAAAGAGTGATGCCCTCATTAGATATGAGACTCAAGGCTCTCCGCCCCAGCTTTTCTCATTGCCCAGGTGTGTTGGCAAACAGAATAATGGTATTTGGCGTTGATGTCAGCTGTGTAATGTCATCTGGCAGTAAGGCCAAATGTTAGTAATGTCAAGGCATCAATCAAATCCTGGCTACTTCCAGAGAGACTTCTATGGCAGGGGTCAAGGACAACAGTCTTCAAGGTCTGAAAACAGTGCAAGTGTTGAGGATTTCATTAGCATTTTAAAGGTGCTACTTTCACCATCTGCACAAGTGATGATTCCAGCACCTTGTGCAATTGTGTACCTTGTGCAATTCATATTAAAATAGCATATGGTTATTATACATACTGCTCAAAAAAATAAAGGGAAATATTTAGCAACACAATGTAATGGTGAAGTGTTCCCTTTATTTTTTTGACCAGTATACTTTATATACATGGTCTTACAGATCTGTTCACATTCCTGAAACACCATACTATGAGTATTGCTTTTCAAAAATGTGAAATCGCTT
The DNA here is from genome assembly GCA_033576535.1 of Allobates femoralis. Classification (NCBI taxonomy): domain Eukaryota; kingdom Metazoa; phylum Chordata; class Amphibia; order Anura; family Aromobatidae; genus Allobates; species Allobates femoralis. The sequence goes on along the minus strand of JARQOC010000001.1, from coordinate 256,033,791 downwards.
TATTTCATTTCATTCCATATATTTAGAACATACATTTTTGGCATATATACAAATGTGTTATATGTATTATTAATATTAATATTTAACTTGTCCTTGCATTGCTGCCCACTAGCCTTCTTCTGCAAAACAAAAAGGAAAAGGGGCGCAAATGTGTAGGATCCCCTTATTAAAAATGTCTAAGTGGCGTGGGTAGGTGGCCACTCACCTTATCTGGTTGTGCAAGTCCTGCACAACCCGGTTTACCAGACTCCTCCGCCGGCGTTATGTGCACTGCCTCTCCGCTCTCCTCTTTCCTGGTCCTCGGAACAGGACCTATCCGGTCACGTGACCGCGAAACCGAATTTGCGTCACCACTCTTTGTTATGGGTTGCCAGGGAAACACCAGGTCCTCAAGGCAGATCGTTTGTGCTGTCCCTGAGCTGCTCCAGCCGCCAGTCCCTCACAAAGGGAGTAGTTTTCATGCAAAAAATAGTAATGGAGGTCTGATTAGGCGCGCTCTAAGGATCAAGCAGACATGTAAGATGTATTAATAAATGGCAAACTTTTTATTCATTTCTAAGCTCCCCTCACCACCTGATGAAGACTGTTTTATACAGTTGAAACGCGTAGTGGAGCTGTGAGGGGAGCTTAGAAACACTAGCCTTATTCAGATCCTGTCACCTCCAAAACGCCTCCTAAGCTACCAAAATATGTCCCTGCAGCATCCTATCACTAATCTCACACTCCTTTTGTCTCCTAAAAGCATCCTGTGAAAATGCATAAAAATATTTTAATACTCACTCATTAGTGATTATAATTAGCAGTGTTTTGCAGCCCTCTCTGTGCAGCTTCTGCTGGGATGTGCAGCTGAAAGCAGGACTAATGATTTGCATTCTGTGAGTGACAGAGAGGGGGAGGGCAATGCCTGCACATGCAAAGCAGTACAGACAGAGAGAGGGTGGATCCTTGAGGCGGCAAAACAACACGCCCTAAGGGCTAAAGAAAATAGCCCCTGCTAATTATAATCACTAATGAGGGAGTATTAAATCGTTTTTATGCACTTTCACAGGATGCTTTTAGGAGACAAAAGGAGTGTGAGATTAGTGATAGGATGCTGCAGGGACATGTTTTGGTAGCTTAGGAGGCGTTTTGGAGGTGACAGGATCCCTTTAAACAATCACTGCACCCAGCCGCATGCCCAGGTGTTACCTGTGGCATTTGGAATGGGATTTCTGCTTTCTGCAGCTTTCCCTATGGAGGGGTTAATAAGGAGCTGTGGAACAAGATTATGTAAACAATAATACCTTGTAAGCAATTGTGTCCTGCCACCGGAAGAGGAGCCCGGCATCTACTTGGCAGTGCAGTACAACACAGCTACACTCTGCTACAATTTGCTACCAAGTGCCTGCAGTACGCAGACAGTGAGGCAAATTAATGATGGATCAACCGCAAGGCATGCCAGCTCTGGAGGATGTCATCTTCCTCACCCCTCCTGGAACAAAAGGAGCCTCAGCACCAGAACCAGAGCAGACCCCATAGAATACATAAATGACCTGGAGTTCAACCCCACTTACAGCATTGGGCCTCATATGCAGCAAGGTCAGGATCCAGCTCTGGGAAGAGATATCAGAGGAGGACCTGAGGAGCTCACAGTCAGGAGGTAAGTCATTCCCCATGCTATCCGAGAGCACCAAATGTCACACTCAGGAAGATCCTGCAGCATGCCTGGTGTTATTACACCTGCAGTTGATGCTGCAGCTGCGGGAACCGCAAATCCAGGAGAATGATGAGGAGAATGAGGATGACGAAGATTAGGAGGTAATAGAGGCAGAAGGCCCTGTTTTCCAGCCTTGTGTAACACGCATGCCAGAGCCTTTTAATTAGGAGAATGCCATGTGAGCATCCTTACTCCTTCCAAGCAACTATGAACTCCCTCATCACCTCATGCTGTCTCCTTTCTTGAGGAGGTTCAGCTTGCGGATGCCATCCCCCAAGAGTGGTTGTATGAGCTTAAGGCCATAACAAGTGTACATGAGGCAAGGTGGTGGCATTCATCCAGCAGAGGGGCATTTGGCCAAAGACGTTACTGGGCATTGGTGCACTCTGCTGCGTGACCGTCTTCCCAAAAGACTCCGCACAATCTATGTTGGGTAGGAGATCACCTTCATGAAGGTAATGGTAACCAATGGGTTATTCGCAGTTGATGTAAGTCAGGTGGCCACCACCGACTAATTTTCAAACTGACAGCACTAGGCTGAGTGAGATGGGAAGATGCTTCAGATGGAGTCCAGGCATCTCTTAGTTATTCAGCCAGCTGCACCCAAACCCTTAGAGGCCATCGATCCTAAAGGACCTGTTAGTGATGTCCAAGTTGGTCCCATCTCTCCTAGAGGGGGTTTCTGTCCTCTAATTTCTCATCCTCTTCTCCAGCAGTGGCCAAAATAGGGTGTGCTGGGGGCCAGATGGTGACGGAGAATGCCCCTGGAGGAGTAGACCCTGCAACCCCCCGAGCCCATCCGGCAGTGGAGTACCTTGAGTAACATCGACCTCCATCTTGGGCAGTGATCAGAAAGCTACTAGACAGTTATTACTCAAATTAAAGTGGACTTCCCTAAAAAAGACATGTAGTTGCATCACTGTTTTGTAGTTGGCATTTTGTCCAAAGAAGGAGTAGCTGTGAACGTGATGACCCCGACTCTAACATCACCCAGATCACAGATGTAAGTGAGCGGTTCTTGCGGTAAGTGATCTGGGTGCCATGAGAAAGGTAATACACGTTAGCAGCAGAGGCACGTCAACTGTGACCTCAGATGAACCTGACTGACTTCACCACGATCACTGCCATAGTGAGTTTCTAGGCGGTGGACGCGGTGACATCAGAGTCGAGTTCATCAAAGTTCACAGTTAAGGCAACTCTGTTGTGAACTTGGATGACCTTTATCAAGGCACCTGGATCATACCCTCGTGTCAGTGTGAGCCTGCTAGTCGTTGTAAATAGACGTGTGTCTGATCACAGCAAAATAGCAGAGCTAAACATTTTTGCTAAAGGACAAACCTGTGGATTATCATCAGAGTTTCTTTAGGGGTTTTTAAAGATGCGAACTAGGGCTGTCTTTGTCTCCAATTAAAAGTTTTTTCTCTGTTTGTGTTTTTTTTAATGTTTACTAGAGATTCATGTTGGGCGGGTCTAACATTGGCCTGACAATATGAATTTCGGATTGGTGCCAGCTAGCATTAAAAGCTGGCATCAACCCCATTATGACCTGGCATGCCAATGCCACCAGGGCCACTGAAATAGCGGCGTAAAGCGCTTGAAAATGGCGCTATGAAACAATGTGCCATTCTCAAGGTCAACTGTAGGCTGTGATTTTCAGCGTTGGGGACTCAGCACGCTTGGGCCTAACCACACTGAGAATCCCAGCCTCCTGCTGCCTGGGATTTACCTTGGCTGGTTAGTAAAAATAGGGTGAAGCTCCCGCATTTTTTAAAATATTTATTTAAATAATTAAAAAATATATATATGCTTCCCTGTTTTTTTTTATTGCCAGCCAAGGTAAAGCCAGGAAGTCGGGGGTGGCAGCCTTTAGCTGTCCCCTTTGTCTGCGCTGAAAATCCAAAATACAGCATAACAACATAAGTTTTTTTTTTTATTAATTATTTTATTTTAAGTACTATGATATCAGTTAATGGTGAGGGGCCCAATAGCCAATCACAGATGTTTTCACAGAGAATGGAAGTCTGTGATTGGCTGTTGGAGTAACCTGAAAACTGCTGTGTTGGCCAGATTCGATGGCCAGACTGTGGGCACTGGGCACAGGATCGTGCAGTCTCTGGAGTCCAGGAGTTTTCAAAGATATGGGGCCAGTCTGTAATCTCTCTGTAGACTCTGGTACATGGTCAGTTTCTGTGAGATGACAATATCATACTTCCAGTCACTGACATAGCTCTCCTGGCCTTTGTCTACCATCTTCCTGATTCTGGCTTTTGTCAGGGTGTTGTGACTGGTGTTCTGGTCGGCTTGGGTTTGGGTGGGTTGTTCCGAGGTCTTGGATTTTCTGCTTTACCTACATGTATCAGGGCTTTATGCGATGGGAGCTTGGATTGCTCCTATGTAGTTGAGCGTGGAATGACAGCGCCCTCTTCAGGACCATTAGGTGTAGAGGGAATCTGCCCAGCTCGGCCTGACAAGCACTGTTGGAGGTGCTCCAAAGGACCAGCAGAAGGTGCTTACAGAATTCCAGGTGGAATACTTCTGTTGGACTGGAATCCCACCTTGACCAGTGTGGGTAGGTGTGAGGACCCCAGACTTCACTGCCATAGAGGAGGATTGGGCTGATTATAGAGTTGAAGATTTTTAACCAGATCCTCACTGGTGACTTCAGATGATAGAGTTTCCTTTGGATGGAATATAAAGTTTTGCAGGCCTTGTCTTTCAGGGTCTCTATGGTTTGTTTTAAACTCCCTGAGGCTAGGGTCACATTTGCGTTGTGACCCTAGCCTGACGGAACTAATAAAAATGTAGAAATTTCCCCCCAGCACCTAGCATTAATGCTATGTGCTGCCAGGCAACGGAGCCCCATAGTAACCCGCTGTTTACCTTAGCAGTCGGCAACACACAAAGCCCCAGGATGTGCGCTTTTGCTGAGACAGCGTTTCCTGTGACTGTTGTAAAGTGCACATCCTGGGGCTTTGTGTGTAGGCCGGCTGCTAAGGTAAACACCGGGTTACTATGGGGCTCCGTTTCCTGGCAGCACATAGCGTTAACGGGGGAATTTCTAAGTTCAACGCAAATGTGACACTAGCCTGACCGGTGAATCTCCAGGTCCAGGTAGGTATATTTGTCTATTCCTGTAAGGAACAGTATATACTCCCAAATACTATTTTGTGAGGGTTCAGACATATGACCTTTACACTGAATGTAGTGGCAAATGCTATGTAAACCCAGCCTAAGTTTGAAAATAGTGTAATACAATCTAGATGAAGCAACACTCGAAACGCACATCGGGTTGAAGATATCTGCCTGGTCTTCAGTATCCCTTTTTTTGTTACCTGTAATTTACATGTTTTCATGTCCAATAATGGAACTTTACAAATATTTGATTTTGGTACCACTTTGATTTATATACAGTGTATGTTTTCATACT